>OW799234.1:66681542-67074042 GCA_941918925.1 Phyto melanocephala | reverse complement strand
TAAATTTGTGTAATTTATTATGGATTACGTTTGACAATTTGGGTGAAATTGATATTATGAACAATTCAAACTTTGCAACATATGGGCATTTTCATGACATCGTACGTGACATTTTGTAGAGTAATTTTTGCAAAAGTAAGAGAAACTGAAAAAAAATCTTAATGTTCCATTCAAAGGGTACTTTATATAAAAAAAATAATAATATTCGAATCATTGTTGTCTAAAATATACAGAAAAATAAGAATATATCGTACGTGACATAAAACAGAAGTGATTTTGAGGTATTTTTTCTTTTTTTAATTTAATTTCTTACACTAAACCGAATATTTTTCATTTAAAATCCATCATCCTTAATTGAAAACAATCTTTAAATTATTTTATAATAAATTCAATTTAATATCGTTCTTGACATATCGTACGTGACAGATTTTTCTCTAATAGTATTCTTAGGTAATAAAATTTATATTATTTTAATTGTAAATTAGGTGCTTTTATTTTGGGACTGTTGCGACTGTTCAAATACGAATGACGGATTCAAATAATATTTTTGTACTACGTACGTGACATCCAATAACATCCAAGGAAAAATAAAAACAAAAATACCACTAATTGGACTCTATATTTTTTTATGGATCTTGTTAATTGTTGTTGTTACCTTAAAGCATATTTACAATTACAATTTATTTTCACAATTTAGTCGCTCAAAAAATAGTTGATTGCAATTCTTTAAAATAAGTCAAAGAGATAATCAGATTAAACTCTTATAATTGCTCTTAAAATAATTTAATAAGCTCTTTATACCTGCGCATAGTAAAATTTGAGTGTTCTTTTTATCAATAAACTAATGTTGAAACACTTTCAATAGTTTTTATTTTTACAGTCGTGGTTGACGTATTCATGGAAATGTCCATATGTACTTTTAGGACAATTTCTTGAATTTACTTTGTTTAAAAATATATTTTTTTACCGTAGAAACAACAACGAAAATAGTTCCTTTTCTTTAAGATATTTTAAAATTTTTTCAATTATTATTGCAAAATTTAATTTTTTGTTATTTACGGACAGATTTTGTATGGTCTATTTTAAGTTTAAAAAATAATTTATTATATTATTATTGTCTAATAATGAATGCAGCTTTTTTGAAATGGTAATAAACCTTAAGCTCTAAACACATAGACGCCAGCAGACTTCACAACTTCATGGCTTCAAATGCTGCCAACTTCAAATGCTGCTCTGAAGTCAGCTTCATAATTATTTTGAAGACAGCAACAACATAATAATCAGCTGATGTGCATTTTAGCAATACAAATTTCAGGGATGCCGCATATATATTTTATTATGAATAAAATTAAAGTTATTGATAAAAAAAATGTAATTATATCACGAAAAACTATAAAAACACATACATTTGTTTCTTTATTGTATTTTTGTAATGTTCTTTTATGTTTAATATCAAAAATAAGTTTTTGTTATTTTTTTTCCAATTTAATATATGTAATGGCAACACTATATTTGTTCTTGCTGCCCGTCAAAATAGAAAATAGCCTAAGTTGGCAGCAGCAGCAAATGCTGTTGTGCAGTCGTGCTGCTGTGCTGCCGTCAAAATAATCGTTTTCATTTAAACACATGGATTTTATTTTTGACATATTGCTGCTTGCTGTCTGCTGTCGTCTATGTGTTTAAAGCATTAAATATCATTAACATTATCTTAATATCACAAGACTATATTAAATTCGCACTCGTCTACGAATCTAGGGAAAAAGGCCATGACAAGCAGTGAACGAAAATAAACGAAACACGGTACAAATCATCTAAAGTCAGAAACTTTTTAATTTTCATGAATCGTTTTGTTTGCGAGCAAAACAAAACCACAAACTTTTCAATACAAAAGACCATCAACAAAACAATTCGGGTTTTGTTCTAAGGCTTTGCTTTGACGGAATGTTTCGTTTGAGTACGAAACAAGAATGAAGAATGAAACGTTTGCAAACGTTTGCAGAACAAAAAGATTATAACAATTATAATAACAATGCACCATTGCCAATTCGCAAACTATAATCAGTGACTTCATATCGTACAATGCCGCGTCCAAAAAATTAAATTTTGCGTGAACTTTGATATACATATGTTGCTCTTTTTTCAGAAAATATCATTAATAGTAATATCATTAATAAAGCTGTTTTTGTATACGCTATAAGCAGTGAAAATTCCTGGAACAATAAAATTCAGTTTTTCTGAAACTATTATTAGGATCATAAAATTAATGTAGCTTGGTAAAATGTTAAAAAATTCCCAAACAACAAGCAGCAGTAAACCTGTAGATATTTTCATGTAAAGAGCAAATCAATCAGTAAACGTTTTGAAACGTTTGCAGAAAGTATTGTACTAGGTTGTTTTGCATGTTACATATTAAAGCTGAGTACTTTTCAAATCTGGTTTTGATTGCACTCATAGTACAAAACAATACAAAACAATATGCATGTACCGTTATCCTGGGTTTTGTTTCGTTTTGTTTTCCCTCTCTGAAATGATCGAAACAAAACTATTGGAAACGTTTCCTTTTGTTTGTTTTCGTACTCTGATGACATGATGTCTAATTTATACAATTTTAATCAAAAATAATATACTCGTATGAACATATGTATGTATATGCACATGCAATTAAACATTCAAAATACAAATACCAAAAACTAAATACTTACTCAGAAATATTTGTGACTGCATATGCATATACATACATATTTACATACATTTATATACATAAGTATGCTAATAGAGTTTATAGTATAAAGTCTTTATAAATTACATTCTAATAAACTCATTTAAATTATGATTAACTAATTCATAAAGAAAATGCAAACGACTTTGTGCTTTAAATACACAAACTTTAATATACTGATATACGATTACACATACATGTACATACATATACGTACATATATGTATGTACAGTAGTGGTCAGCAATTTAGACACAAAATTATATGTTTAAAAAAATTTGATTATACCCTTTACACGACAGTGAAATTTCTTCAATATTCATTTCCAATCCCATCAAGTGTATATATTTTAAAAGCTTGAGAATAGGGAGTCGATTAAGCATTATCCGTTTGTCAGTTTGTCTGTCTGTCCATGTGAATGTTGAAATCTGCGTTTTGAAGCCTCCCGATATCGCTAAGGGACGCGTAAGGTATCAAAATATCAGAAATATTTGGGAGCAGATAGGTATTGGAAATCAGTATAATCGACTTATAGCTATCTAAGTTATGAGCAAAGAAACACGACTGCCCCTGTTTTTATACCCTTCACCTGTGGTGCACAAGGTTATATATAGCATTGTCATTCCGTTTGTAATTTCTACAATTTTCATTTCCGACCCCATAAAGTATGTATTTTCTGAAAGCTTATGAATAGAGGAGTCGATTAAGTCCTGTCCGAATTAAGACATTGAGAAAGGAGAAAGTTGAATCCCGGAACGTTTTGCAATGCAAGAGTGAGATAAACTCATATACAAATTGTGAACATCTGGAGATAATATGGATACCAAGCCATCACGGGCTGATCGGAAGCGAGAAAGCCGACAAATTATCCAAAATGGGAGCTCTTCTGAGTACTATAACTTTGGAGAACGCCAAACCCCTTAAACGATTTAAGGATGAACTTAAACGTTGGGCAATGGAAGAACATGTCAGAAAATGGCAAAGCACTGATGTCGCTAAGGTGACAAGAACACTCTGGGGTGCCCCAAATCTTGGGAAGTCAAAGGAGATTCTGAGACTAAGTAGACCTACACTAAGGAAATTAACCGGTGTAATTACAGGTCATACGGAGTTGAGAACTCATCTAGCTCGCATGAGATTATCTGAGGAGACGACATGTAGAGCTTGCGAGGAAGAGGATGAGACTCTGGTACACTACCTCTGTCATTATCCTGCGTTTGGGCATATTAGGCGCGAAAATTTTACAGTGGATACTATGCCGAACTTGGAATACCTGGGGAACTCGAACTGGAGATCCATAAGGCGTTACATTGAGGGGACTGGGTTCTTGGACTAGTCCGTTATTTATGGGAAATTATGGTTATGGTTTTTTGTTTGGGAATTCCGTTTTCCACGTGGAGCGCACAACATGCCAACTGGGCATAGGTGTATACCTGTCATGGGTTTGGGCTTTTATACCCCTTCTTTTCAACCTAACCTAACCTAAGTCCTGTCCGTCTGTCCGTGCGTTGGTGGAAATCAAATTTTAGAAGCAACCATATATTCCTTAGATCTGTATATGGTATCAATCTTTTGGAAATATTCAGGAATGGATTGCTGCTGACATTCAGCACAATCCCCCATAACTTTCTGAGATATGAGCAAATAAACATGACTGCCTCCGTTTTTCCCGTATTTTTACCACCAAAAATAAAAATTGTCAGCCATAAAATAATTTACCTTTGCTACCATTTGTAGATATAATATACCTCTAGAGATATTCGTGAAAAATTTTCGATAAAGCGGGCTCTAATCGGTAAAGTTATAGGCAAAAATTTGTTTAAATAAAAAATCCAAACATTTAAAAACCAAAATCAATTTTTTTCAGCTTTTAGACAACCGAGAGAGGGGATACTGGTATCATCTGAAAGGACTCGAATAGCGCAATATAAGCACTATAAAAAAATTAAAATTCACGTTGGCCGCCACAACAAAATGACGGACAATAAATTTTTATATGGGTAAGATCTGGTATTTTAAAATTTAACTTCTTGAACACCCTCAATATTGGTATAAAATAAAAGGGCTTGACCAGTAAAATACAGTAAATTATTAAAAAATGTCAAATCCAAGATGGAGTCTAAAACAAAATGGCAGATCAAATTTTTTTACGCCATAAATATGGGTATTAACTAGTAGAATACAGATAACTACGTAAAAATTAAAAATCAAGGATGGCGTAGCAAATAATAAGGGAAAATGGCGTATAACATAGAATATATTTTAAACTACGATGTGGGATTATACCTATGGCCGAATATAGCACTCTTACTTGTTTCGCTTATTTTTACCACAAAAATTAAAATTTCCCGTTCTTTGGATAATTCATAGACACGGTTGTTACTACTTGTAAATTTTGTATGCCTCTGGAGATGCTGATGAAAATTTTTTGACAAATTCGTCACTAATCGGCAAAGTTGTAGGCAAAAATTATTTGAAAAATATAAATTTTTTTAAATATATCAATATTTTTTAAACTCTTAAATAATTTATGAACACGCTTAAGACACCAAATTATAAGCCGTAATCTAAGAAATTATTTAAAAAAAAACTATCAAAACGGTTTGACACCAATTAAGATAAGCACCAAGGTACCACTGCTTCTGTGTTTTTCCTAAAATTTACAAACGGAAAAACATATTTTTCGGTTTCTATACAACCGAGAGAGCCAATAGGTTATCAAATAAAAGAACTTATGAAGAGAAAAAACCAAGATGGCGCCCCAGATTAAATGGCGAATATATGAGTAAAATATAGTAGTTACGGCTTTGTCTCCTTTAACCCCCACAATATTATATCAAATACAGAAAGTTAACTTAAACCATTTTTCGAAAACAATAAAAAAATATTTAATTACAATTTATAATAGAAAAATATTTTGATTTGAATAATAATTATTTTAATCATCCTGTTTTTAAATTTTATATTAATTTTTAAATTATTTGAAATTTTCGTTTAATCATTTAAGTTATTAAAATTATTTAGTTACCAAACAATATAAAACAATTTTGATATACAGCTAAATTTAATGTTAATTAAATTAAAAAAAAAATATGGATTTAGTCATTACTCCAGAACCTCATTTTATACCAGGGTAATTATTAGCTTAAAATCAGAAATAGTCAATGTTATCTAATTGCAACTTGTTCTAGCTACACCGGCCATTGTCCCCAGTTTCGCTTTCGTGAAGGCAAGACTTATGGCAAATTATCTCATAAGCTTCTTATTGATCCCTGTACTAAACATGCACTTGAACTTATTGTTACACCACCCTCACAACCAGTCCTCTTGAATTATCCCACATCTACAGAAATAAATGCCTTGCAGCAGCGGTCTTACTTTGTGGATCCAGTTTATCAACATCCCATAATACCCGGCTATAATGGTTTCATACCAAATATGGCAAGTAAAACGGGTAAACGTTTTCTAGCTGCCGCAACAGCTGGTGTGTCAGAACACGAGGCTTTGCAGGCTCTATTGAGGTGCGAGAGGCATTTACTTGCACATCGTAATTTATTGGAGTGTGGGAAGGGACGATTTGATGCCAAGCTTAAAGAAAGAATGGTGAGTTTTAGAAAGAGTTTTACTAAGACATATAAAAAATAAGAAGAACTTGTAGATACCTAGAACAGTCTATCGTTCACCTTTGATTGCCGTTAAACCCAGAGGTCAAGCTATAGCAGGGGATAAACATAAAAATGTTAAGGAACCATATACCAAATTTACAGAGCCCCATTTTATGGAAAATGATGACGAAGAAAAGTATATCGTAAATGGTAAGTATTTGCAATTACCTAAGATCAGTTTTCACCAAACCGGTGGTTATAAAATTTTTATTAAAAATCAAACTGATTTATCCGTATTTTATTCTTTCATATTTTGTAGATAAATGTTTATTTTAACAATTACATATATTTATTGAACGATATGAATCTTTATGATTAACTCAGAAACTTTTTTATGTAACAGGGATATTTGTTTAGGCTACCATTTTTTAGCAATCCTTAAATCGGTTGCATTTCGCAGTTATTTAAAACGAACGAACCCCAAACTCAGTAGATTTTGTAATCAAGCTTATAAAATTATGCCAAAAATAAGTGAAAAAGCAAAAATATGTGTCAAAATTTGAAAACAAATTTAAAATTTAAGAGCTTTGAAAGTCATAAACTCGTTAAAAATATTTAACGAATACATACATATCTTTATGAATAGGAAATTGTCTTACTTGGGTCGGTCAACTGGTTGCTTCAGTTCGTTTTTGCCAACAACCTCTTTCATTTTTTGCACAAACCGCAAAGTAATTTAATAGGGGTTAGTGAATAAGAAACAACGAGGTTATTGGCAAAAATTAACTAAAGTAACGATTTGTGCCCAACTCAAGAAATTGTATTTATTGGTTTTATGGTTTTCATGTGTAACCGCGTATGTAGACTTAAATCGATTATGACTTATGGATAGAGTAAAAAATACTCGGCATATAAGAAAAACCGGGTTTCGAATAATTCAAAAAACCCAAATTAAACAAAACCGGTTTTCGAATTTTTACATGTAAAACCGGTTTTTTTTTGTGTTATGTTTTTGTCAATAAAAAAATTCCAAAAATAAAATTGTAATTAATTTTACTTTTTATTCAAAATTGAGAAGAAAAAAATAAATTTTTATACCTCTCACCTGTGGCACCCAAGGGTATATTAAGCTTTGTCATCCCGTTCGAAATTTCTACAATATTTATTTTCAACACCATAAAGTATATATTTTCTGAAAGCTTATGAATCGATTTTTTTTGCTTCTAGACAATCGAGAGCTTTAATATGATTATCAAATGAAAGGGACTTGGTTTGTGAAATATAATTATATAATTATGTATTTTTATAATACACTTTTAAAAAAAATTAAGCCCATGATGGCCGCTACTAGAAAATGAGGGAAAATAAGTTTATATATGAGTCAATACTGGTATTTCAAAATGTAACTCCTTAAAACCCCTCAATATTGGTTCTAAATTAAAGGGCTTATTCAGTAAAATACAGTAAGCTATGAAAAATTAAAAATCCAAGATGGCGTCCTTAATAAAATGCCGCATAAATGAGTCAAATATATTAGTAATGGCTTTGTTCCCTTTAACTTTCACAATTTCGGGCTTGACCCTTGTCAAAAAAAATGTAAAATCCAAGATGGCGTCTGAAACAAAATGGCGGAAATTTTTTTTTTTAACTCCATCAATATGGGTATCAAATGGACGGGCTTGACTAGTATAATACAGTTTAATATGTAGAAGTTTAAGAGCAAAGATGATGTCGGACATCATTAAGCTAATGGCGTATAACATGATATCTAGGTTAAGATAAGATGTGGTCATTAGACCCAAGAATGATTAAATAAAGATTACGCCTTGCGCATGATTTACTGTTAGATGACGTAGTAAAGGTTACCAAGTCTGTATCATATGTGAAATTTATAATTTCTTACAAAAAATTTATGGATTTTGTTATAGTTGGCAGCCCTGTAATTAATTTACTCAGACAGTTCTAAAAAAAAGTATAAAGGCCTAACTATATTATGCTTTTGCTGGCTTAAGCAAATGTGCGGATACACAAAATTAAATGTATGCAACTATATTGTACTTAAGAAACTTTTCGTCAAGTTTCGTCAAGTGTCATTTGCTTAAGCAAACTGCGAATCTGATCGTACTTTGCTTACGAAAATAGATTTTCATTCGATATGTACACACTGTTGCATTATTTAGCACTTTTTTTTATTAATGTTGTCATTTGTTTTTTTAAATTAGTGAAAAAATGTATAAAGTTAATAGTTTATAGTAAAATATTTTTACATTTTACACATTAAATAATAATTTTGTGACAATATCAATATATTTAGGATATAATACAGAAATAAAACAGCTTTTGCAAAAGTACAAATATTTGCAACTAATCATAGTAAGTATTTAAGTTTAAAAAGTACAATATATCCACCGACAAGTCTTCAAAAATTTGCTTAAGCATTTGACAGACTTTTCGTTGGTTTTTGACATTAAAACAAGTAAGAGCGCTATATTCGGCCATGCCGAATCTTATATACCCTTCACAACGTGTAGTCATGCAATAACAGTTGCTTGTATCACCAGTCATCCCATATGAAATGCGTACACGTATGTATGTTAAAAAAACGAAAAAAAAAAAAAATTTTAAAAAAAATTTAAAAAAAAAATTTAAAAAAAAAAATTTAAAAAAAAAATTATTATATATATAATATACATATATAAAACAAAAAAAAAAAAAAAAAATTAAAAAAAAAAATAAAACAAGTAAGAGCGCTATATTCGGCCGTGCCGAATCTTATATACCCTTCACAACGTGAATTCATGCAATAACAGTGGTTTGTGTCACCATTCATCCCATATGAAATACGTACATACATATAAAAACATACATATATAAAAACGTCCCATTGTAAAATTATAAATTCACGTGTGAATGTTAAAAAAAACAAAAAAAAAAAAAATTTTAAAAAAAATTTAAAAAAAAAATTTTTAAAAAAATTTAAAAAAAAAATTTAAAAAAAAATTTAAAAAAAAAAATTTTTTAAAAAATTATTATGTATATAATATATACAAAACAAAAAAAAATAAAAAAAAAATTAAAAAAAAAAATTAAAAAAAAAAATAATAATAATAATATTAATAATATATTAAATAAAAAATAAAAAAAAAAATAAAAAAAAAATAAAAAAAAAATTTTAAAAAAATTAAAAAAAAAATTTTTTTGGCTCAGCTGGGATTCGATGCCACGTTTTCTCTAACCAGTATACACGTTTGTATGTACGTATGTTGTTGTTGTAATGTTGTTTTTGTGAAAAGAAATCGAGGTGGTCGTGGGTTTTTGCTCATATCTCAGTTGTTTATGTACCGATGTTTCTGATTTTCAATAGCGATCTACTCCCGAATATTTCTGATATTTTAATACCTCACCCGAGTCCAAGCGATGTCGGGGGGCTTCAAAAAGTTGATTTCAACATACACACGGACAGACGGTCAGACGGACAGACGGACAGACGGACTACTCTTAATCGACTCCCTTATTCATAAGCTTTCAGAAAATATATACTTTATGGGGTCGGAAATCAAAATTGTAGAAATTTCACACGGAATGACAAACCTATATATACCCTTTTTCACTGTGTGAAGGGTATAAAAAATTAAAAAAAAAAATAATAATAAAAATATAAATAACATATTAAATAAAAAATAAAAAAAAAAATAAAAAAAAAAATTAAAACAAGTAAGAGCGCTATATTCGGCCGTGCCGAATCTTATATACCCTTCACAACGTGTAGTCATGCAATAACAGTAGTTTGTATCACCATTCATCTCATATGAAATACGTACATACATATAAAAAATATACATATATAAAAAACATCCCATTGTAAAATTATAAATTTACGTATGTATGTTAAAAAAAAAATAAAAAAAAAATTTTAAAAAAAAAATTTTAAAAAAAAATTTAAAAAAAAATTAAAAAAAAAATTTAAACAAGTAAAAGCGCTATATTCGGCCGTGCCGAATCTTATATACCCTTCACAACGTGTAGTCATGCAATAACAGTAAATTCACTTATGTATGTTAAAAAAAACAAAAAAAAAATAAAAAATAAAAAAAAAATTTACAAAAAAAAATTTAAAAAAAAAATTAAAAAAAAAAAAATTATTATATACATATATAATATATATAAAACAAAAAAAAAAAAAAATAAAAAAAAAAAAATAAAAAAAAATTATAATAAAAATATATATAATATATTAAATAAAAAATAAAAAAAAAATTAAAAAAAAAAATTTTAAAAAAATTTAAAAAAAAATTTTTTTGCCTCAGCTGGGATTCGATGCCACGTTTTCTCTAACCAGTATACACGTTTGTATGTATGTATGTTGTTGTTGTAATGTTGTTTTTATGAAAAGAAAATCGAGGTGGTCGTGGGTTTTTGCTCATATCTCAGTTGTTTATGTACCGATGTTTCTGATTTTCAATACCGATCTACTCCCGAATATTTCTGATATTTTAATACCTTACCCGGGTCCAACCTATGTCGGGGGGCTTCAAAAAGTTGATTTCAATATACACACGGACAGACGGTCAGACGGACAGACGGACAGACGGTCAGGGCTTAATCGACTCCTCTATTCATAAGCTTTCAGAAAATATATACTTTATGGGGTCGGAAATGAAAATTGTAGAAATTTCACACGGAATGACAAACCTATATATACCCTTTTTCACTGTGTGAAGGGTATAAAAAAAAAAATTTTAAAAAGTAATTAAAATATATAAAATTAATATAAAACAAAAAAAAAATAAAAAAAAAAATTAAAAAAAAAAATAATAAAAATATAAATAATATATTAAATAAAAAATAAAAAAAAAAATAAAAAAAAAATTAAAAAAAAAAATTAAAAAAAAAATTTTTAAAATATAAAAAAATTTTTTTTTTGGCTCAGCTGGGATTCGATCCCACGTTTACTTTAGCCAATATACAAGTTTGTATGTATGTATGTTGTTGTTGTAATGTTGTTTTTGTGAAAAAAAAATCGAGGTGGTCGTGGGTTTTTGCTCATATCTCAGTTGTTTATGTACCGATGTTTCTGATTTTCAATAGCGATATACTCCCGAATATTTCTGATATTTTAATACCTCACCCGGGTCCGAGTGATGTCGGGGGGCTTCAAAAAGTTGATTTCAACATACACACGGACAGACGGTCAGACGGACAGACGGACAGACGGACAGACTGACAGAGCTTAATCGACTTCCCTATTCATAAGCTTTCAGAAAATATATACTTTATGGGGTCGGAAATGAAAATTGTAGAAATTTCACACGGAATGACAAACCTATATATACCCTTTTTCACTGTGTGAAGGGTATAAAAAAAATTTTTAAAAAAATTAAAAAAATTTTTTTTTGGCTCAGTTGGGATTCAATGCCACGTTTTCTCTAACCAGTATACACGTTTGTATGTATGTATGTTGTTGTTGTAATGTTGTTTTTGTGAAAAAAAAATCGAGGTGGTCGTGGGTTTTTGCTCATATCTCAGTTGTTTATGCACCGATGTTTCTGGTTTTCAGTACCGATCTACTCCCGAATATTTCTGATATTTTAATACCTTACCCGGGTCCAACTTATGTCGGGGGGCTTCAAAAAGTTGATTTGAACATACACACAGACAGACGGTCAGACGGACAGACTGACAGGGCTTAATCGACTCCCCTATTCATAAGCTTTCAGAAAATATATACTTTATGTGGTCGGAAATGAAAATTGTAGAAATTTCACACGGAATGACAAACCTATATATACCCTTTTTCACTGTGTGAAGGGTATAAAAATGCCAGCAAAAGCATAATATAGTTAGGCCTTTACATCGGTGCTTAATAAACAATGAATTTCGTGTCATATTTTATAGTAAATACATATAAATATTATTAAAATTACTAAAATTATATAAAAAGTGTTTAAATTTGGTTATTTAAAAGCTGCAAAACTAATTAAAACAGAAAACAAAATAAAGTGAAAAGATAAGAAAGAGAGCAAATATGAAATGTGCAGTGGGCAAATGCAAGCAAAGTAACAGCAAAAAAACAAGTGAGTAATTATACTAAAACTTAATAAATTTCGCATTTTCAATAAAACGTTTGTATTTTCAAAAAGCTGTATCATTTTATAATTTTCCAAAAGATGAAGCTCGAAGGAAGTTATGGGTAATATTTTGCAAACAAGTGAATCCTGTAAATGTGGATAAAGAAAAAAAATGTGCTTAACATTTCAGGCAGCAAGATTTTGAAAGAAACTTGATATTAGAAATGGGTAAGTTAAAACAAAATTAATTCTTGCAGTACATTACTAAGGCATTATGACTATAATTTAGCAAACGGCGTGCAAAAATTTTAAAATCCCATGCAGTTCCGTCTTTAGACACTAGAGCTATTGAAAGTGAAACGAAAACTGCTAATGAAACTGAAGTTGCAAATGTATATGAAGAACTACGTGAAACTGAAAAGCAAAATGATATTTCAAATAGTTTTGAAGAAAAATTGGTCGCTTAAAATGCTCCAAGGCCGACTGATCTTGAAAAAGATCGCCAAACTTACACCACCATATTTTTCAAATTAAATGGTAACAAATTATTACTTTCAAACGGATATTTACAAAAGCATTTGTTGGAAGTCAAAGAAATTGAAGCCAGTGAATACGTGAAAAAAACTTTTTTTAGGTGTCGAATGTATTTTAGAATTAGGAAACTAAATATCGAAATCGCTTATAAGCGAAAAAGATAATTTGTTAAAATAACCAAATGAAATGAATTCTACACCTAATTTAAAAGTGAATTATTATAATAAAAATAATGAAATATATATGTATGTATATAAAGAATTTGTTTGCTTTCAAAACATTTAGTTGTCCCACTGTCATGTTTTTACACAAACATAATTACTTATACAGCTGAATTTTATTAGCCAATGAGAACACAGCTTTAGTGACGTCAGAATTCCTACATGCGCAGAAATGTTTTTTTATAGCTGCGTAATGGCGTAATCTTTATTTAATCATTCTTGATTAGACCTATGTATATGGCGGTGAAGGGCTTTATCAGACTCACTACGGCCGAATAACGCACTCTTACTTGTTATATTTATCATTCTGTCACAAAAATAAAAAACAATTTTTTTTTTCTTTCAAATTTTTACAATATAATTTTCCTAATTTATTAATATCAAAAATTCAAATACATTAATAAGTTCTCTTCAAACGTGTGTTTGGTATATTTTTTGTCAACCGCTTTTAATTAAGGTTACGCTGGTCACATACCCATGGCAATGACACGTTATGGTCAAAGTAGTAAACAACTGACAAACAGTGCTCTTTGTGAATTTACCAACAACTATCATCATCGCAAAAGTGAAGAATGGTGTCCCATGGAGATGAGTGGTATTCCATCCTCCAGTCCTACTAGCAGCAACCAATTTATCATATATCGTCGAACGATTGGTATGGTGCCGTCATATGCCGGACATGTACCGGGGGCAGTTTTCTCTTTTGGTCGCACGTTCGGTAATTCAACAATTGATGCTAAAAATTGGTTGGCATTGCATAAGGATTAATGACAAATAAAAAATAATAAATATAGTATATATGTATGTATGCATGTATGTATATGTATGTATGTTGCAGATACGGGGTCGGTCGCACAAAACATAGAATACATTTTATTTTATTATATTATTATAAGCGTGAGACCGAGAGAATGTATTTATGTATGTATGTATTTTATTCAAAGTAGTGTATAAATTTTAGTTAATTGCTGTATTGTGTACTTAATTTCATGCATTAATTGGAGCAAATTATTTAAGTGCATGCAAATTTAGTTAGTGAAATAAATTGTAGCATTTAATTGCAAAAATAAAAAACAACAGACTGCAAATATTAATGTGGACTCCATTACGGGGTATAAAATGTGAAACAGAAAAATGAAACTGGTTCAAACTTTAACAGATTTAAAGCAGTTTTAAATATCACTTAGAATTTAAGAATATATGTTTGGCATCTGTAATATTCACCAGAAAAATATCGCCATACGACCAAACATTTACAATTAAGTTGCTAAATACAAATAAATCAAAACACTATTACGCAACAAAATAACTAACTTTTTCATTAACAAAAAAAAAACTTTAAAATTTATCCGACTTTTACTCTATATTATATTTTCTTTTTTTTTTTTTTGTTTAGCTTGTTTGAGTATTTAAATATTTGAATTTTCATCTGTATGTAAATACGAACTACATTTTTTTGCACTTTCAAATAACTTTAGCTGGTATTATTCACTCCAACCACCCAAAGTTGTTAGTTGGATTAAAATGATTGCATGACATTCATGGCTGTAAGGATTAAGCAACAACAGCCAAAATACACAAAACCAAGGTAAACATTCAAAAATACAACAGCAACAACAATAACGACAACAGTGTAATATTCTAAAACTAAATACAAAAAAAACATGCAAAACGAAAACCAGCTAAAGGCAGCAGCGGAAGTTTTGCCGAATAAAAATACAATTTAAATTCAGTCTATCAGCCGAATTTTACATTTGAATACAGTTACACGTTGTGTAAATGCATGAGTGGATGTGTGTAACGTTTTGCAAATACCATACACACACATAATGGTGATGTACAAATGTCTATCTATAGGTGTAGTATTTTTTTATACCCGCCACCAAAAAAAAGGTTGGGGTATATTCATTTTGTCATTCCGTTTGTAACACATCGAAATATCCATTTTAGACCCCATAAAGTATATATATTCTAAATCGTGGTTTAATTTTATGACGATCTAGCTATGTCCGTCCGTCCGTCTGTGCGTCTGTTGAAAGCACGATAGAGGTCGCACCGAAAAAGCTAGGGAGCTCAAATTTTGCCAGAATCTTTCTTATAGACAAGGTTTGTTTGGTATGGAAAATGGGCTAAATCGGAATATTAGGAAGAGAGTTATAGCTCGAAAAGCAAGAGTAGGTCGAAAAAACCGTGTCCTTCGAACATCGTATAAAATGGAATTGTGTCCAAACGCCTTAACTCATAAAACTTCGAATATATATTTCCTGGGTAAAGACAATATTTTTCCCCGAAAACGGTTTAAATCTATGCATTAGGAGAGGAGTTATCGATCAAAATGTACGAAAATTTATACCGCACAGTGTATTTTTCGGTATATTTAAAAACAAAAACGTCATAAAAGCAACAAAATTGGATGTACGACTCTGAAATTTTGCACACTTTGCTTTTTGGTGACACGCTTTCTTGTAACGGCAAATCAATGTGCCACGCCCACTTTTACGCCCACCTCCCATATAACGTTTTAACTAAAATTCATATAATTTCTCTATTAATAAAGATTTTGGAATAATAAAGGACTATATTAAAACACCTAAGTTGTACTCATTAGCAAAAACAACTTTGACACGCCTACTATAACGCCCACTTTTCACGTTATCTACCGTTAATGAAATTTAATAGCTCATAAAGCCGCTAAAATTAGAGGTATGATGATAAATTTTGCTACGTCTATCCCCCTAGGAAATTTCATTACTATGCCAAAAAATTAAGGTGCCACGCCCACTTTTACGCCCACCTCCCATATAACGTTTTACCTAAAATTCATATAATTTCTCTATTAATAAAGATTTTGGAATAATAAAGGACTATATTAAAACACCTAAGTTGTACTCATTAGCAAAAACAACTTTGACACGCCTACTATATAACGCCCACTTTCACTTTTGAATTGTGTCCAGACGCATAAACGTAGTCATGAAACTTCGAATATATATTTATCGAGTCAAAAGAATATTTTTTCCTGAAAATCGCTTAAATCTATGAATTAGGAAAAGAGTTATAGATAAAAATGTACGAAAATTTATACCGCACAGTGTATATTTCAAATTTAAAACGTAATAAAACTGACAAAACTATATGTACGATTCTGAAATTTTGCAAACATGGCTTTTTGGTCAAAGTCTTCGTTATAACGGAAAATAGATGTGCCACGCACACTTTTTTCCTTAAATTTTTATAAAAATATATTAGTCATATATATTAGCATTTATTCATCCTACACTGCGCCATTTATTGTACTGTAGCTAAATATAAGATAAAGATGATAAGATAGATGACTCTACTAGCAACTACTAGATGGCATGCTAACAACTTATGTTCTCCTGAAGTTATGCTCTATTAAAAATGGGAATTTAGGAAAATTTTGACATAAGTAAAAAAAATTATCTCTAAACATTATAAACAATTTATTTTCATGTACTAATGGCTAACAAATTTTAAAATTATACAAAACTTATTTCGTTTGAAAATCTTTTAAATGCAAAATGTTATGGAAGTTTAAAAAACAAAATCTTACTAAAAAATTTCCCGTTTTAGAAAAATGCAGAGAATGTATATTTTAAATCACCCTGTGGCCCTTAAAATTTAACCTTAAATTCACTTTCTTCCTCTTAAATTCATGTAAATTCTCTATGAATAAAGATTTTGGAATACCAAAGGACTATATTGAAATATCTTAGTTATGTTTATTAGCAGAAACTTTATTGACACGCGTATTTTAACGGCCACTTTCATTGAAAGACTAAATTTACGAAAACATTTTACTAGCATACCGAAGTTATAATGGGTGGTTTAATTTTAAGGGACTATGTTGATTTTGAATAAGATTATTTGAATAAAATTATTATTATTATAATGATAATATTTGTATGCTTCAATTATGTATGGAACAAAATATCGGCCAAATGGCCCCCCAACCTAGGCGGCACACCACGATCCGGTAGTCCAAATTTTCAATGACACTGTTGATACTCGATTGTTGGGCACGATGACGAGTCGATGTTGCTTGCTCTTTTGCAACGTTATCGTGAAAAACAGCAATGTTTCCCATTCAACAAACTAAGATGGCATTCACAGATGTTTTCACATTTCATACAGACCTGCTTTGCAGACATTTAAATATGTTTTACAATTCTCACGATTGTGGACGAATTCGAACGATTATGTTGACCAAAAGAATCACGAAGTGCACAAAATGCATTTTGATTTGAACGCCCATTTTTACAAAAATCTTTAATATTTAAAAGCGTTGCTCGATTGCGTATCTTTCCACGGTTCAAATTGAGTTAGTCTGAGATTGAGAAATGTCAAATGAAATACAAGAAAAAAGTTGAAGTTTAGATGTGGTTCACCTTAAACATGGGCCCTTAAAATTTAACCACCCTCTACAAAGAAAGTGATACATATTTTATTATAAAGGGATTATTTTATAGCGATTAACAAAATAATTAATATTGTTCTTTAAATGTACACAAAATTGGTGGTGGGTATAAAAGATTCGGCACAGCCGAATATAGTGCTCTTACTTGTTTTTTTTGTTTTCTATGAATGAATGAATAGACAAAAGTATCAATGTGTAGGTTTTTGTGTGATTTGTAGAACATGTGAATGTGTGGAAAGCAAAGAAAAAAGAAATCCGGAAATAACAACGGAAATCGAAATGGAAAATTGCGTTAACAACATTTTAAATGGTACAGGAACAACAAAATTTACACCACACTAAAATAGCAGCTACAACAACAACAACAACAATAATTATCAGCAAAATAACACACAAAACGACTACAAGGAATGTTTAACCAACATACGAATATTCAGTTAGAAGGGTTATGCGAAAAAATACACATGAATTATATACTGCTACGTTAAATGTATGTATGTATTTGTATATAGATGTGCATACATATGTATATACATATGTACATGCATACGTATGTACATAATTTAATACGCAAAGAACGACCCACACAAATTAAGTATAGATGCATATAAAAATTTATTTCAGCGATGATAGATAATAAAATTCGTAAATTTTTCATATTATTACGTGATTGAGGCTTTCAAAGATTTTTTGTTCTTTGTGTATTTAATACATGTATTGACTTTTATCTTATTACAATTTAAAATCACACTCGAAATTGTTTATGTAGTTTTATTTAATGTCTTGGAAAGAAAAGTGAATTCATAGTGGCAGCTCGCTCCTTAAAGGCCATGTCAGATAAAACTTCGTCACTTTGCGTGATATTTCTAACTTTGACATAAAAGCGCGAGGGAAAAGGTGTATGTCACAATGAAAACTTTGACAGCACTTAAGCATTGTTTATTTACCTATAAAGCTGGCAAATAGTTTTCTAATTGTTTCACTATTATTTCATTGTTAAAAAATATATGTTTTTTAATAAAAGCTAAAAATTTTATTTTTTAATAGCTTTTTAAACCAATTAATTTTGCGTTCGAATTTAAAGAGAAAAAAAATATAAGCAAATTTGACATCTGTTTTTCAAAGCGCGCAAAAAGATGAGAGTTGTCTAACTTTAAGCTTCGCGCTGCGTTGAAAGTATTTTATGTGACATGTTTCATATAAGTACAGCTATTTCATCTTAAATGTCAAAGCGAATTTCTAAAGCAACGAGAAGCAAAAGTTTTATCTGATATCTCCTTTAGAATGTAAAGTAAATGGAGTTAATTTGTTGTTTATAACATGTTTTGCTTAAATAAATTATTCCCTTTTTGAATCGTTTGTTTTCTTTTTTATACCCGCCACCAAAAAAATGGTGGGGGTATATTAATTTTGCCATTCCGTTTGTAACACATCGAAATATCCATTTTAGACCCCATAAAGTATATATATTCTGAATCAGGGTTTGATTTGATGACGATCGAGCTATGTCCGTCCGTCTGTCCGTTTGTTGAAAGCACGATAGAGGTCGCACCGAAAAAGCTAGGGGGCTCAAATTTTGCCAGCATCTTTCTTGTAGACAATCGGCTAAATCGGAATATTGGGAACAGAGTTATAGCTCGAAAAGCAAGAGTAGGTCGAAAAAACCGTGTCCTTCGAACATTTGTATCCAAACGCATTAACGTAGACTCATGAAACTTCGAATATATATTTCCTGAGTAAAACCAATATTTTTCCCCGAAAACTATCTAAATCCATGCCTTAGGAAAGGAGTTATCGAACAAAATGTACGAAAATTTATACCGCACAGTGTATTTTTCGGTATATTTAAAAACAAAAACGTCATAAAACCAACAAAATTGGATGTACGACTCTGAAATTTTGCACACATGACTTTTTGGTCAAATGATTTGTTCCAACGGAAAATCAATTTGCCACGCCCACTTTTACGCCCACCTCCCATATAACGTTTTACCGTTTTTTTAAATTCATATAATTTCTCTATTAATATAGATTTTGGAATAATAAAGTACAATATTAAAACATCTAGGTTGTAGTCATTAGCAAAAACAACTTTGACACGCCTACTATAACGCCCACTTTTCACGTTATCTACCGTTAATGAAATTTAAAAGCTCATAAAACCGCCAAAATTAGAGGTATGATGATAAAATTTGCTACGTATATCCCCCCAGGCAATGTCATTACTGTGCCACGCCCACCTCCCATATAACGTTTTACCTAAAATGCATATAATTTCTCTATTAACAAAGATTTTGGAATAATGAAGGGCTTTATTATAACATCTAAGTTGTACTCATTCGCAAAAACAACTTTGACACGCCTACTATAACGCCCACTTTTCACGTAATCTACTGTTAATGAAATCTATATGCTCATAAAACCGACCGAATAAGAGGTGTGATGATGAAATTTCGTACATATAACTTTCTAGTCAATGTCACTGCTATGCCAGAAATTGAAGGTAACACGCCCACTTTAACGCCTACCTTCCATATAACGGTTTATCTTAAATTCATATAATTTTTCTATGGACAAAGTTTTTTGAAGAATAAAGGACTATATTGAAATATTTCAGTTTTATTTATTATCAAAAACTATATGGACATGCCTACTTTAACGCCCACTTTTTTTAAAAGATTAAATTTACGAAAACATTTTACTAGCATATCGAAGTTGAACAAAGAAAGTGATACATATTTTAGTGTAAAGAGATTATTCCATAGCGATTACTGTTAAAAACAAACAAATACATTCTGTGCTATAAAAAGAGTTTTTTCCCGGGAATTTGAGTTATTTAATCTTTCCGATTTCCCGTGATTATTTTTCGGGATCCCGGGAAATGAAAAAGGTGGCTACAATTTGAAAGCAGATGTGTACATTGTAACATTTCTTTTTCATAATCAATTTTGTGCTATAAAAGTACAGAAAATTGGTGGTGGGTATAAAAGATTATAAAGAATATAGTGTCCTTACTTGTTTTAATTTCACCTCGTATTATCGATATCTTTTTAATTCAAAAACGCCTTTAATTCGTAAAAAAAACATATGATGGCTTCGATTACGAACCATCAGGATTCTACACTTAGGAAAAAGATTGGTTGGAAAACGGTTAAAACAATAAAAATAGTATTGCAAATATTAAAAGTTTGTAAAAAGAACAGATATAATATAGTTATAAACGAAAAAGCCCAACAGTATTAGAAATTTATTGCTCAGGACAACTAAATTAGTTCTCCAAACCAATTAGCCTTATTAAAAAAATTTTTATTCAATTCACTTTTATCACGACCGAATTTAATTATATGTATAAGGGTTTACAACTAAATATTAATCCATGTAATAAAAAATCCTTTATGCCAGTGTTTTATTTCAATCAAAAATGCAATTTTAGTTATAGTAAATAATTATTGGTTACTTGTATTATTACAATTCGATTACAGTAAACAAATACTTAATGTTAAGCTGTATTTGGTGTTTACAAACGAAAAACTGTTACATGTAATAGTTATTTGTTTTAGAAATTAAATAAAAACACTATCTCTCAAACACAACTGATTTTTCTGTCAATGGTGAAAAATATAAACAAATCAAAACATGAAATTAATAAATATAAAAAAATATTTAAATTATTAGTGTGTGGTACGATAATAAATCTGCAAGTGACTATTTAAAAAAGAAAAGACAGCGATTGTTGATTAAAAGATCGTTTAATGCATTTTATAACGCGAAATGAATTTTCAAATGCGGAAACTTTAAAAAGGGGGCTGTACTGCAAAATGGTTTAAATCCACTCAAAACCACGACTATGAAAAGTATCAAGATGTTTGCTATTTTCAAGTCTATTTTTGTGTTAAAATGTATGCATACATACATACTTATGTACTATGTATGTATATAAATAGAAATATTTGTTTTATATATCTTTCTACATATGTATGTATGTATACTTATGAATATTATTAAATAAAAATATAATAAAAAATCATTTGAAAAAATTGTGTTCATTTTTTTATTTTCCTGGGTGAAATGAAGAATTGTTAATGATGATTAATTATTCTGTTGGTAACACCAATTCAAAATTTTGTTTCAGTTGCATCAAGCATATATTTGGAATCAGGTACAGTTTGTTTTTTAAATATCTATAATATCAACTAAGAAAATCTGCTAACACAACCATTGGTTTACTAAAAGTATAAAGTGCAACCAAATCGACCATGCTAAGAGACGCAATTATCAGTTGTTATAAACGAATTGAGAGATAGTACGTGGAACCGAACGAATTCGATTGGCAACAAATTCGGTTGCCACAATGAATCTGTTTTCTGTGTGTACTAAGTATGTCGTTAAAATCAAAAATGGCTTCGGAGACAATAAAGCAAATTGACGTATAACACTAAATCTAACGTCTAAACGCAAAGAGAAATCATGGTTATGGTAATCGTAATCAAAGAACAACATAATATAAAATTTAATTGTATAATTGTGGTTAGAACGTGTAATGATTTCACGTTATTATTATAATGATTAATTAAAGTATCGTGTAATTATTATAGTTTGATATCAGATTAAATGGGCATTCTATGCACTTTTTAAAAGCAAATTATCGTTTTTTAATACAGGGTGGGCCAAAAGAAACCAAGGGGTGTAAAAGTTTAATAACTTTTTCGTTTATTAATTTTTTTTTATTTTTTCTTTCAGATAATATAGACAACACTTGGAGAATTTATAATGGAGAGGTTCACAACTGAACCGAGAACCAGAACAATAGAATTTTATTATTTAAACCAGAGATCAATAATTTTAACGCAAAGAGCATATTGTCGACATTTTAACGTCAGAATTTCGCCCTCTGAAGCAATGATTCGTTGCTTAGTTGATCGTCATCACCAACATGGCAGCGTAACAGATTTGCCTCGAACCGGTAAACCATGTTTAATTCGCACTGCGGAAAATATTGAACGAGCAGAGCAAAGTGTTAACGAAGCACCAGAAACATCTGCCAGAAGGCGTTCTGCTCGGCTAGGAATTTTATGTGCTTTCCTTCCTAAATTATTTGTGCTTTCCTTTTGGATTAAAAATTTTAATTTGAATATTACTTTACATTATATTGTTTTTTTTATTATTTCTCTTAATCTTTGTATGTTTTTGTATACTCTTTTCACATATCAAACATTCAAAAAAATAGAAATCATGGCACAAAAATACTACATAGGTTAACTAGTCCCTACAACAGAAACAAAAATACAAAAACAAAAGGCAATATATTTTTAGACAAAGTACCAAACCAAGACGAATTCACATCAGCTACCATTTCATTATCAGCACTCTCTATCGGTACACTCATACATATGCAATTTGAAATTGTATTACTTAATGTTACAATTCAATTAAATTAGAATAAGGGAATCATATAAATAAATATGAACATGAAGAAAAAATGTCATTTGATGAGAGAAGAAAAAAGACAAATTTTAAAATAAGTACTACTTATTATAACCTATTTCTAATTGCACGTCGTGTGCTCTAAGATTTTTTTAATCTTTGCTTATCACTTTTTTATTAAAGTATCATTTTTTGTATTTCTTTCAAAAACTTGGCATGTCTAATAAATATTTACAAAAACAGTAAAGAAAATGTATACAAATTATATGTTTTATTTAATATTCGATAAATAGACTTTTAATATATAATATATAAAAAAACCGCTTCAAAACGGTAGACCTCTCTAAAATCTAATTTCTAATAAAATAAAGCTGTGAAGATTTATTGATCCAGGTCCCTGTTATAAACATATGCTTATTATATTATTAAATACATTATCTTAATCTATTGCATATAAGTAAGAAAAACAAAGATTTGGTGACTATATAAGTACTTAGTTGAAATTTTTATTATTTGTTAAATTATTTATAATAGTACACAAAAAAATTATCCTTCAACAAATGCAAAAACAATTTTTAACAGCAGTTCCCCAACGATAAAACATCATTTCAATTAGAAACACTACAATTGAAAGGCTGTGCAACCAAACCAAAATTATTAATATTGAACCGAGTTCATCCATGGACAAAGCGTTTTCATTAGAATTATCATTGTTATTTATTTGAGCGTTGTCTGGCGATTGATCAAAAACTATATTCGATTGCAGAGCATATCTACGTTTCCACAATGTTAAAAGTCCATAATCTCGGACTTCGATAACTTGATCGTTTAGTTCAGGTACTAAATATGAATGATGACGCACATAAATGGTCAGCTGTTGCACCAATAGAAGCTCATTGACCAAATGCAAATTTTGCCACTGACTACGTTCTTCTTTGCCAAAATAACTAAAATACTCGTACGGTACGATAAGGGCTAACGGTGTTTTTGCATTCAGCAGTTCCGAAAATGCTTTATAAATGGTAGTATTTAAAATGAGCTTTTCTTCTACATCTGGCAGAACTTCAAAATATTTCTGAAATTTCGGTGTCGCACTAATCAAATAGTTTTGCTCCAATACATTTTGAATGGTTTGCGGTGGATTCCATTGCTTATTGTCACGCAACATTTGATACATTCCGGACTGATAGGCATTGCGTAGAATTAATGTTGCTAACAACCAGCAGGAGAGTAGAAATCGTGCAAAATTACGTTTTGGCAACTGCTTTATTGTCAAGTTGGCGCCCACAGCCAGCACATACAAATTGTAATGGGGTGTTCTATTAGCGGAACCAATTATAAAATTTCGATAGCACAACCATTGCCGTCGACGTTCAAAAATATAAATGAGCAAAGAACTTAGAGCTAAAACTAAACCAATTGCAAGCCAAACGGTATAATGAAATGGAAAGGCAAGCTTTTCATATGTTGTATAGAAACTGATAACGTTGGTAATTATGTACATCGAACTGAGGTAAAAGTTATCTGTTTGTGAAAATGTTGTAATATTTTCCACATCATTTGTAGTGGTAAAGGCGCCCAATGCTATGTCACAATCATTTGAAAACAACTATAATGTGGTTAAATGAAAAGAAAAAGAGAGCATTAGAAATTAATTTTATTTTTTGTTTTTTGTTTTTGCTATAATGCTTTTCTGTAAGAGCGATGTTAGTTCTTTTTCTTAAGTGATAAAGTAATTTCCTCTCCTTTACGACTGTATAACACTAATTCTGTGAAAAGTAAATTGTTATAAAATTTTCCAATATAATCAATTTTCGATAAGTTTTCAATTGATATAAAATTTTGTACTCTATACAGAAAACCTTCGACCAGTTTTCGATTCATAGAAAATCTATATATATAAATGTGAAACTCTGTGTGTGTGTGTGGATGTTAGCTATAGACTCCGAAACCGAAAAAAAAACTTTGGCAAGTTATTGCACACATTCCAGGAAGTGTTTATGGGTGGTAAAAGTGGGCGGGTCTACGCCCATAAAAAATAAGTTATCATTTTTAGCTACTTGCACTTTACCTATATTTCTAAAACTTTGCACACATATTGAACTCTCATGGTTATACAATTTCGTGATTTTCAAAGTGGGCAGTACCACGCCCATTAAAAATAAGTTATCATTTTTAGCTACTTGCACTAGATCGATTTTTCTGAAACTTTGCACACATATTAGGCTGTCATGACTATATAATTTCGTAATTAGAAAAGTGGGCAGGGCCACGCCCATAACAAAAAGTTATAACTTTGAGTTACTTGCACTGGACCGATTTTTCTAAAAATTTGCACACATATTGAGCTGTCGTGACTATACAATTGCGTGATTAGAAAAGTGGGCAGTGTCACGCCCATAAAAAAAAGTTATCACTTTCAGCTACTTGAACTTCACCGATTTTTCTGAAACTTTGCACACATATTGAGCTGTCATGACGATACAGTTTCGTCCATAAAAAAAGTTATAATTTGTAGCTTCCTGCACTTCATATTCAATTCAAATTCAAAATGCATTTTTATTCATTAAGGGGTGTAGGAACACGCGCCGGTCTTGGCTAGTATCTAATATATTTTTGAAAATATTTGCTAAATTTTTCTTTATGTCTGCGTGTATCCACAGGAATTCCTCAGTGTCGTATTGTTATAGTCTGTATATACATACGTATGTCTGCATATGTCACACAATTTTTTATTTAATTTTAATAAGTTGTAAGAAATTTCAAAGTAAAAACTTTCTATTCTCAGTTTTGTATTTATCCCATACGTTTTAAACTGACAAAAATGCAAATGATTTATTTTCTAATAAAAAAAAAGCTAAGTTTTACAGCTGCACACGAATTTTTCAAAAAATTTGGTACAACTGATAAAAAGTACAAAAATAATAACTAATAATGCTTTATTCGGCCATGCCGAATCAGCGTAACTAAGCCCAGATTTCAGATTTAATTTTATACGCCATTTTTGCTTTATTATTATTTCCGGCGCCACATTTGATTTTTGAATTTTTACGTAATTAACTGTATTAAACTTGTTAAGCCTTTTTAGTTGTTACCCATATTGATGGGGTTAGGTAAAAAAAATTATAAGCATTTTTGTTTAGGATGCCATCTTGGATTTTAACGTTTTCATAGGTAACTGTTTTCTACTGGTCAAGTCACTTCATTCAATTCCAATATTATGGCGATAAAATCTTATGATTTTATGCGCTTAAAAACATCTCAACGTTAAACCATAAAATAAGTTAATGTATGTTTGTATCAATAATTAAAAATAGTTAAAAATGTTTTGCCTCAGCTGTGATCCGAAATCAGATTCGCTCTTACAAGCATAGCACGTTTGTATGGATGTGTTGTGATAAATCGAGGGCGTCCTGTGTTTTTCCTTTTATCTCCATTGTTTAAAGTCCGCATTTTCTGATTTTTAGCACCCATTCGCTCTCAAATATTTCTTATATTATGCAACTACGCACAGGTCTAAGCGATGTCGGGACAGACGGACATTGCTCAATCGACTTTCCTAGTCATAAGCTTTCAGAAAATATATATAGTTTAGTGGGTTGAAAATTAAAAATCGTAAAAAGTTCACACGGAATGACAAACCTATTTATACCCTTCCACTCTCTGTGAAGGGTACTAAGACAATCATCTGATTGGATACGACAACCTTATTAATCTGCCTTGTTTGTTTGTTTATATTCAAATTTTTAAAAATTGCGACATTAAAAAATACGACTATGCGACACTTAGGTTACCATTGTGAATTAACCAACAATGAATAATATTTTCAAATCATATTAAATTAAAGTTAATTTTCTCAAAATAAATATTATATCACATATGCGGATTTTAAAGTTCCATATTCCATATGAATTTTTATATGAAAAAACAAATATTTGCTCTTATTATGGAAAACTATTAAATTATTCTGTATTAATGGCCGTAATTTCAAGGAATAGATAACTATCAGTGTGTAGATATCTATGGTGTAAAAAAAAAATAGTTATTTCTACCCCTAGGTAAGACATATCGGATAGGTAATCTATGGTGTATCCTACACTATAGATTCTGGTTGGTTATTTCTTGAAGTAAATTTTTTTTTGAAAAAAAATGTCAAATTATTTCTGAAAAAAGTTAAATAAAATATATAGATAAATTAAAAAAAAAATTAATTGTTTAATAAACGAAAAAAAACGATGAATTCAGAATTAGATGAGCTGAAAAGTTTACAATATTTGCTGAAATTGAATTCGCAAAGAGTACCACATTATTTCAGAGAAATAATGCATCATTTCGAAACATGGAATGAATCCGAGTTTTTGAAAAGATTTCGTCTTTCAAAGAAGAGTGCAAAAATGGTTTTACAAAAAATTGAATCAAAACTGTTTCATAAAGTAGAAAGGTAAGTTTTTGTATATAAATTAACATTCAAACAAAAGTTCTAAAAAATATTTGCATTTTAGAAAAACGAACATTTCGCCAAGCCATCAATTGTTGCTAACTCTACGATTTTACGCATCTGGTAGTTTCCAAATAGCTATAGCTGATTTCGGAGGAATTCATCAAACAACACCCCTGATTTTTTTTGGTTGCTAGCTGCGTCTGTTTGTTTTTGTTTCTAAAACACTTCTATGTTGATGTACCAAATTGATTAATGTGGTTTTCTCACCATCCGTAAAATTTGGGCTGCGTTTATTCTCCTTTCCAGAAATTTTTTTAATATAAAATTAAAATTATGTGAAAACCCGTATAACTTTTAAAAAGAAAATTTATATTTGTTAAATATTTTTGACATATAATATAACGACAAACGTTATTGTTGCTATATATTTTTACAAATGTCGTCGGTGCATACACGTAGGTAAATCAAACGTTTAAATTACCAAAGTAATTTTACCGGCTAGATAAAGATATCTATAAGGTAGTTACACCAGTAGTTAACCGATTGTTGAAATTACGGTCATAAGAGAAATATGTTCTACAAACATGTACATATACACAAAATATTTATAAAATCTGAATAGACAGAAAATTACTTTAACTTTGCGAATTTTTATTTAATATTTACCTTTTTCAAAAGATTGGCTTGATTAGACATATTTATATTTATATTGTCAATCCAGTGAATCCTTATTGAAAAATTCAATTTTAGAGCTAAAAATTTTAACAGATCTGCTTCTATGCCTTCATAATCTTCCACAATGATGTTGGGCTTTTTCTTGAGCGAAACGACTTGAAAATATGGCATCTCCTCCCAAGTACAACACGTTACTGGGCAACGGTAAAAATTATGCAGTTTTTCGGGAAAATAATCAGTATTTTCCCAACGTTGCTTATCTACCAAATAGCGATTTATAATAACCGGTTGATAGTCACGACAAGCTGAAGGTGTAAACGGAAAATAAGTGAGCATAACAATATCATCTTTAGCCAATTTCACTACCAATGCCACACGTAATATACTCATGTAATACAAATCTTTAAAGATTGAATAAATCACATCATAATCCAGTGTTCTCAGCGAAGAAATAAATAGTAAACTGTGTGAGAGATTCATGCTGCCAACATTATACAGCTTCCTAAAAAAATATCTTTACAAAGGAATAAAGATTATTTTTTTTTTTTTGTAAAATTTGATTAAAAATTTAAACTCACTTAAATGTCTGCAGATTGTCCAAGAAAATTATCTCGTGATGTGAAAAACTATAAAAAATTTTCTGTTTCTGCTGATAAATCTCGTAGGTGGCATTATTAATGTCTTTCAATACTCCATTAATAAAATCATTTGCATAATAATGATTCTTGGTTGAATTTTTATCGTAGTTTGCAAAGAACATTAAACGACTTTCATCCTTTAAAAATGATTGTGTTATAACTAAATCTAATGCTTCATATAACATTTTATTTTCATCTGACCAACTTTTCTGAGCCTTATTGCCGAACACTAGCAAAACTGTTATCAATATCGTAGAGGTTCCTATGGAATCCTGCATGTTTTTCGTTGAATGTTATTCAAGATACTAAACGCACATTTGAATGTCTCCTTTGAAAGTGAACCTATATTTCTGAATTCTTAGCTTTTGTTGAATTTATTAAATACTCAATTGTTTAAATGAATAATTATTATCGAAATTTATATATGTAAATATTATTATTATTATTAGCTGTTAAGTAGTAGAACTTTACCGCATTACTTAAATTAAACCACACACATGTTCATGTAGTATTTATAGAAGCCTTTAACAATCGCGTAATGCCCTCAACATATTTTGTGATTCCTTTATAAAATGTTACATTATAAATATGTACTAATTATATAGAATCGTAATTATCGTATTCTTTATGCCAGTTAGTGTTTACGTAAGTGTTTGTTTAAATGATAAATTGTTTACTTTCACTTGAATTTAATATTATTAGCATTTTTAATTCCAAAGGCACAAAATTCTTAGTAAATTAAGGTGACGATTATCATAAATCATTTAATAATGTTAAAGCTGAACGTTGTAGAAAAATACGTAAGAAGTTTAGTAAAGTAAACATGATATTTTCGTTTTGTTATTTTATTGGTGGTGATTAGGGTTTTTTTTCCCGGGACGGAAATCTTCCCGCTTTCCCGGGATTATTTTTCGGGATCCCGGGAAATGAAAAAGTAGCTACGACTCGACAGCATATGTTTATATTATGAAATTTCTTTCTCATAAAAATATTTTTAATATTTTTTTTATGTTTAAAAATATTTTTACAAATAATTTGATATACTTTGTTTGCCAACTGTGTGAGGTAATGTGTTAATTTAATAAAGTTTCTTTTAATATTAAAAGAAACGAAATTGTTTTAGATGGAAAGTTCAATAGTATGGAAGTTTTTTTGAAAAGAAGGCTGATGACACTGCTGTATGCTCTTTATGGTCAAAGATAATTTCATGTAAAGCCTGAAGCACCAGCGGATTAATGCGTCGTTTGAAATCACTGCACAAAGCAATCTGGGAGAAAAAGTTAGCTGATATAAAATATCAAAAATAACTGCCATCAACAATTAAAAAAATACTTCAAAATTTCCATAAAGAAAGAGTTAAAATTTTTCGAGAGAAGTGGTCAAGAAACTCAAAATATTATATACATATGTATTTGTTAAATGCACTTGTAACTATTCATCCAACATCGGTAAAAAGTGAAAGTGTTTTCTGTAACAGGGACATTTGTTTATAAAATCAGAAATAAACTTTCTAACCAGTCAATAAACGCTTTGAGCGTATTAAAAGTTTATTATTATTATTAGTCGTTAAAATTTGTTACGTTATATTTTTATACCCTTCACACAGTGAAAAGGGTATATATAGGTTTGTCATTCCGTGTGAAATTTCTACAATTTTCATTTCCGACCCCATAAAGTATATATTTTTTGAAAGCTTATGAATAGGGGAGTCGATTAAGCTCTGTCAGTCTGTCCGTTTGTCCGTGTGTATGTTGAAATCAACTTTTTGAAGCCCCCCGACATTGCTTGAACCCGGGTGAGGTACTTGAATATCAGAAATATTCGGGAGTAGATCGGTATTGAAAATCAGAAACATCGGTACATAAACAACTGAGATATAAGCAGAAACCCACGACCACCTCGTTTTTTTCACAAAAACATTACAACAACAACATATATACATACAAACGTGTATTTTGGTTAGAGTAAACGTGGCATCGAATCCCAGCTGAGCCAAAAAAAATTTTTTTTTTATATTTTTTTTTAATTTTTTTTTTATTTTTTTCTTATTTTTTTATTTAATATATTATTTATATTACTATTATAATTTTATTTTAAATATTTTTTAATTTTTTTTTTTTAATTTATTTTTAAATTTTTTTTTCTTTGTTTTATATTTATTATTTATATTTTAATTATTTTTTTTAATTATTTTTTTATTTTTTTTTTAACATACATACGTAAATTTATAATTTTACAATGGGATGTCTTTATATATGTATGTTTTTTATATATGTATGTACGTATTTCATATGAGATGAATGGTAATACAAACAATTGTTATTGCATGATTACACTTTGTGAAGGGTATATAAGATTTGAGAGAGAATAATATTTATTTTCAATTAGAAATATGTCTACTCAATTTATATTTTAAATTCAAGTTTCTTTATTAATTTTTATTGCTTTGAAATGTTTCTTTAACATTATAAACTATTTTATGCTCTTTAATAAAAAGCTTTTTATTAATTAAAAATAAATTTACTTTATTTTTATTTTGCTGTGGGATCCCGGGATCCCGCGAAATTACAAAATAAAATACAAAAAACCCTAGTGGTGATAGAACAGAATGCGACTGCAAGTTTTACTCTTAGTTACTTACCCTCTAAAGAAGTCATATGACTACCTACCTGAAGTATTTTAGACTCCTCTCTTCTTAACAATATAAAATAAAAATTATAAAAAGGATAAATGAGAATCAAAATTGTATTTAATACCAACCACCAAAAAATGGTGGGAGTATGTTCATTTTGTCATTCCGATTGTAACACATCGATATGTTAATTTTAAACCCCATAAAGTATATACTTTCTGAGTCCTGGTAGCATTTTAGCTATGTTAAACTAAAAAAAACCAATTCAAAACGGTAGACCATCCTAAAATCTAATTTCTGATAAAATAAAGCTATGAAGATTTATTGATCCAGGTCCCTGTTCTAAACATATGCTTATTATATTATTAAATACATTATCTTAATCTATTGCATATAAGTAAGAAAAACAAGGATTTGGTGACTTTATACTTAGTTGAAATTTTTATTATTTGTTAAATTATTTATAATAGTGTCTTTTGCTTAATAATATATTTAGGAGTACACAAACAAATTGTCCTTCAACAAATGCAAAAACAATTTTTAACAGCATTTCCCCAACGATAAAACATCATTTCAATTAGAAACACCACAATTGAAAGGCTGTGCAACCAAACCAAAATTATTAATATTGAACCGAGTTCATCCATGGACAACGCGTTTTCATTAGAATTATCATTGTTATTTATTTGAGCGTTGTCTGGCGATTGATCAAAAACTATATTCGATTGCAGAGCATATCTACGTTTCCACAATGTTAAAAGTCCATAATCTCGGACTTCGATAACTTGATCGTTTAGTTCAGGTACTAAATATGAATGATGACGCACATAAATGGTCAGCTGTTGCACCAATAGAAGCTCATTGACCAAATGCAAATTTTGCCACTGACTACGTTCTTCTTTGCCAAAATAACTAAAATACTCGTACGGTACGATAAGGGCTAACGGTGTTTTTGCATTCAGCAGTTCCGAAAATGCCTCATAAATGGTAGTATTTAAAATGAGCTTTTCTTCAACATCTGGCAGAACTTCAAAATATTTCTGAAATTCCGGTGTCGCACTAATCAAATAGTTTTGCTCCAATACATTTTGAATGGTTTGCGGTGGATTCCATTGCTTATTGTCACGCAACATTTGATACATTCCGGACTGATAGGCATTGCGTAGAATTAATGTTGCTAACAACCAGCAGGAGAGTAGAAATCGTGCAAAATTACGTTTTGGCAACTGCTTTATTGTCAAGTTGGCGCCCACAGCCAGCACATACAAATTGTAATGGGGTGTTCTATTAGCGGAACCAATTATAAAATTTCGATAACGCCACCATTGCCGTCGACGTTCAAAAATATAAATGAGCAAAGAACTTAGAGCTAAAACTAAACCAATTGCAAGCCAAACGGTATAATGAAATGGAAAGGCAAGCTTTTCATATGTTGTATAGAAACTGATAACGTTGGTAATTATGTACATCGAACTGAGGTAAAAGTTATCTGTTTGTGAAAATGTTGTAATATTTTCCACATCATTTGTAGTGGTAAAGGCGCCCAATGCTATGTCACAATCATTTGAAAACAACTATAATGTGGTTAAATGAAAAGAAAAAGAGAGCATTAGAAATTAATTTTATTTTTTGTTTTTTGTTTTTGCTATAATGCTTTTCTGTAAGAGCGATGTTAGTTCTTTTTCTTAAGTGATAAAGTAATTTCCTCTCCTTTACGACTGTATAACACTAATTCTGTGAAAAGTAAATTGTTATAAAATTTTCCAATATAATCAATTTTCGATAAGTTTTCAATTGATATAAAATTTTGTACTCTATACAGAAAACCTTCGACCAGTTTTCGATTCATAGAAAATCTATATATATAAATGTGAAACTCTGTGTGTGTGTGTGGATGTTAGCTATAGACTCCGAAACCGAAAAAAAAACTTTGGCAAGTTATTGCACACATTCCAGGAAGTGTTTATGGGTGGTAAAAGTGGGCGGGTCTACGCCCATAAAAAATAAGTTATCATTTTTAGCTACTTGCACTTTACCTATATTTCTAAAACTTTGCACACATATTGAACTCTCATGGTTATACAATTTCGTGATTTTCAAAGTGGGCAGTACCACGCCCATTAAAAATAAGTTATCATTTTTAGCTACTTGCACTAGATCGATTTTTCTGAAACTTTGCACACATATTAGGCTGTCATGACTATATAATTTCGTAATTAGAAAAGTGGGCAGGGCCACGCCCATAACAAAAAGTTATAACTTTGAGTTACTTGCACTGGACCGATTTTTCTAAAAATTTGCACACATATTGAGCTGTCGTGACTATACAATTGCGTGATTAGAAAAGTGGGCAGTGTCACGCCCATAAAAAAAAGTTATCACTTTCAGCTACTTGAACTTCACCGATTTTTCTGAAACTTTGCACACATATTGAGCTGTCATGACGATACAGTTTCGTCCATAAAAAAAGTTATAATTTGTAGCTTCCTGCACTTCATATTCAATTCAAATTCAAAATGCATTTTTATTCATTAAGGGGTGTAGGAACACGCGCCGGTCTTGGCTAGTATCTAATATATTTTTGAAAATATTTGCTAAATTTTTCTTTATGTCTGCGTGTATCCACAGGAATTCCTCAGTGTCGTATTGTTATAGTCTGTATATACATACGTATGTCTGCATATGTCACACAATTTTTTATTTAATTTTAATAAGTTGTAAGAAATTTCAAAGTAAAAACTTTCTATTCTCAGTTTTGTATTTATCCCATACGTTTTAAACTGACAAAAATGCAAATGATTTATTTTCTAATAAAAAAAAAGCTAAGTTTTACAGCTGCACACGAATTTTTCAAAAAATTTGGTACAACTGATAAAAAGTACAAAAATAATAACTAATAATGCTTTATTCGGCCATGCCGAATCAGCGTAACTAAGCCCAGATTTCAGATTTAATTTTATACGCCATTTTTGCTTTATTATTATTTCCGGCGCCACATTTGATTTTTGAATTTTTACGTAATTAACTGTATTAAACTTGTTAAGCCTTTTTAGTTGTTACCCATATTGATGGGGTTAGGTAAAAAAAATTATAAGCATTTTTGTTTAGGATGCCATCTTGGATTTTAACGTTTTCATAGGTAACTGTTTTCTACTGGTCAAGTCACTTCATTCAATTCCAATATTATGGCGATAAAATCTTATGATTTTATGCGCTTAAAAACATCTCAACGTTAAACCATAAAATAAGTTAATGTATGTTTGTATCAATAATTAAAAATAGTTAAAAATGTTTTGCCTCAGCTGTGATCCGAAATCAGATTCGCTCTTACAAGCATAGCACGTTTGTATGGATGTGTTGTGATAAATCGAGGGCGTCCTGTGTTTTTCCTTTTATCTCCATTGTTTAAAGTCCGCATTTTCTGATTTTTAGCACCCATTCGCTCTCAAATATTTCTTATATTATGCAACTACGCACAGGTCTAAGCGATGTCGGGACAGACGGACATTGCTCAATCGACTTTCCTAGTCATAAGCTTTCAGAAAATATATATAGTTTAGTGGGTTGAAAATTAAAAATCGTAAAAAGTTCACACGGAATGACAAACCTATTTATACCCTTCCACTCTCTGTGAAGGGTACTAAGACAATCATCTGATTGGATACGACAACCTTATTAATCTGCCTTGTTTGTTTGTTTATATTCAAATTTTTAAAAATTGCGACATTAAAAAATACGACTATGCGACACTTAGGTTACCATTGTGAATTAACCAACAATGAATAATATTTTCAAATCATATTAAATTAAAGTTAATTTTCTCAAAATAAATATTATATCACATATGCGGATTTTAAAGTTCCATATTCCATATGAATTTTTATATGAAAAAACAAATATTTGCTCTTATTATGGAAAACTATTAAATTATTCTGTATTAATGGCCGTAATTTCAAGGAATAGATAACTATCAGTGTGTAGATATCTATGGTGTAAAAAAAAAATAGTTATTTCTACCCCTAGGTAAGACATATCGGATAGGTAATCTATGGTGTATCCTACACTATAGATTCTGGTTGGTTATTTCTTGAAGTAAATTTTTTTTTGAAAAAAAATGTCAAATTATTTCTGAAAAAAGTTAAATAAAATATATAGATAAATTAAAAAAAAAAATTAATTGTTTAATAAACGAAAAAAAAACGATGAATTCAGAATTAGATGAGCTGAAAAGTTTACAATATTTGCTGAAATTGAATTCGCAAAGAGTACCACATTATTTCAGAGAAATAATGCATCATTTCGAAACATGGAATGAATCCGAGTTTTTGAAAAGATTTCGTCTTTCAAAGAAGAGTGCAAAAATGGTTTTACAAAAAATTGAATCAAAACTGTTTCATAAAGTAGAAAGGTAAGTTTTTGTATATAAATTAACATTCAAACAAAAGTTCTAAAAAATATTTGCATTTTAGAAAAACGAACATTTCGCCAAGCCATCAATTGTTGCTAACTCTACGATTTTACGCATCTGGTAGTTTCCAAATAGCTATAGCTGATTTCGGAGGAATTCATCAAACAACACCTCTGATTTTTTTTGGTTGCTAGCTGCGTCTGTTTGTTTTTGTTTCTAAAACACTTCTATGTTGATGTACCAAATTGATTAATGTGGTTTTCTCACCATCCGTAAAATTTGGGCTGCGTTTATTCTCCTTTCCAGACATTTTTTTAATATAAAATTAAAATTATGTGAAAACCCGTATAACTTTTAAAAAGAAAATTTATATTTGTTAAATATTTTTGACATATAATATAACGACAAACGTTATTGTTGCCATATATTTTTACAAATGTCGTCGGTGCATACACGTAGGTAAATCAAACGTTTAAATTACCAAAGTAATTTTACCGGCTAGATAAAGATATCTATAAGGTAGTTACACCAGTAGTTAACCGATTGTTGAAATTACGGCCATAAGAGAAATATGTTCTACAAACATGTACATATACACAAAATATTTATAAAATCTGAATAGACAGAAAATTACTTTAACTTTGCGAATTTTTATTTAATATTTACCTTTTTCAAAAGATTGGCTTGATTGGACATATTTATATTTATATTGTCAATCCAGTGAATCCTTATTGAAAAATTCAATTTTAGAGCTAAAAATTTTAACAGATCTGCTTCTATGCCTTCATAATCTTCCACAATGATGTTGGGCTTTTTCTTGAGCGATACGACTTGAAAATATGGCATCTCCTCCCAAGTACAACACGTTACTGGGCAACGGTAAAAATTATGCAGTTTTTCGGGAAAATAATCAGTATTTTCCCAACGTTGCTTATCTACCAAATAGCGATTTATAATAACCGGTTGATAGTCACGACAAGCTGACGGTGTAAACGGAAAATAAGTGAGCATAACAATATCATCTTTAGCCAATTTCACTACCAATGCCACACGTAATATACTCATGTAATACAAATCTTTAAAGATTGAATAAATCACATCATAATCCAGTGTTCTCAGCGAAGAAATAAATAGTAAACTGTGTGAGAGATTCATGCTGCCAACATTATACAGCTTCCTAAAAAAATAACTTTACAAAGGAATGGAGATTATTTTTAAAATTTTTTTTTTTTTTTTTTGTAAAATTTTATTAAAAATTTAAACTCACTTAAATGTCTGCAGGTTGTCCAAGAAAATTATCTCGTGATGTGAAAAACTATAAAAAATTTTCTGTTTCTGCTGATAAATCTCGTAGGTGGCATTATTAATGTCTTTCAATACTCCATTAATAAAATCATTTGCATAATAATGATTCTTGGTTGAATTTTTATCGTAGTTTGCAAAGAACATTAAACGACTTTCATCCTTTAAAAATGATTGTGTTATAACTAAATCTAATGCTTCATATAACATTTTATTTTCATCTGACCAACTTTTCTGAGCCTTATTGCCGAACACTAGCAAAACTGTTATCAATATCGAAGAGGTTCCTATGGAATCCTGCATGTTTTTCGTTGAATGTTATTCAAGATACTAAACGCACATTTGAATGTCTCCTTTGAAAGTGAACCTATATTTCTGAATTCTTACCTTTTGTTTAATTTATTAAATACTCAATTGTTTAAATGAATAATTATTATCGAAATTTATATAAATATTATTATTATAATTAGCTGTTAAGTAGTAGAACTTTACTGCATTACTTAAATTAAACCACACACATGTTCATGAAGTATTTATAGAAACCTTTAACAATCGCGTAATGCCCTCAACATATTTTGTGATTCCATTATAAAATGTTACATTATAAATATGTACTAATTATATAGAATCGTAATTATCGTATTCTTTATGACAGTTAGTGTTTACGTAAGTGTTTGTTTAAATGATAAATTGTTTACTTTCACTTGAATTTAATAATATTAGTATTTTAAATTCCAAAAGCACAAAATTCTTAGTAAATTAAGGTGACGATTATCATAAATCATTTAATAATGTTAAAGCTAAACGTTGTGGAAAAATGCGTAAGAAGTTTAGTAAAGTAAACATGATATTTTCGTTTTGTTATTTTATTGGTGGTGATTAGGGTTTTTCCCGGGACTTCCTGGGACGGAAATCTTCCCGCATACCCAGTTTATTTTTCGGGATCCCGGGAAATGAAAAAAGTAGCTACGAATCGAAAGCATATGTTTATATTGTGAAATTTCTTTTTCATAAAAATATTTTTAATTTTTTTTATGTTTAAAAATATTTATACAAATAATTTGATATACTTTTTGAAGTAGGTTAGATTAGGTTGAAAAGGAGGGGCACTAAAAGCCCAAACCCATGACAGGTATACACTTATGCCCAGTTGGCATGTTGTGCCAACTGTGTGAGGTAATGTGTTAATTTAATAAAGTTTTTTTTTGATATTAAAAGAAACGAAATTGTTTTAGATGGAAAGTCAAATAGTGTGGAAGTTTTTTTGAAAAGAAGGCTGATGATACTGCTGTATGCTCTTTATGGTCAAAGATAATTTCATGTAAAGTCTGAAGCACCAGCGGATTAATGCGTCGTTTGAAATCACTGCACAAAGCAATTTGGGAGAAAAAGTTAGCTGATATGAAAAATCAGAAAGAACTGCCGTCAAAAATCAAAAAAATTCAGCCCACGTTATCAATACTTCAAAATTTCCATAAAGAAAGAGTAGGATCACACGATTGCCGCAATGCACCAATTATTGGTATATTTTATGTGCCAATCGTGTGATACAGTATCCACGGCAGCCATCCTTGTTTTATCGGGAACTATTCCGATAGATTTGCAGATAGGAGAAAGGATAAAGATATGGCAGAAAAAACAGACCAGCAGTTTTGAACAGGGTGATAGAGAGTTCATAAGACAGGAGACCATTCAAAGCTGGCAGGAAAAACGAGGAAACGACAGCTAGATGGATGAGGAAACTACTCCCAGAAATTAAAATCTGGGTAAAAAGGGTAACCGGAGAAGTAAACTACTATCTGACACAAATGATATCTGGTCATGGATACTTCAGGAAGTACCTGTATAACATAGGAAAGTGCAGCACACCATACTGTTTATATGAAGACGAAGACATAATCGACGACGCTAAACACACCTTTTTCGAATGCTGTAAATGGGCTGAAAAGAAAACAGAATTGGAGAACTTTATGGGCGAAATAAATGCTGAGAGCATAATTGATCGCATGGTACGGAATGAGGGAAATTGGCAAGCAGTATCAAGATACTGCGAGTACATATTGAGAAGGAAAAAACCTGATCTGGATGAAGCAGATTAGGGACTGAAGGCAGATAGGCGAGGACCTGGACGCAGGTCAATACGGACTGGGGCTGCAGAAACGGCCAAAGGGAAACCACCCCGAAGTAATGCATTGCAGCGGTCCCGGGGTGGAATCATTTCCGGAGGAGGACAAAGGGGGGTTTCTAGTCGGTATACCACGCGGGGGAGCCCGACATACCACAGATGGTGACAACCGATCGTGGATGCAGAAATGCATTTTTTACCTCCTTTCCCGCCAAAAAAAAAAATCGTGTGATTTCACAATTTATTGCCCCATGCGTCAATCGAAGACAATATTGTGCTGATTTGCCACAATCAAATGCAACTCTGGTGTGGCAATCGTTGATAGATAACGGTTGATAGATAACCATACGTCAATAAAAATGTCAAAAATGCACCAATATTTATTGTGTTCTCGTGCGTCAATCAAATAAGACAATTCGCTTTAATTAAATATGAATATTTTAATTGCAGTTTTAATATGGAATTCGATAACTACATTGCAATAGATGATTCTACTGAAGTTGATCATCAACCACAAACACCTTTGTCCAAAAAACGAAAATCGTACTTGTTCTGTTCTGGAATAGCCTTCCGCATATTTGTGTCTTGCTTTTTAATATATGGTGACATTATTTGCAACAATTCCTTAAACGTTTCATCATTCATCCGAATAAAAGTTTTGAACAAAAAGTTTTGGTTTTTTATTTCACGAAACTCCATCAATGTTTTTTCATATGCGCCATCAGTGCTTCTTTTTGTGAGCCACTCTCTGACCCACGTACTTCTTTTAACTTTTCTTTTATTCATTTTTTCAGTTTTTATATCTTCAAGTACACACACGATAACTAAAGCTGATGCAATTTGTTTCTTCTTTAGAGAACAAATCATCTTTACGTAAGAAAAAGATTGAATGCAGAATGTTTTAAAATTTAAGCTAATATACACAAAATTTGGCATCTACCACAACAGCTGTTTCTCAGAGTTGCCGTGCATTAGAACAATCGTGTGATTGTAGTGCGACAATTATTGACACTTAATTGTTTTGCGTCAATTCGCGACAATTAAATTTATGTAAAATGAGTCAATCATGTGACCGCAGAGAATTTTATGGAGACAATTTTATTATTGTGCGTCAATTCAGCACAATAGAAATTGGGTATGATTGCTGTATTTGTGGCAATCGTGTGATCCTAGCTTTAGTCGTTAAAAATTGTTACGTTATATTCTTTTAATTATGCCTTGTATTTACATGTTTTAGCAATTTAATTCTAATGATTTTATTTTTGATCTCATAGCTGAAGTACCTGGTTTTTTTGTTTTGGTGCTCATGTTCGATCTCGTATCTAGAGAATAATATTTTTTTCAATTAGAAATATTTCTACACAATTTATATTTTAAATTCAAGTTTTATAGTTTTGAAGTGTTTCTTTTTTTGTTTGTTTTGTTATAAACTATTTTATGCTTCTTAATAAAAAGTTTTTTTTTTAATTAAAAATAAAGTTACTTTTTATTTGTTTTGCGGCAGGATTCCGGGATCCCGCGAAATTACAAAATAAATCTCGCATTCCCCCCTAAAGCAGTCATATGACTACCTAGCTGAAGTATTTTAGACTCCTCTCTTCTTAACAACATAAAATAAAAATTATAAAAAAGATAAATGAGAATAAAAATTGTATTTAACACCAACCACCAAAAAAATAATTTTGTCATTCTGATTGTAACACATCGATATGTTCATTTTAGGCCCCATAAAGTATATACTTTCTGAGTCCTGGTAGCATTTTAGCTATGTTCGTCCCTCTGTTCGTCTGTTCATCTTTCCGTCTGTTGAAAGCTCGAACCGAAAAAATTTAAGGCGTAAAAATTTTGCCAGAATATTTCTTATACACAAAATTTATTTGAAATTAAAAATGTTCTGAATCTGTATATTAAGAAGAGAGTTATAGCTTCTAATGCTAGGTCAAGTCGAAAAAAACAACATGTCCTTTCAACATCAAATAAAATACAATTGTGTCTAAATGCATTGACGTAAAGCGATTAAATTTCGAAAGTATATTTAGTAAATAAAAGAAATATCATTCCCTAAAAATTACTAAATTTATGCCTTTCTAAAGGAGTTAGAGATCAAAATGTACGAAAATTTATGCCGCACAGTGTCTTTTTCGGTATATTTAAAAGTAAAAACATAATAAAACTGACAACATTAGATATACTGAACATTTTCAAGAGACTTGCAATAACGGATAATTAACATAACACGCCCACTTTTTCGCCTACCTCCCATATAACCTTTTATCTCAAATTCATATAATTTCTCTATGAATAAAGGTTTTGGAAGAAGAAAGGACTATATTGTAATATATAAGCTGAATTCGTTAGCAGAAGCAACTTCGGCACGCCTACTATAACACCCACTTTTCACGTTATCTACTGTTAATGATATTTAAAAGCTTATAATACCGATTTAATTAGATGTATAATGATGCGAATTCTCGAAATATAGATTTTTGGTTAATTGTGTGTTTATTATATGACGGTACTAACTGAGTTAAGGGTATATAAGATTCGTTACATGTCAAAATTAAACTTATTATTGAAAGACACTTTATTTGTTTGCATAAATTAACTTATTTGAGGAAAATTTTTATTCCCGTCTACAAATACATACAACAACGCAGATTAATGAGTTGATCGTATTCAATCAGCTGATTGTCCCAGCTATCAAGCGGTTGGTATAAATCGTTTTAAAAAAGTTTTAAATAAATAAATCTGAAAACAAAAAAAACAAGTAACAGTGCTATATTCGGCCGTGCCGAATCTTATATACCCTTCACAACGTGTAGTCATGCAATAACAATTGTTTGTATCACCATTCATCTCATATAAAATACGTACATACATATGTATATACTGGTTAGACTAAATGTGGCATCGAATCCCAGCTGAGCCAAAAAAATTTTATCTTATTTTATTTAAGATATTATTTATATTTTATTATTTTTTTTATATTTTTTTTAAATTTTTTTTTTAAATTTTTTTTTAAATTTTTTTTAAATTTTTTTTTATTATTTTTTTTTTATTTTTAATATATTTTTTTTTTAATTTTTTTTTTTTTGCATGTTCTTTGCATGTATGTATATAAGTATGTTGTTGTTGTAATTGTGTAAAAAAACGAGGTGGTCGTGGTTTTTTGCTCATATCTCAGAAAGTTATGGGGCGATTGTGCTGAATTTCAATAGCGATTCATTCCTGGATATTTCCAAGAGTTTGATACCATATACAGATCTGAGGAACATATAGTTGCTTCTAAAAGTTGATTTCAACCAACACACGGACAGACGGGCAGACGGACAGACGGTCAGGGCTTAATCGGCTCCTCTATTCATAAGCTTTCAGAAAATATATACTTTATGGGGTCGGAAATGAAAATTGTAGAAATTACAAACGGAATGACAAAGCTATATATACCCTTGTGCACCACAGGTGAAGGGTATAAAAATAGAGAAATAGATAGTTGTTTGTTTCTCTGCGCTCGTAATATATTTAACTATTCGAAATAAGTTTTTATTTTTTCAAAATCCACAGTTAGTCATATTCAAAATTAGGAAGTATTTGTTGCATAACTCAATGAACAAAAGTTAATGAAAGAGCAGGGCAAACGGAAAAGAATATTTTTTTTCACATTCAATTCTTTTTTGTTATTCTAATTCTCTACAAAGGTTTTTTAATAAAATAAAAGTTTCGTAAGCCGAAACTGTAATGCAACAGAAATTGCAATTTAAAAAAAAAAAAATAATAATAATCAAAAAACGTTTGCAACAAATGTTTCGTAGTATAGCCGTAGACTTGCCAAGGAAAGATGGGTGAGAGAACCCACTTTCTGGGAGACCGGAAAGATCTGGACTGACATGGATGTGCATAGGACGTAATATTCGGTGAATATGCCCCGAATCCACCTTAGGAACCTCATAGCGAAAAGGCTAAATATCCCTTACAACGACTTTTGCAAAAGTTTCGATAACGAGGAAGAAGAGGAGACAACTGAACATCTTTTCTGTAATTGTCCTGCATTCGGGGACCTGAGACACCAGATTCTAGGTCAGCAAATACTTACAAGTATATACTTGCCGGATCTGACCTAACCCAGACGTAGACTTAAAAATCAAATTTAGTTTTTTTTTTAAATTCAATTTTCCGGATTTTATTTTAGAAAACGTTTTTATAATCCTTAAATTATATTTATAAAGATTTGAAGGAGCCTCAAGTAAAGTACTAGTTTTGTTCTTTTATTGATAATTCAAATACAAATAAATTTCTTTTTAATTATTTAATTAAAAAATACTTAACCATTGAAGTACATTTTAGTTATCAGTGTTTTAATCGTATAAATAATGTTTTTTTTTATATAAATAAATATAAATTTTTTAAATTAAATAATAATTAATAATATAAATTAAGAATTTTTTCCACACAATAAGTTTTCTTCTCTTGTTTACTAAATCTTTTAAAATACAATCAGAATTTTCTTTTCAACAAAAAGCTCAGAATTATTCTCTATTGAAACAAAAATTTCACTACATCTTTTATTTTTTGAACATGGGACATCCTGCATGTCTGTATCCTGTATGGCTGATGAAAGCCGCTACCAAAAAAAAATGTAGTAACTTTTTTTCTATTTAATGAATGTGGTCCATTTTTTTTTATTTTGCAGATTGATTATTAGATTTGACAAAAATGGATAACTGGGACACCGAAACAAGAATTTGGCTTGTCCGCCGTTATCACGCACTGGAGTCCGTAGTTTCCGTTCAAAGGGAGGCGCACATTTGGCGTCAATCCTCCGAGCAGATGGACCATAATGAGACTTGTAAGACATTTTGCCGAGCATGGGACAGTCAACAGAAGACCTTACCATCGAAACCCTTCAGTTCGAACGGAGGAAATAATCGCTGCTGTAGCTGCTGCGATACAACACAATCCAAGAGTTTCGACAAGAAGCTTATCTGCTCAAATGGGTATAAGCAGACAGTCATTACAGTCAATTATGCACAAAGATTTGGACTTATTCCCATATAAAATTCAAATGGCCAACAAACTGAACGCTGCAGACTTGCCGATTCGCTTGGAATTTTGCCAGAAGATGCTTCAAATAGTGGAAGAAGATGGAAACATGTTGAACTGTCTTTTCATGTCTGACGAGGCCCATTTCGATTTGAACGGCAACGTAAACAAACAAAATTGTCGAATATGGAGTGCTTCCAACCCACAGATATTCTAAGAGACGGAATTGCATCCACTTCGTGTCACAGTGTGGTGTGCAGTTTCATCACGCTGCATTGTCGGGCCCTACTTCTTCGAAGAAAACGGTCACCCCGTTACGGTTAGTGGAGACCGTTACTTGAGCATGTTGAGAGAGTTTTTCTATCCAGAATTACGCCGAAAGAGAATTCCTTTTAACTCTGTGTGGTTTCGGCAAGATGGTGCACCTCCTCACATAGCCCAACCTGTTATGACAGAATTGCGACGAAAATTTCCCAATAAGCTGATATCCAGAAACTCCTGACCTTACTGCACCTGTCTTTTTTATGTGGGGTTATTGCAAACAGGAAGTTTACAAAGCCAAACCAACAAATTTAAATGAACTAAAGCAATCCATTCGAGCAACAACTGCGGCTATTCCTGTTTCAACTCTCCAAGCAGTATTGAACAACTTTTTGCTAAGATGCCGCACACGCATCAACGAGCAGGGGGGGGGGGGGCATTTAAATTCCATTATTTTTAAAACAAATTAGACTATATTTAATAAAATTGAATGAGCTTTAACATGAATAAAAGAAAAATGTATTCCATACACTGGAAAAAAAGTTATTTGAGTTTCTTAATGTAGCAATATTCATCAGCCACCCTGTACATACATACATACATATACAACAAGAATCTGAATGCAACTGGAATTAAAAAGATTAAAAAAAATCTTTTTAAAAAAAAAAAACGTTGAATTATATATTTTCTAACTGCCGTATTTTTAAAAAAACATTTTAGGTTTATTTAAGGCTTATTTGAGCGATATTGTTTAGTATTTTTTCAAATAAGTCTTTAATAGACCGCAGTAACTATTTAATTTAATTAATTTTAAAACTTTTGTTACAGTATCTACTTATTTTAGTAAGCACTCATTTACATTAACATTCAGTCGGCTTTCTTACATTAAACTTGAATTTTTACAACAAATTTTTTAAAGTTTTTCTAAACATCTTTGGTCTGAATAACTAAAAACGAATAAATGACATTTAATTAAACGGAAGAGAAACTACAAAAATTTAAATCTTAACTAGGATACCCCGGCGGACTAGTCAGCAGTGTGCTGGTCTGCTAGTTTGGGGGATGCGGGTTCGATCCCCGCCAGAGACTCTGGACTGGTCGGTCTGCTTCTCTTTATCTTCCATTCTAACTATTTCTATTATTATTCTATTATTCTCTTTATTTCTATATTAAGGCGTCACAATGAATCGTAATGGTCTCCGGGTGAGGGTGTGAGGATAACTTTGCACCAGCCTTACCTAGCTACCGTACCTAAATTTTAACTAATTAATAAATTGACGTTGAACTCCAAAACCATTTCGTATTGCAAACTTAAATATAAAAACCTCTGATAGAAATACTGCCAAGCAAGTTAAAATCAAAACACTATAAATCATTAGAATACCCTCCAAATTGCTTATACTTATTGGCTTAAAGAGACTTTCATGTGTGCTGTCTAAATATGTCGTATCTAAACTTTTTTTCGCCCAAAAGTCTATAAGACCCATGCTGCGCAAATTCATTAAGAGTTCATTAAAACGATTTATCAAATATGAGTGCTTTGGAAAGAACATTGTTATGTGTTGAGTGAAAATACTTTCTGGTAGGACATAAAACATACCTCTCTTACGTTCTTTGATGACATGATAAGTTAAGAAATCTTTTGGAGAAACCGCGGCTAAGCAACGCATTTCCTGATTGAACTCAAGAAAGAAAAACGAACTTTGCTCAGAGGTATTCTTAATTTTTATTACATCAATAAAGTCTTGTTCTATACGAGGCACTGTTCGAACTGAATCGAATGTACCCTCTGTCATAACTAAAACACAACGCTGATCAATAAGATCTGTGAGAGACTTTGGAGGTTCATGATATAAATTTAGTTTGAGTAGTTGAAATAGTAGTGACTGATATGCGGTACGAAGGAGCAGGGCATAAACATGAAAGGATATAATCATAAAACGTGAAAAATTTGTTTCTGGAATTTGTATCAACGACTGACCCAAAAATAAACGAAATACATTAACCATTGGTGTGTTTATGGTTGGAAATCCAATCGCTATTTGTATTAATAACGATTTATCATAGAAGTAATGAATGATAAATGCAGTAAATAGTCCAAGCTGTACACTTAAGAATAAACAAATCCACGTGAGATTATCAAATGGATACATCAGTGTTTCCAATGATGTATAGAGTTGTGCTGTTGTTAGGACACCATAAATTTGAAAAGTTTGGTAGTACGGCAATGCGGCTGTTAGTACTTCCGAGCGTTCCAAAGTGTAACGAAATGAACCCAGACTTAAATCGGCCTTGTGGTCGTGAAGCTGAAGAGAGAAGATAAATTTAAAATTAGATTGTCTAATGTAAATCAAAATCATTAGCGGAACTCACTCTTTGTTGCAAACTGCGGATGGAAACTGTACAGATTGCGCAAGTCTAGCAAAAAATATTTCTTTCGCAAGACTACAAAAACAAAATAAGTTAAACTTAAATTTGCTTCACTTGAGCAAATGTGCACAAACATATATCAGTACAAAGTAATCTTACAAAAATTTGCACAATAGAAAAAGGGCAACTTACTTATTGTATTTAAGCATTTTAATTTGTTAAAAGTTTCTTAAAAAAAGATAATTAACTTTTTTTTAGAAAAAATAAGGCACAAAATCTTACTTTTAAAGAGCTAGTTCCGCTATGAATTTTCTTAATTTTTTATTTCATATATTTTAATTAAGTGTTTTAAAGACAATTTTATTGCAGATTTTAAAATTTGTTGATCAAAGAAATTAAACAAACTAGAGCTTTGACAACACATGTCATAAAAATTCATTCTTTTCCGATATGACGCTACACCGTGGTTCATGTTTTTTTATACCCTTCACAGGAAGTGTAAAAGGTGTGTGTAGGTTTGTCGTTTCATATGAAATTTCCACTATATCCACTTTCGACCCCATAAAATATATATTTTCGGGAAGCTTTTCAATAGGGGAGTCAATTGTGCTTTATCCGTCTGTCCATGTGTATGTTTAAGTCAGTTTCTATGAGCTTATGCACAACAAAGTGATAAAGGGTGAGGTGTAACAAAAAATATGGCTTAAAACATGGTTTATATGAATTATAGTTGGGAATTGTTGTACAATTGTACCAAAATTTGGGCTTTAATATACTTAAGTAACTATTAAAAGAGGGTAAAATTTAGAAAGTATTCTGAAACAAAAAAAAGGAACATTTTTTGTAACCCCCATTAATATAGATATCAAATAAAAGGGCTAAATTAGCAGAATACATTTAACTACTTAAAATAATAACAAACTATGAAGTGGTCATTATACCTATGTACATGGTGGTGAAGGTTATTTTAAAAAGCAAGTAGGAGCACTATATTTGGCTGTTCCAAATTTGTTTACTTTTATAGCACAAAATTTATTTTTTTATTACTAACAGCAATTGCTATACTAAAATAAGTATTACTTTCTTTGTATAATTTCGATTGCTTGTAAAATGTTTTAGTAAATTAAGTGTTTCAATGAAGGTGGGCGTTAAAGTAGGCGTGTCAATAAAGTTTCTGCTAATAAATTCATCCCAGATATTTCAATAAAGAATCCTTTATTCTTTCAAATAAGTGGGCGTGTCCCATTTATTTTTTGTTAGAACAAATCCTTGGATCAAAAAGCAATGCTTTCAAAATTTCAGAATCATGCATCTAATTTTGTCAGTTTTATTAGGTTTTCAATTTTAAATATACCGAAAAATACAATGTGCAGTATAAATTTTCGTACATATTGATCTACAAATCCTTTTCTAATGCATAGACTTAATCAATTTTCAGGGAAAAATATTGTTTTTACTCGGGAAATACATACATATTCGAAGTTTCATGACTCTACGTTAATGCATTAGCAAAAGTGCGAAGTGAATAGAGTACCATAAAAAATATATAAAATTCTCTGAATTTTAATGCTGATGTAGCAAAAGTTTGATTTAAATTGTAAAAAACAAATAATAATATGGTCTACCTTCATAAAGGCAGACCATCTCGAACCATGTATGACAAAAACCATACCAGAAATACGACACGATATTCACAACCACTTACAAGAATTTTTGGAAAATACAAACTCAGGTCGTTGCAAAAAGGACGGTTGTTCGAAAAAAAACTTTTATAATACGCAAAAAAAATTAACATCTATCTCTGTGTAAAACGCAGGACTAATTGCTTTGTAAATTTTTATACACAATAAATTTTTTTATTACATTTGTCTCGTTTGATTACATTCAGTACATTGATTTAAAGCTGTGTGCAATATATTGGACATCACCTGTCAGTCAAGTGAGACAATTTACCAATAATTTGACTTCAGATTCTTAATCAACGGCCTCAAATAAGCTTACACTGAAATTTTCAAATTTTTATCTCAACTATTTCTCTTTGATGCTAAAAAAGTTAATATGCAGGAAAAATAAATGTGCCTTAAAGTATGCTGTACGTAATAACACACCTCGTCTGTATATTACTTAACGAACAATCAGACAACCAAAGAAAATGTTAAATGTACACACATAGCTGCCAGATTTGACAATTTATCGTCATTTTGACGATTTTACGTGCTAAAATTAAATTTTGACGATTTTTAAGAATTCAAGCTTGCAACATTTTTCATTACTTTTATATTAACCTGAAACTAAATAAAATTAATTTGTAACGGTTTTTAATGTTTTTAAAGAGATAAATCTATCATTATTTAATGTGTTTGTGTGGATAATTTTTTCACTTTGTACATTTTTAACATAGTATATGCCACATTTTATCAACTGATACCTACAACACGAACAAATATAAAATTGAAACGCGTTTAAAACAATTTTAGTGTTTTAAGTAAATTTATTTAAAAATAAGTGACAAATTAATAGCTTAAAATTAATAGCTTAAAAATGGTAAGTTCTTAATTATACATTAAAACCTTAAAAATCAAAAATTATGTTTTCAATAGAAAACCAAGATGATGAAAATTCTAGCAGCTCTTCCTCTGTAAGTAGAAATTTCATCCATTTTTTATATAAAACTTTGTAGTGTTAGAAATATACTTTAAACTAAAAACACTTTTCATAATCAACATTAATATTTCTAAGTAAGCCATGCAATTTCGTTCATATAATAATGTAATATATTTGAAAAATTGTTTTTTAATTGTCATACCTTTCAAAACTTCATTAGAAATAGTTTGATAAAAATAAATGTTTGTTATATAAAACAAAGGAAAATCCGTGTTTCACATTTATAAGAAAGGATTTTCATTATGTAGTAGCTAAAATGAAATTTTAATGGTGTTTTTTTTTCACAGGTAATTAACAAGAAGAGGATAATTAAGGCAGAATTGTTTGCAGATCCAGAAATAAGTCTATGGGCTGAAAAGCGAAACGATGTAGTTTATTTTGGCGTTCTGCTCGTCTTACGCTTTTCTAAAGCTACCTTAATCGGTAGAAACTTTAGCTAGAAATGATTATAATTATTTGTCAAATAGTCCAAAAATACATACATATGCAGCCATATTATTATTATTATTTATTTTTTTTTTGTATTTATATATTAATATTTATTTTTCGAAACTAATTCTAAATTGTATTATATTTATTGTCATGTTCTTAACTGAAAAGGGTCTAATAACACCATCCATCTCTCTAGATTAAAAAGTTTGTTATGTTATGCATTAAATAAAAAATGTTTTGTTTTAAAAAAGGCGTTTCTTTATTTATACATTTTTATGACGATTTGCGTAAACCATTTGACGATTTTGACGATTTTTTCCCCAAATTAGACGATTTTACCCCTATTTTATCTGGCAGCTATGTGTACATAAGCTACTACAAAAAAAACACTGTAATAGCATGTTCACACGGACAGCAAATATCGAGGTTCGCTCTCTCATTCAAGGTTCGCGACCGAATCTTGATTAAATCTACAAGATTCGCCATACAAAATTTTGAGAGCGAATCTATCTGGTTCATTTTGAATCTTGTTGCGAATCTCGAAGAATTTGCTATCATCTCTAATTTTGATAACAAAAAATCGCTAATTTATCTGTACTGGCTATCAAAAACAAAAATAAACAAAGGAAAACAGAAAAAATATTGTGTGCAAAAAATCATTGTGGAAATAAAAAATATATGTTTAAACATACATACATATAAGCATGTATATTTAAATTAAAATAAAAAAAGAGAAATAGTTAAACGTATTTTAAAGTGTAGAAGAATGACTTCAATAAACCTCAGAAAAAACAAAAAGCCGCGGTAAATAATTGCAAAAAAAAACAAGTAAGAGCACTATATTCGGCCCAATTTTGTGTACATTTAAAGCACAATATTTATTATTTTGTTAATCGCTATGGAATAATCTCTTTATAATAAAATATGTATCACTTTCTTTGTATAGGGTGGTTAAATTTTAAGGGCCCATGTTGAAGGTGAACTCTACCTAGACTTTAAATTTGTTTTCTGCATTTCATTTGACATTTCTCAATCTCAAACTTACTCAATTTGATCCGTGGAAAGATACGCAAATGATCAACGCTTTAAAGTTATTCAGGTTTTTTTATGAAAATGGGCGTTTAAATCAAAATGCATTTTGTGCACTTCGTAATTCTTTTGGTCAACATAATCGTTCAAATTCGTCCACAATCGGGAGAATTGTAAAAAATATTTAAATTTCTGCAAAACAGGTCTGTATAAAATGTTAGAAAATCATTAACGGTAGATAACGTGCCTTCTTAGTTTGTTGAATGGGAACCATTGCTGTTTTTTGCGATAGTGTGGCAAAAGAGCAGTCAACCTCGACTCATCATCGTGCCCAACAATTGAGCATCAACATTGTCATTGAAAATTTGGACCATCAGATAGAGGATTGGCGCCAAGGATGGGGGGGGGGGGGGGCATTTGGCCGATATTTTGTTAAATACATAATTGAACCGTACAACAAAAAGAAATAATAATAATTTCCTAAATAATTTGTTTTTTATTTAAATTCAACATCAGCCCTTAAAATTTAACCACTTTTCATCACTTCGATATGCTACTAAAATGCTTTTGTAAATTTAGTCTTTCAATGAAAGTGGGCATTAAAGTAGGCGTGTCAATAAAGTTTCTGCTAATAAATACAACTCAGATATTTCAATATAGTTCTTAATTTTCCCAAAAACTTTGTCAATAGAGAAATTACATGAATTTAAGAAAAACCGTTATATGGGAGGTAGGCGTTATAGTAGGCGTGTCACCTAAACTTTTTGGCACAACAACTACATTGATTAGAAGGATATATGTAGCAAATTTCCTCATCATACCTCTAATTTTGTCGGTTTTATGAGCTTTAACATTTCATTAACGGTAGATAACGTGAAAAGTGGGCGTTATAGTAGGCGTGTCAAAGTTATTTTTACGAATGAGTACATTTTAGATGTTTCAATATAGCCTTTTATTATTCCAAAATCTTTTTTAATAGGAAATTATATGAATTTTAGGTAAAACGTTATATGGGAGGTGGGCGTAAAAGTGGGCATGGCACCTTAATTTTTTGGCACAATAATGACATTGCCTAGGGGGATATACGTAGCAAATTTGATCATCATACCTTTAATTTTGGCGGTTTTATTAGCTTTTAAATTTCATTAACGGTAGATAACGTTAAAAGTGGGCGTTATAGTAGGCGTGTCAAAGTTATTTTTACGAATGTGTACATTTTAGATATTTCAATATAGCCCTTTATTATTCCAAAATCTTTTTTAATAGGAAATTATATGAATTTTAGGTAAAACGTTATATGGGAGGTGGGCGTAAAAGTGGGCGTGGCACCTTAATTTTTTGGCACAATAATGACATTGCCTAGGGGGATATACGTAGCAAATTTGATCATCATACCTCTAATTTTGTCGGTTTTATGAGCTTCAACATTTCATTAACGGTAGATAACGTGAAAAGTGGGCGTTATAGTAGGCGTGTCAAAGTTATTTTTACGAATGAGTACATTTTAGATGTTTAAATATAGCCTTTTATTATTCCAAAATCTTTATTAATAGAGAAATTATATTAATTTTAGGTAAAACGTTATATGGGAGGTGGGCGAAAAAGTGGGCGTGGCACATTGATTTTCCGTTACAAAAAGCCTCTCACCAAAAAGCAAAGTGTGCAAAATTTTAAAGTCGTATATCCAATTTTGTTGCTTTTATGACGTTTTTGTTTTTAAATATACCGAAAAATACAATATGCGGTATAAATTTTCGTACATTTTGATCGATAACTCCTTTCCTAATGCATAGATTTAGATTTTCGGGGAGTAATATTGTTTTTACTCAGGAAACATATATTCGAAGTTTCATGAGTCTACGTTAATGCGTTTGGACACAATTCCATTTTATTCGATGTTCGAAGGACACGGTTTTTTCGACCTACTCTTGCTTTTCGAGCTATAACTCTCTTCCTAATATTCTGATTTAGCCCATTTTCAATACCAATAAAACCTTGTCTATAAGAAAAATTCTGGTAAAATTTGAGCCCCCTAGCTCTTTCGGTGCGACCTCTATCGTGCTTTCAACAGACGGACAGACGGACGGACATAGCTAGATCGTCATCAAATCAATGGGTATTTCGATGGGTCTAAAATGGATATTTCGATGTGTTACAAAGGGAATGACAAAATGAATATACCCCCACCATTTTTTTGGTGGCGGGTATAAAAATAAAAATGTCAAAGTGATACAAGAACTATCGTCTGAACGGCAGGGTTCGCATTCGAGATTCAGAGAGCGAATCACGAGATGCATATTGCCGTGTGAACATGGCATAACTTAAACTGATGAATATTTAACTAATATAAAAATCATCTAAATCAAACTATTTAAATTTAAATCTGTAACAAATCATCATTTAGAATAATTTATATATTAATAGGCAAGTCGATTTCTTGATACACATTTGTGAACGTACATTTTACAACCGATTTATAAAAATATGAATATAACATTTTAAAGGAATTTTCTTACAGATTTGCATAAACTTAATCATAAATTTGTTTGGTGTTTTAAGAGTTATAAGCATTTAAAGTTGTTACCAACACATGCGCGAACCTTATGTCTGTAATAGAACAAAAAATAAATAAGCAATTGTACTGTAAGCGATTGCACCATCATGTAATGACCATAACCGACGATTGTATGGTGCAATTATTACCAAAAACTTTTTCGCTGATATCCTTGTTGATAATTGACCCTGGGTACAAGTTTATATTTACTAAAAAAAGCTGCAAGAAATGCCATAGAAGCTGAAAATTCTTACTTTGTTTTGGTTTAAAACAGAGGCAATTGTGTTCTTCTGCTTATACCCATATAACTGATTTTCAATTCCCAAAAGCATATCTGATGAAGTGATACCACACAAGAGTCTGATGTATACGTGGGGTTAAAAAAAAGTTGATTCCAACATACACACGGACATAAGGACATCGGATTAAGCATAAATGATTCCTTTGTATATAAGGATTGGAAATACTATATATATTTTTTATACGGTGTAAAGTGAATATTGTAGAAATTAAAAAATAAATTACAAACTTATAAATACCACGTTAAATAAAAAATAAAAATCCTACATACATAAATGCTTACATAACATACACACAAATATATAAATTGTATAAATATTTTAACCAATTTTTTAAAACTTCTATAAATATAAAAATCTTTTAAAATAATCTTTTATAATCAGATTTTCAAAATGGCAAAAATTTGCAATAAATTATATTTTTTTCACTTATAAAATCAACGTAATTTATAAATCTATTGATTGATTTCTTACCATTTTCATTGCACCCGTTAACGAGCCGTTTGATAAAACCATTCCCCTCTGTTCATTATTTGGCGGTTCTTTCAAGTCTAAGGTAAAATTTAATTTATCTGCCAAAACTTTAAGCAGCACAGCCTCAAAGTAATCGATTTCATGGCTGCCCTCATCATTCTGCACAAAACTTAAATACGGTGGAGTATCCCATACGGCTACAGTTAAAGCACAATTTTTTATATTAGTTAGTTTTGCAGGAAATATAGTGAAACTAATTGATTCTTGCCAATAGTCGTTATAAGAATTAATTTGTTTAACCAAAGGCACTTTACAGGCTAAATAGTTGTCAAACGGAAAATATGTAAAGACTTCCACAACCAAATTGTTAACCTTCATCAGTGATACATTCACAATGGAATTTTGCCAAAAATATGCAAATATTTCATTCAGCACACCGCTAACGTTGGCAAATCTGGAGGCATGCATTAAATACAGCAGATAAGATTCTTGTATATCATAATTTTTTGTGAAATTGGCCGGATCTAATTGCCTGCAATACAGTGACAATATATTGATTATATTTTTGACAAACGTGGCAAATAGGAATATTTTTACATTTACCTCAATGATTCTATGCCATCGATTACGATTAGATTGTATTTACGATTTAATGTCTGGTCACGTACCACCGAGTTCTTACTCTCAATTTCCACTTTTATCATTGATAAGTTAAGTAAAACACTGTTTAGAAAATCTCTCATATGCGATTTTAAATACAATTCCTGCACATTTGTGCTGAGCATGAAACTATTTGCATTGGGTACAAAATATTCACGTATTATACTGCAACAAGCGGCAATTGAATTTTGCAAAGCTAATGGCATATCCGAGTCAATGACATTTTGCATAATTGATATATTATGATATTTGACTTGTTTGTTCTGTTGTTGTTCTTGTTGCTGTTGTTCACAGGACCGTGCTACCAACACAGCCAATATGATGGTAAAAACTGTTGATTGCATTATAATGTTGGCGGACGTTAAAAGTTCGCAAAGTCTAAACGACTTCCGTTCAGTTTGTTGTTTAACAGCGAACTGAAAACAAAACTTGTTCTCTCTCACTTAATTTTGCGGGTTTCCTTGACATTTGTGTGCAAATTATTTGTAATTGTGCCAAAAAGCAGAGGTGTATATGAAGGTGGGTTGTTAAATGATGATGGGCTGCGTATTGGAATTTGCAAAAAAAAAAAATGTTATTTCATTAGGGGTATTCACATACATTTACAGCATACACAGAAAAAAATTTTACTTAAAATTTTTTAATAAATTGATTAATTGATTTATTTATCGATTATAATTATATTATTATTTAATTTGAATAACTTTTTCAATTTACATTGATTTTTTTTCGAGAATCAAAGAGAGATATTTCTGTCAGATGAGAAAAATATATGTATAATGAAAAATAAAATTGAAAAATGTAATATTTTGTCAAGATTTAAACGAAAATTTTAATAAACTGTGATCATGTAAAATGGGAAGTTGAGTAGTAAAAAAAATTAAAATTTGCAGGATAAAGTTCTGGTACAAATAGTTGAAAATAACATAATAAATAACTTTAATTTAATTACAGATTTGGATAAAGTCAATCTTACTTGTAGCTCCATGTTCTGACCTAAATAGGTAAGGAATTATTGAAATTCCTTCTCTCCAATTTTTCAAGACTTTTTACCAGTAAGAATTTTTTATGCCAAGGTTGGGAACGAAACCCATTATTTTTGAAAATTTAATCCATGGTTATGGCAAATATTTTTTTTTTGTATGTATTCTAATGTTTTCTATTATTTTTAACTTAAGTAAATTTATGTAAGAAACAAAATAAAATGAATTGCATTTCTGGTCGGCTAATTTTATTTGAAAAAAGTTCAATTATTTTAATAACTAATACAACAAATGTTTTGTTTAAATTAATCCCAAATTCCAATTATAAGTGTAATTAAACTAATACGCCGTCCTGTTGAAACCAAATGTTGCCAAAATCCTCCTCTTCAATTTTTGTTAACAAAAATTCGTTAAACATGGCCCGATAACGATCGCCATTGACTATAACGGCCACTCCTTGCTTATTTTCGAAGAAAAATGGCCCAATTATGCCTCTGGACCAAAACCCGCACCAAACAGTGACTCGTTTTGGGTGTATCGGCTTTTAAATGTATGCGTGCGGGTTTTCTGTGCCTAAAATACATTTTTACACATAATGAATTCAGGTTTTTCTGCTTTGTAATATAAAATATATATATATATATTAATTGGCCTAGAGTGGCTTTTTGTATTACATGAATAAATAAATAAATAAAAAAATAGAATGCGACAATTTTGGTTTTTTACATACCCGCCAAGATCAAAATGAGCTTCATCTGAGAAGATGATTTTTTTTTGGCTAAATCGGCCAAATATTTCACAGCGTTGTTCAAGCGTATACACAACCTTATTCGTTCAGCGGAAGGATAAAACTAATTATCTGTCAAATCAGACATGAGCTAAGTGTTACCATTTACGAAATAAGCACTAGTTGAAAAAAAACGTCAGATGACGGACCTTTTAGTTGATTTCAACCTACGCACGGACAGACGAACAGACGGATATGGCTCAATCGACTCCTCATAAGCTTTCAGAAAATATGTACTTTGTGAGGTCGAAAATCGATAATGTATAAATTACAAACGGAATGTTGTTGGTATAATCTAGTTGTTGGTGTAATCTAACATGTCATTTTTACAAAAGAAAAAATAAATAAATAAATTTTTACAGGTAAAAAGTCTTGATAAAAAGGTGCGAAGGAATTCAAAAAATTGCATGCTTATCAAGCTCGGTATCGGGCTACTTTGTGGAATGATATAGACTATATGATAGCAATGTTACTTTAAATGGTCAAATAGTACAGCTAGGAGTTCGCTGTGTTGAGTTCGATAATAATAAATAAAAGCGTATACCAATAAGGTAAATAATATGTAAAATACTGTATAAGTTTAAGTTATTGTGTTAAAAACTAAAATAATAAAGTCTCTTCTTTATAACATAAGTTTCAAGTGTTATTATTTGCAATGTAAAAGAATCCCATTTTATTTAAAGAAATTAAGCCAACATACATCTTACTAATATAATAAATGTGAATGTTTGTATGTTTGGATGTTTGGATATTTGCTACTCAATCACGCAATAACGGCTAATTGAAACTAAATGAAATTCGGCACATAGATAGATAACAACCTAGATTAACACATAACGCGAAGTCGTTGAAAAACTCATCAAAACACATCCTAAACGGGTGGTTTGTGTTGTAAATATTTTTGTTGTTAATACTAAGTCTACCTTTTATCTCGATAACTACGCAGACGAAGTCGCGGGTACAAGCTAGTATGTATATAAAAGGTACAAACGTAAGAGTAGTTAATTCATTTTTATACCCGCCACCAAAAAAATGGTGGGGGTATATTCATTTTGTCATTCCGTTTGTAACACATCGAAATATCCATTTTAGACCCCATAAAGTATATATATTCTGAATCAGGGTTTGATTTGATGACGATCTAGCTATGTCCGTCCGTCTGTCCGTCTGTCCGTCTGTCCGTCTGTTGAAAGCACGATAGAGGTCGCACCGAAAAAGCTAGGAGGCTCAAATTTTGCCAGAATCTTTCTTATAGACAAGGTTTGTTTGGTATTGAAAATGGGCTATATCGGAATATTAGGAAGTGAGTTATAGCTCGGAATGCAAGAGTAGGTCGAAAAAACCGTGTCCTACGAACAGCGAATAAAATGGTATTGTGTCCAAATGGATTAACGTACAGTCATGAAACTTCGAATATATATTTCTCGAGTCAAAGCAATATCTCTCACCAAAAATTACCTAAATCTATGTATTAGGAGAGGAGTTATCGATCAAAATGTACGAAAATTTATACCGCACAGTGTATTTTTCGGTATATTTAAAAACAAAAACGTCATAAAACCAACAAAATTGGATGTACGACTCTGAAATTTTGCACACTTTGCTTTTTGGTGAAAGGCTTTTTTTTAACGGAAAATCAATGTGCCACGCCCACTTTTACGCCCACCTCCCATATAACGTTTTACCTAAAATTGATATAATTTCTCTATTAATAAAGATTTTGGAATTATAAAGGGCTATATTGAAACATCTAAAATGTACTCATTCGCAAAAATAACTTTGACACGCCTACTATAACGCCCACTTTTCACGTTATCTACCGTTAATGAAATTTAAAAGCTCATTAAACCGCCAAAATTAGAGGTATGATGATCAAATTTGCTACGTATATCCCCCTAGGCAGTGTTATTATTGTACAAAAAAATTAAGGTGCCACGCCCACTTTTACGCCCACCTCCCATATAACGTTTTACCTAAAATTGATATAATTTCTCTATTAATAAAGATTTTGGATTTATAAAGGGCTATATTGAAACATCTAAAATGTACTCATTCGCAAAAATAACTTTGACACGCCTACTATAACGCCCACTTTTCACGTTATCTACCGTTAATGAAATTTAAAAGCTCATAAAACCGACAAAATTAGAGGTATGATGATCAAATTTGCTACGTATATCCCCCTAGGCAGTGTCATTATTGTACAAAAAAATTAAGGTGCCACGCCCACTTTTACGCCCACCTCCCATATAACGTTTTACCTAAAATTCATATAATTACTCTATTAACAAAGATTTTGGAATAATAAAAGGCTATATTGAAACATTTTAAATGTACTCATTCGCAAAAATAACTTTGACACGCCTACTATAACGCCCAATTTTCACGTTATCTACCGTTAATGAAATTTCAAAGCTCATAAAACCGCCAAAATTTGATGTTTGATGATCAAATTTGCTACGTATATCCCCCTAGGCAGTGTCATTATTGTACAAAAAAATTAAGGTGCCACGCCAACTTTTACGCCCACCTCCCATATAACGTTTTACCTAAAATTCATATAATTTCTCTATTAATAAAGATTTTGGAATAATAAAAGGCTATATTGAAACATCTAAAATGTACTCATTCGTAAAAATAACTTTAACACGCCTACTATAACGCCCACTAAAACAGACAAAATTAGAGGTATGATGAGGAAATTTGCTACATATATCCTTCTAATCAATGTAGTTTTTGTGCCAAAAAGTTTAGGTGACACGCCTACTATAACGCCTACCTCCCATATAACGGGTTTTCTTAAATTCATGTAATTTCTCTATTGACAAAGTTTTTGGGAAAATAAAGGACTATATTGAAATGTCTAAGTTGCATTTATTAGCAGAAACTTTATTGACACGCCTACTTTAACGCCCACGTTCATTGAAAGACTACATTTACTAAAGCCTTTTAGTAGCATATCGAAGTTATAAAGGGTGGTTAAATTTTAAGGGCTGATGTTGAATTATTCAAATTATTTAGGAAATTATTATTATTTCTTTTTGTAATGATAATATTTGTACGGTTCAATTATGTATTTAACAAAATATCGGCCAAATGCACCCCCCCCCCCATCCTTGGCGCCACTCCTCTATCTGATGGTCCAAATTTTCAATGACAATGTTGATGCTCAATTGTTGGGCACGATGATGAGTCGAGGTTGACTGCTCTTTTGCCACACTATCGAAAAAAACAACCATGCTTCCCATTCAACGAAATAAGAAGGCATTCACAGATTTTCTAACATTTTATACAGACCTGTTTTGCAGAAATTTAAATATTTTTTACAATTCTCACGATTGTGGACGAATTCGAACGATTATGTTGACCAAAAGAATCACGAAGTTCACAAAATGCATTTTGATTTGAACGCCCATTTTTATAAAAATCTTTAATATTTAAAAGCGTTGCTCAATTGCGTATCTTTCCATGGTTCAAATTGAGTAAGTTTGAGATTGAGAAATGTCAAGTGAAATGCAGAAAACAAATTTAAAGACTAGGTGTAGTTCACCTTCAACATGGGCCCTAAAAAATTTAACCACCCTCTACAAAGAAAGTGATACATATTTTATTATAAAGATATTATTCAATAGCGATTAACAAAATAATAAATATTGTGCTTTAAATGTACACAAAATTGGTGGTGGGTATAAAAGATTCGGCACAGCCGAATATAGTGCTCTTACTTGTTATTTTTCAAAATTTTTCCAACTGACAGTAATTTCCTTGTATTTTCAGAAATCTTTATTTTTTACTAAGAAAATAATTTAATTATTTAAAAGTATAATTTAAATTTCAAAACCAGTCAAATATTCAATTAATTAAACAACAAGGCATATTCATAAGATATATGCATCTTGGCAATTAACTTAACAATTGAAAACAACATGCATTTTGTGTTTGTATATGTGACAGCACATAGAGAAAGGGACCTAAGGGTAAAAAAATAATTTTCACTTTTTTTTGATGTGGACAACATCTGATTATCGAATGAGACCGATCCCATGCCTCAAAAGTGTTCCCTTCCAGAGATAAGCGCATTTTATAAAAGTGAAGTGGACGATTCTAAGCGCAAATAGAAAGGGACCTAACGGTAAAATTTATTTATTTTAATTTTTTCCCCTACTAAATTAACAAAATAACTTGATTTTACGAAACTAAAAAAAATTTATTTTTTTCCTTATGAACAATTTATCATTTAATCTTTAAAATGGCTCTCCTAAACAAAACCTGTTTTACCCTTAGGTCCCTTTCTCTATGCGCTGTCACATATACTTATGCTATATTCGGCGGTGCCGAATCTGTAAACCCTTCATCATCATGTGCATAAGTAGGTGTAATCCCACATCGTAGCTTAACCTAAATTTAATGTTATACGCCATGTGTCTTTATTATTTCCGACGCCATCCTTGATTTTGAATTTTTACGTAGTTAACTGTATTCTACTAGTCAAGCCCTTTGATTTGATACCCATATTAATGGGGTTAAAAAAAGTTGTTCCGCCATTTTGTTTTAGACGACATCTTTGATTTTACATATTTTAATAAATGAATGTATTCTACTGGACAAGCCCTTTCATTTGATATCAATATTGAGGGGGTTCTAGAAGTTACATTTGAAAATACCAGATTTGACCCACATATAAATTTATTGTCCGCCATTTTGTAGTGGCGGCCAACATGAATTTTAATTTTTTATAGTGCTTATATTGCGCTAGTCAAGTCCTTTTAGATGATACTAATATTGACTATCTCTGTTGTCTAGAAGCTGCAAAAATATGATTTTAGTTGATTTTAGTTTGTAAGTTTTTCGAATATATATTTTTAAAAACAAATTTTTGCCTATAACTTTACCGATTACAGCCCGCTGTATCAAAAATTTTTCACAAATCTCTAGAGACATATTATATCTACAAATAGTAGCAAAGGTAACTATGAATTATTCTATGGCTGAAAAATTTAATTTTGTTGGTAAAAATATGGGAAAAATAAGAGGCAGTCGTGTTTATTTGCTCATATCTCAGAAAATTTTGGGGCTATTGTGCTGAATTTTAACAGCGAATTATTCCCGGATATTTCCAAAAGATTGATACTATACACAGATCTGAGAAACATATGGTTGCCTCTAAAAGTTGATTTCAACCAACACACGGACAGACGGACAGATAGTCAGGGCTTAATCGACTCCTCTATTGGTAAGCTTTCAGAAGATATATACTTTATGGGATCGGAAATGAAATGTATAAATTACAAACGGAATGACAAAGCTACATATATACCCCTTTACACTGTCGTGTGAAGGGTGTAAAAAAACTTATTTTGACGGATGCAGACACATGTTTGGATACGAGTACCTTATTAATATACCTTGATTATCAGCATTATTTTTCGTGCGTAGAAGATACCTCGTGGAAAAAATTTTTTTATTAGTTCTATTAGTTATAAAATACACCACAAAAATTTAGAATAACAATTGTAAAATTTGAACTAATCTTTAGCAATAAAGGTTTTTCTAAAACTAAATGAATTTAAATTAATTTCGTGTTTAACTTTCCAAGCCTGACTCATCATTAGGGGCTTCTTCGCAAACTGAACAATAGCTTGATAAGCTCCGCCATTGCTTCAATTTTATTCAATTTGTATTATATTTTTTTTTTATTTCTGTTCAGTATCATTTTGTTCAGTGACGTCATAGTTTACGTGTTATACAAAAACAATACGTGCAAAATTGATGTAGTTACGTTTACGTTTAATCAAACATTAAGGCCCATATTTGTAAATGCATACAAACAAACAAACATAAAATTACACAGAGTTTACAATATTCTGATTTTTGTGTATTTCTTAAAAATTCGGTATTTACAGATGGCGTATCTTCTGACGGAGTTTTTTTGTCTATAATAACTTATACATATGTTATTTTAAAGGGTAATTATAAGCCGTAGCCTCGAAAAAGATTCTTAAGAAAAACTAACAAATCGGTTTCCAACTATTAACTAAGATATAAGCACCAAAATTCAACTGCTTCGGCATTATTCCTAAAATTTGCAAACGAGAATCAATTTTTTTTCAACTTCTAGACAATCAAGAAGCTCAATACGTGAATCAAATTAAAGGGTACAACTAGGAAAATATAATACACTATAAAACAAGTAAGAGTAATATATTTGGTCGTGCCGAATCTGATAATACCCTTCACCATCATGTACATAGGTATAATCTCACATCGTAGTTTAACCTATATTTTTTTTGTTATACGCCATTTCCCTCATTATTTCCGACGCCATCCCTGATTTTGAATTTTTACCTAGTTATCTGTATTCTACTAGTCAACCCCTTTTATTTGATATTCATATTGATGGGGTTAAACAAATTTGTTTCGCTAGTCAAGTCCCTTCAGTTGATAACAATATTAACTCTCTCGGTTGTCTAGAAGCTGAAAAAAATTGATTTCAGTTTGTAAATTTTTGGAATACAAAATAAATAAAGGAATAGAAAACAGTTTTCAAAATGTGCCAGGAATTGTTTTAAAATAAATTCAGAGATAAGCTCTCTCTTTCTCTCAACTATACGCAACTGTAATTGAAACCCTTTTATTTGTTTATGGAATTTTTTTTAATTTGCTTTCTAAATACTTCGTGAATTGCAGTCATAAAAAATGTACATTCACATATGTACATACATACATATTTGTAAATCATTTATACATGTAAATTAATATAAATGGGCAAACGTGTGAGTAAATGATTAATGTCTTTACAGCACACCCTATAAATACACACTAAACTAAACAAGTAAGAGCGCTATATTCGGCCGTGCCGAATCTTATATACCCTTCACAACCTGTAGTCATGCAATAACAGTAGTTTGTATCACCATTCATCTCATATGAAATACGTACATACATACATATATAAAAACATCCCATTGTAAAATTATAAATTTACGTAAGTATGTATGTATGTTAAAAAAAAATTAAAAAAAAATTAAAAAAAAATTTAAAAAAAAATTTAAATAAAATAATTAATATAAATAATAAATATAAAACAAAAGAAAAATAAAAAAAAAAAATTAAAAACAAAAAAAAAATTAAAAAAAAAAATAATAAAAATATAAATAATATATAAAAAAAAATATTAATAATATAAATAATATATAAAATAAAAAATAAAAAAAAATTAGAAAAAAAATATAAAAAAAATTTTTTTGGCTCAGCTGGGATTCGATGCCATGTTTACTCTAACCAGTATACATGTTTGTATGTATGTGTGTTGTTGTTATAATGTTGTTTTTGTGAAAAAAAATCGAGGTGGTCGTGGTTTTTTGCTAATATCTCAGTTGTTTATCTACCGATGTTTCTGATTTTCAATACCGATCTACTCCCGAATATTTCTGATATTCTAGTACCTTACCCGGGTAGAGGCGATATCGGGGGGCTTCAAAAAGTTGATTTCAACGTACACACGGACAGACGGACAGACTGACAGAGCTTAATCGACTCCCCTATTCATAAGCTATCAGAAAATATATACAACAATATTATACCCTACACCACAATGGCTAAAATAACAAGTAAGAGCGCTATATTCGGCCATGCCGAATCTTATATACCCTTCCCAACGTGTAGTTATGCAATAACAGTAGTTTGTATCACCATTCATCCCATATGAAATACGTACATACATATAAAAAACATACATATATAAAAACATCCCATTATGTTAAAAAAAAATAAAAAAAAATTTAAAAAAAATTTAAAAATAAATTTAAAAAAAAATTTAAAAAAAAATTTAAAAAAAAAATTTAAAAAAAAATTATTAAGATATAAATAATAAATATAAAACAAACAAAAAATAAAAAAAAATAATAATAAAAATATAAATAATATACATATTAAATAAAAAATAAACAAGTAACACTGCTATATTCGGCCGTGCCGAATCTTATATACCCTTCACAACGTGTAGTCATGCAATAACAATTGTTTGTATCACCATTCATCCCATATAAAATACGTGCATACGTACACGTTAGAATAAATGTGGCATCGAATCCCAGATGAGCCAAAAAAATTTTATTTTATTTTATTTAATATATTATTTATATTTTATTATTTTTTTTTTTAATTTTTTTAAAAAATTTTTTTAGAAAAATTTTGAAAAAATTTTTTAAAATTTTTTTTAAAATTTTTTTTTTTATTTTTTTTTTTGTAGTTTTTTTTCTTATTTTTTTTCTTATTTTTAATATTTTTTTTTTGTAATTTTTTTTGTTTGGTATGTTTTTTACATGTATGTATGTATGTTGTTGTTGTAATTGTGAAAAAAAACGAGGTGGTCGTGGTTTTTTGCTCATATCTCAGAAAGTTATAGGGCGATTGTGCTGAATTTCAATAGCGATTCATTCCTGGATATTTCCAAGAGATTGATACCATATACAGATCTGAGCAACATATAGTTGCTTCTAAAAGTTGATTTCAACCAACACACGGACAGACGGGCAGACGGACAGACGGTCAGACGGTCAGGGCTTAATCGACTCCTCTATTCATAAGCTTTCAGAAAATATATACTTTATGGGGTCGGAAATGAAAATTGTAGAAATTACAAACGGAATGACAAAGCTATATATACCCTTGTGCACCACAGGTGAAGGGTATAAAAAAAATAAAAAAAAAATTAAAAAAAAATTTTTTTTTGCTCAGCTGGGATTCGATGCCACGTTTTCTCTAACTAGTATTTACGTTTGTATGTATATATGTTGTTGTTGTAATATAGTTTTTGTGAAAAAAAAATCGAGGTGGTCGTGGGTTTTTGCTCATATCTTAGTTGTTTATGTACCGATGTTTCTGATTTTCAATACCGATCTACTCCCGAATATTTCTGATATTTTAATACCTCACCCGGGCCCAAGCGATGTCGAGGGCCTTCAAAAAGTTGATTTCAACATACACACGGACAGACGGTCAGACGGACAGACTGACAGAGCTTATTCGACTCCCCTATTCATAAGCTTTCAGAAAATATATACTTTATGGGGTCGGAAATGAAAATTGTAGAAATTTCACACGGAATGACAAACCTATATATACCCTTTTTCACTGTGCGAAGGGTATAAAAATACTAAATACCCTAGAATAGACTAGGGTATAAAAATTAGATTTTGAATTCCGAATTAAACATTTAACTCGATTGTGCTTTTTATACCCTTCACACAGTGAAAAAGGGTATATATAGGTTTGTCATTCCGTGTGAAATTTCTACAATTTTCATTTCCGACCCCATAAAGTATATATTTTCTGAAAGCTTATGAATAGAGGAGTCGATTAAGCCCTGACCGTCTGTCCGTCTGTCCGTCTGACCGTCTGTCCGTGTGTATGTTGAAATCAACTTTTTGAAGCCCCCCGACATAGGTTGGACCCGGGTAAGGTATTAAAATATCAGAAATATTCGGGAGTAGATCGGTATTGAAAATCAGAAACATCGGTACATAAACAACTGAGATATGAGCAAAAACCCACGACCACCTCGATTTTCTTTTCATAAAAACAACATTACAACAACAACATACATACATACAAACGTGTATACTGGTTAGAGAAAACGTGGCATCGAATCCCAGCTGAGGCAAAAAAATTTTTTTTTAAATTTTTTTAAAATTTTTTTTTTAATTTTTTTTTTATTTTTTTTTTTATTTAATATATTATATATATTTTTATTATTATTTTTTTTTTTTTAATTTTTTTTTTATTTTTTTTTTGTTTTATATATATTATATATGTATATAATAATTTTTTTTTTAATTTTTTTTTAAAATTTTTTTTTTTTAATTTTTTTTTTTTAATTTTTTTTTTTGTTTTTTTTAACATACATACGTGAATTTACTGTTATTGCATGACTACACGTTGTGAAGGGTATATAAGATTCGGCACGGCCGAATATAGCGCTTTTAGTTGTTTGATAAACAATTAACCAAATTTATGTATATTTGTTGTTCTTGCTTATAATGTGCTTCACAAACACATATCCTTTTTATACCCTTCACCTGTGGTGCACAAGGGTATATATAGCTTTGTCATTCCGTTTGTAATTTCTACAATTTTTATTTCCGACCCCATAAACTATATTTTTTCTGAAAGCTTATGAATAGAGGAGTCGATTAAGCCCTGACCGTCTGTCCGTATGTCCGCCTGTCCGTCTGCCCGTGTGTTGGTTGAAATCAACTTTTAGAAGCAACTATATGTTCCTCAGATCTGTATATGGTATCAATCTCTTGGAAATATCCAGGAATGAATCGCTATTGAAATTCAGCACAATCGCCCCATAACTTTCTGAGATATAAGCAAAAAACCACGACCACCTCGCTTTTTTTCACAATTACAACAACAACATACATACATACATACATACATACATACATACATACATACATACATACATACATACATACATACATACATACATACATACATACATACATACATACATACATACATACATACATACATACATACATACATACATACATACATACATACATACATACATACATACATACATACATACATACATACATGTAAAAAACATACCAAACAAAAAAAATTACAAAAAAAAAAATATTAAAAATAAGAAAAAAAATTTAAAAAAAATTTTAAAAAATTTTTTCAAAATTTTTCTAAAAAAATTTTTTAAAAAAATTAAAAAAAAATATAAAAAAAAATAATAAAATATAAATAATATATTAAATAAAATAAAATTTTTTTGGCTCAGCTGGGATTCGATGCCACATTTATTCTAACGGGTACGTATGCACGTATTTTATATAGGATGAACAACAATTGTTATTGCATGACTACACGTTGTGAAGGGCATATAAGATTCGGCACGGCCGAATATAGCACTGTTACTTGTTTTAATAAAATTTTATTGAATTAAGCATATTAAAACAACTTTTCCATCCCTGTTATATGGTATTGACAGAAAAAATCCCCTAAAATTTTATTTGTTATTACAAGAATGGAGCTTTAAGATTATCGAGTTGTTGATTTAATGAAACAGGTCATATACATATGAAGGGTAGGAACAGTAACGGACTAACCATTATAAAATTAATTCAAATTTAATTAAAATTTTTATAAATGTGTTACACATAACAAATTATAAAATGGGTAGAACATTTTAGCGAGACACTGATGCAGCCAAAATCATTGAGGTTCGTCATACAACACCAAAAGTTATTGCAGGGTGGGCCAAGAGTCACAAATGGGGCTTACAAGTTTAATAAATTTTTCGTATATATATTTTATTAAATTTTTTCTTAGAACATACTGGGTGGCTCAAAATTTCCGAAAGGGTTTGAATTGCTTTTAACTATTTTATTATAATTTTGTTTCTTTTTTCTTTTCAGTATTTTGTAAAGAAGAATTGGGGAATTTAAAATGGAGCAGTACTCAATTGAACAACGTGCCCAAATTGTTGAGCATTATTTTTCAAATCAACGATCCATTGTTTTGACTCAGAGTGCATATTATTCATAATTTAATTATGAGCGACGAAGCCCATTTCCAATTAAGTGGGTTCGTTAATAATCAAAACTGCTATGGGCTACGGAAAATCCGAGAGTAGTTCAACAGCGAGAATTACACCCATCTTAGTGTACGTTTGGTGCGGTGTTTTATCGGGAAAGATAGTTTGTCCTAATTTTTTTGAAAATTAACACGGGGTCGCCGTTACCGTCAATGGTGTCAGATATTGGACGATGTTGGAAATTTTTTTAAGGCCAGCCGTAGATAACCATCCGCAAGTATGGTTCCAACAAAATGAAGCCACAGCGCACACTGTAAGGGACACAATGGCTCTTTTACAGGACATCTTTGGTAAAAGAATTATTTCGCGTACAAGTGACTTTAATTAGACTCCGCGTTCGCCGGATTTAACCGCTCCAAACTGTTTTCTTTGGGGTTATTAAGAAAGGAAAAGTCTACTTTAATAAGCCTAGAACCGTCCAGCAATTAAAAAGCAATATATGCGACCTATTTAACACCTAAAGCTTTGCGAAACGTTATAGAAAATGTGTTGGAAAGAGCACGAATTTGCGAAGCATAAAATGGCTACCACTTGCGAGATATTATTTTTCATAAATAAACTAAAAATATTCCCCATTTGTATACTGTACTAAAAAAAATTTAAAAATTATTTCTGAAATAAAAAGATTTAACGAATTTAAACCTCTTCGTTAATTTTGGGCCACCCATCACCGAGAGAATAGATGATGGAGAAATTAACAACCAAGAAAAATAAACAGAATAAGAGAACTTTATTATTTAAATTAACGATCAATTAGTTCTAAAGCAAAGAGTTTATCGTTGATATTTTAAATTCAAAATTTCGCCTTACGAAGCAATGATCGTTGCATAGTTTATTATCACCACCAACAAGGTTTGCCTCAAATCGGCAGACTACATTTGATTCGCAATGTGGAAAATATCGATTGTATCCCTACAGATAATATTTGACTATGTGGTCCATTTTAGCTAAATGGACTACTTACGACATGGTCCTATGTATTACAGTCATGGACCATATCATTTTTAAACAAGAGATTGTAGTTAAGCGACAAATGTTCGTGTTTTAACGATTACATCTATTGTAGGTAAGACGTGAATAATAGTCGTGTAGGTGCTTCATCGAGTAGTGACAAAGAGTAGTTTTGAGACTACTCCGATGGGTTATATGGTCCAGCCCTAGGATATCGTAATGTTAAATCGACCACGTTTTCTCCATGCATTTTAGTGATCTTTGGATTAGTCCTAGTCCATTACAGAGTATACTTTGCATGCGTGTATGTACTAGTCGCGTAATCTGCAGGGATAGGCAACACATACCAAGACATTTCGCGATTGCATATGTGAGTAGCACTCTTTATCTCTCTCAATATACTGAAAAAAATTAATATACATTTTACATAGCAATTTAAAAAACAAGCGTCAACACAACCACTTTTCTTAACAGCTGATATTTTTAGTTAATACGTGAAGTGTACGTGTGAGCTTATAAGAGAAATAGAGATTGTAAGACGTGATTTGCCTACCGCTGGTACAGAGCAAAATATCTACGAAACACCAGAATCTTCTTCAGATTTTCTCTTATTCCCATATAAGTTGCAACTGGTGCATGCAGCAAAACGCGCAGGTCATTCACAATGCCAACATTTTGAAGTTTAAGTTTCAACAGATGGCTAGAAATGAAATCAACTTTGTGGAATGTACATTATGGTGTGTCATAATATCTGAAAATATTGGGTCCCACTTCTTCGAAAAGAAAGATGAAAATGCTGTAACCGGAAATGCAGACTTATATTAGTTTATGATAGATTATTTTCACGTCCTGCTCTTAAAAACATGACATACCTATTACATATTTGTGAATTTATCTTACAATTTGTTTTGATTTTTAATTTCAGAAATAATGCCAAACACAAAATCTTCATTTTCTGTATGAAATACATTAAAATTAGGTAATATCGTAAAAATTTGGGGATTTTGTATTTGGGGATTTTGTGTTTTGGGATTTTGTATTTGTGGATTTTGATTTGGTTTTTTGTTTTTTTCTTGGGGATTTTGTGTTTGGAGATTTCGATTTTGGAAATTATGTGGCACTCCTCCTAAGTGAGCTGCCTGGCGTATATATTGGTTGGCTGACTAGACTATCATTCACTCTATGTAGATCAAAATCGTTTTTCGAATTTTTTCTAAATGAATTTGAAGAACTGCTGCCAGAAAAATTATAACATTCACTTTTTATAATTCTTGTACTGCGTAATAATGAATAGTGCTCTTCATTTGGACAACTTATTTTCGTAATTGAACAAATATTCACGATGATGTTTTATTAAAAAAATTTCTAACTGATCACAAAAACAATTGAAACTATTTCATCGAAACGGTCATAACTCAATAAAAAACTATTTTATGGGAAGGTCACGACTTTAAGAAAAAGTAAATTATTATTTAATCAAAACAGTTTTATTTCGTTGTATTTACACTTTATGAGCTTTTCTATTTTGTATATTAAATTTTAAATTTAGGCTATAAGTTCAATGTGATAACGACAATATTTCGAATTAAAACAAAAAGGTTACTTTTTCTTAACCAATTAAACAGTTGCAACTCAAAATAGTACCTGATTCAAATAAACTTTTATGATTACAATATCAACTTAACTCAAAATACTACTCTTTCTGTGAAAAACAATCACTTGTTACGGCCAAATACTTCAAACATATCAAACATAGACTAAATAGCCAAGCCCGGCGCGCGTTGCTACGCCCTTAATGACTAAAAATGAATTCTGAATTTTAATTGAATATTTTAAAAATAATATTTTATTGATTTTAATTCTAATGCAAGTGGTTATACAATATTTTTAGTGTTTCCATTTGCTGTAAAAATAAACAGATTTGTTGGTGTTCCCACTCTGGAGCATGCGACGTACAGCTGGCCATGTAAAAAGCATGGATTTTTCAAATTCAATCCTACAACACGTAGAGATTGTCCTTGTGCTTTGTTGATGGTAATAGCGAAGGCAAGGTGAACTGGAAACTGTAGTCGCTTGAGCTAAAAGGCGAATCGGTGGAAACCATTGGAATGCGTGGAAAAAGCTAAAAATAATAAATTATTTTTAATGGGGGTGGCACTGCCTACTTTTCTAATTACGAAACTGTATAGTCATAACAGCTCAATATGTGTGCAAAGTTTCAGAAAAATCGGTCAAGTGCAAGAAGCTAAAAATTATAACTTTTTTTATAGGAGTGGCCCCGCCCACTTTTCTAATTACAAAATTACATAGTAATGACAGCTCAATATGTGTGCAAAGTTTCAGAAAAATCGGTGAAGTTCAAGTAGCTGAAAATGATAACTTTTTTTATGGGCGTGCCCACTTTTATAATCCCGAAATTGTAAAGTCATGAAGCTCAATATGTGCGCAAAGTTTCAGAAAAATCGGTCCAGTGCAAGTACTTCAATATTATAACTTTTTTATAGTCGTGGCCCCGCCCACTTTTCTAATCACGAAATTATATAGTCATGACAGCTCAATATGTGTGCAAAGTTTCAGAAAAATCGGTCAAGTGCAAGAAGCTAAAAATTATAACTTTTTTTATAGGAGTGGCCCCGCCCACTTTTCTAATTACAAAATTACATAGTAATGACAGCTCAATATGTGTGCAAAGTTTCAGAAAAATCGGTGAAGTTCAAGTAGCTGAAAATGATAACTTTTTTTATGGGCGTGCCCACTTTTATAATCCCGAAATTGTAAAGTCATGAAGCTCAATATGTGCGCAAAGTTTCAGAAAAATCGGTCCAGTGCAAGTACTTCAATATTATAACTTTTTTATAGTCGTGGCCCCGCCCACTTTTCTAATCACGAAATTATATAGTCATGACAGCTCAATATGTGTGCAAAGTTTCAGAAAAATCGGTCAAGTGCAAGTAGCTAAAAATGAAAATTTATTTTTTATGGGCATGGCCCGCCCACTTTTTACCACTTATAAACACTCCCTGGAATATGTTCAATAACTTGCCAAAGTTTGAGTCCGATCGGCTTTAAGGTTTCGGAGTCTATAGCTAACACACACACACACAGAGTTTCACTTTTATATACATAAAAGATAAATAACATTTCAGCAGCATCTCATCTTTTGTGAAGAAAGAGTAGTCAGAACTATTGGGTTTTTTATAGTAGATACACATAAGTGCTATCTATAAATGCTTTTTTTTTTAATATAGAAAAAAACTATGAGTTAATACAGTATTGCTGAACGAGTGCGATATGTGTGTATTATCCTATCCATGGTACAAAAAAAAATTTTATACCGTTCACAGAGAGTGAAGGGGTATATATAGGTATGTCATTTCATGTGAAATTTCTGCAATATTTATATAGTACTAGAAAAGCCCGGCGCGCGTTATTACGCCCCTTAATGAATAAAATGCATTCTGAATTTTAATTGAATATCAAGTGCAAGAAATTAAAAATTTAAAAATTTTTTTAATGGGCGTGGCACTGCCCACTTTTCTAATCAAGAAATTGTATACTCATGACAACTCAATATGTGTGCAAAGTTTCACAAAAATCGGTCCAGAGCAAGTACCTCAAAATTATAACTTTTTTTATGGGCGTGGCCCTGCCCACTTTTCTAATCACGAAACTATAAAGTCATGACAGCTCAAAATGTGTACATAGTTTCAGAAAAATCGGTCAAGTGCAAGAAGCTTAATATTATAACTTTGTTTTATGGGCGTGGCACTGCCCACTTTTTACCACCCATAAACACTCCCTGGAATGTGTACAACAACTTGCCAAAGTTTGAGTCCGATCGGTTTTACAGTTTCGGAGTCTATAGCTAACACACACACACACAGAGTTTCACTTTTATATACACCCAACTCTCTTTTTACACGGTAGATACGTTCCTCAGAAATCCGTGTAAAAAAAACCGTGTAAAAAAAGAGGCGTTTCCTATATTAAAATGAGGGATACGTTCCATGTCATCTGAAAACCGTGCAATATGAAACAAAGAACTATATTTATTTAGAAAAACTGTGTAAAAATGTTGAAAGCTACAAAATTTCAGATATGCATATAAATTATATATACATATGGCATTTTATTGAGCATTAAAACTTAAAATACATAATTCATGCAGGTGAAAAACAGAAGAACAATGGAAATCTGTTAATCCAGAATTAAGAACAGACAAATTAGAATAGAAATAAAGAAAAAATATTTACATAGCTTTATAATTATTCGTCGCTACTTGATAATAAGAGCAATTCTTTGCGACGAACTGGACTAAAGTCGGTATTATCACTAGAGATATCCATCACATTATCCAATGGTGACTTTTGTCCGGTAATAGAGTTTTGAACTGTCGGACTACTTTCCGAAAGGTCTTGCGCCGTCGACTTTTTTATTCAAAAATCTTTTATAGAAAGTTTAACTTTGGGTTTTTTAAGTTCTTTATACAACTTTTTATACCCAACAATACAATTATTGATATCTCCTTCGAATTTCAGGGCACGTTCCATATTAGGATCATTTTTGAGGAAATGATTCACCACACTTTTACCAAATGTTAGACCGTCATCAATTAAACTAGCAGTTAGTTGACATATTTCGGTCTCCTCGTCGCTATCGCTATTATGGTTTTCAGTTTTGCCGTCATCTGTTGTTAATTCAATCAGACAATCATCATCTAGAATCTTATCTATCATTAATTCGTCGACATCTTCAATTTGACAGTCCAAGATTTTTAATTTTACTTCCAAAGAAATGGCTTGCCTTTTACGAGGGTGTATATAGATATATTTTCTAAAAACTTATTAATAGTAGAGATGATTTAGCAATGCCCGTCTAGACACACGGACAGACGCGTCTGTTGGTTGAAATAAACTTTCAGAAGGCCTCACACATTTAAAAGATCACTACTATATGGTATCAGTGAATTTGTATACCCTTCACCTGTGGTGCACAAGGGTATATATAGCTGTGTCATTCCGTTTGTAACTTCTACAATTTTCATTTCCCACCCCATAAAGTATGTATTTTCTGAAAGCTTATGAATAGAGAAGTCGATTAAGCCCTGACCGTCTGTCCGTGTGTTGGTTGAAATCAACTTTTAGAAGCAACTATATGTTCCTCAGATCTGTATATGGTATTAATTTTTTGGAAATATTCGGGAATGAATCGCTAATGAAATTCAGCACAATCGCCCCATAACTTTCTGAGATATGAGCAAAAAACAACGACCACCTCGTTTTTCTTCAAAATTACAACAACAACATACATATATACTGGTTAGAGTAAACGTGGCTTCGAATCCCAACTGATCCAAAAAATTTTTTTTTTTTTTTATTTTAAATATTATTTATATTTTATTATTTTTTTTTTAATTTTTTTTTTTAAATTTTTTTTTTTTTAATTTTTTTATTGTTTTTTTTTTTTTGTTTTTATAAATATTATTTTATATTTTTTTTGCAATTTTTTACATATGTAAACTCAATTTATAATTTTGCAATGGGATGTTTTTATAAGCATGCTTTTTACATGTATGCACGTATTTTAAATGAGATGAATGGTGATACAAACAATTGTTATTGCATGACTACACGTTGTGAAGGGTATATAAGATTCGGCACGGCCGAATATAGCACTCTTACTTATTTTTTTTTGTTGTCTTGGACGATAACACATCCAACAGAATGACAAGCTTTATACACCACCACCATCCTATTCTCTATGATGAAGGAGGGCATTAAATTCGGCTAATTAAATACTAGTTGCTAAAAAAAATCTATTCATTTCAAGCTGTTCTCATATAATTTGTTATTACGAAATTTAAATATATTTTTTAATTATTTAACATCGTTTTAAGCATTAAAGTAAAAATGTTTAGACCTTGTGTTTATATCCAACTCTTCACTTACATTCTTAAATTGCAAATAAAAACTTTTCAAAATCAAAATTCATAAAACAACAAGCTAATATAATCTTTCAATTCATTTCCTAGACAATGTTTAAGCTATTTTTTAGCTACTGCTAAACATTATTCCTTGTTTATATTCCGATTAAATTCCCCTGAAGTTTTTCTAACTTTTTCTTTCTCTTTTCGCAATATACATTTTCCTTTTTTATACCCTTCACACAGTGAAAAAGGGTATATATAGGTTTGTCATTCCGTTTGAAATTTCTACAATTTTGATTTCCGACCCCATAAAGTATATATTTTCTGAAAGCTTATGAATAGGGGAGTCGATTAAGCCCTGTCAGTCTGTCAGTCTGTCAGTCTGTCCGTCTGACCGTCTGTCCGTGTGTATGTTGAAATCAACTTTTTGAAGCCCCCCGACATAGGTTGGACCCGGGTAAGGTACTAAAATATCAGAAATATTCGGGAGTAGATTGGTATTGAAAATCAGAAACATCGGTACATAAACAACTGAGATATGAGCAAAAACCCACGACCACCTCGATTTTTTTTCACAAAAACAACATTACAACAACAACATACATACATACATACAAACGTGTATACTGGTTAGAGAAAACGTGGCATCGAATCCCAGCTGAGCCAAAAAAAAATTTTTTTTAATTATTTTAAAAATTTTTTTAAAATTTTTTTTTATTTTTTTTTTATTTTTTATTTAATATATTATTTATATTTATATTTTTATTATTATTTTTTTTTTAATTTTTTTTTTTAATTTTTTTTTTATTTTTTTTTGTTTATATATAATAATTATAATTATATATAATAATTTTTTTTTTAATTTTTTTTTAAATTTTTTTAAAAATTTTATTTTTTATTTTGTTTTAAATTTTTTTTAAATTTTTTTTAAATTTTTTTTTTTTTTCGTTTTTTTAACATACATACGTGAATTTATAATTTTACAATGGGATTTTTTTATATATGTATGTACGTATTTCATATGGGATGAATGGTGACACAAACTACTGTTATTTCATGACTACATGTTGTGAAGGGTATATAAGATTCGGCACGGCCGAATATAGCGCTCTTACTTGTTCTTCTTAAAATTATCACTTTAACTTTAGAAGACATTTTAGCATGTAAATGGGCTATGCGATAAGCCGAACTGAGAATAGTAACAGCAACAGTAGCAGCATTGAACCATAACAGCAACAATATACGAGTATTTGAGCAGCAAGAAATTCTGCATGATTTCAAGCGATATTTGTTTAAGAGTTTAAGTAGTAGATGAGGACAAAGAATCATAAAAAAAATCAAAACATTTTCCATACTTGGAAATAATCTATTCATTTTATTAAAGGGAAAAGTTTATTTTTTTATGACAACGTTTTCGCTTAAATAAAATTGTACGATAATAACGATAATATTTTTGTGGTGGTGGCTGTGGTGATGACAATGATTGTGGTGGTGTTACAGTGTAGAGTATGGGTTCTATTAAACTGATAATGTTAGCAAAATTAGAGCTTTACAAGCCAAAACGAGCAGAAAGAATATGTATAAACATAATACTTAAGATTTATAGTTTTTATCATAAATCGATAAAGTATTTTTTTATTGAACAAAAATGTTCCTTTAAATTTTTAAGAAGAAATAAAAAGTTTTTTTGAATTAATAAAACAGTCTTAAATAAAGGAAATAAGTAAATACATGCTAATTTGTAAACTATATCATTTACTTTACAATGAAAAATATTAAAAAAATATTTATTTTAATTATTCATGTTTAGTTTTGTTCCATTTATTTAATAGCCATTACCATAAAAATGGTATATATTCATTTTGTCATTCCGTTTGTAACACATCGAAATATCCATTTTAGACCCCATAAAGTATTTTTTTTTCTGAATCGGGGTTTAGTTTTATGACGATCTAGCTATGTCCGTCCGTCTGTCCGTCTGTTGAAAGCCCGATAGAGGTCGGACCGAAACAGCTCGGAGCCCAAATTTTGCCAAAATATTTTTTATACCCAAGGTTTGTTTGGTATTGAAAATGGGCTAAATCGGAATATTAGAAAGAGAGTTATAGCTCGTAATGCAAGAGTAAGTCGAAAAAACCGTGTCCTTCCAACACTGAATAAAATGAAATTGTGTACAAATGCATTAACTTAGAGTCATGAAACATTTCCTGCGTAAAACCAATATTTTTCCCTTAAAATTTAAAACTTAATAAAACTGACAATTAAATGTTTGATTCCAAAATTGTGCAGCCATTGCTTTTTGGTCAAGGGCTTTGTACTAATGGAAAATAAATCTGACACGCCCATTTTTTCGCCCACCTCCCATACAACGTTTTATCTCAAATTCATATAATTTCTCTATGAATAAAGATTTTGGAATAATAAAGGACTATATTGAAATATCTAAGTTGTATTTATTAACAGAAACTATATTAACACGCCGACTTTCATTGAAAGACTAAATTTACGAAAACATTTTACTAGCATATCGAAGTTATACATAAAAAGTGATACAAATTTTAGTAAAAAGAAATTAATACTGTTAATAACAAAATAATAAATTCTGTGCTATAAAATTACACAAAATTGGTGGTGGGTATAACACCAACCAACATACATACGTAAACTCAAGTTAGAATTTCACATATGTGTGTTTTTCATATGTAAAGGGTCCGCCATCTAACGTTTTTTTTTTCAACTAGTGCTTATTTCGTGAATGGTAACACTTGGCTCATGTCTGATGTAACAGATAATTAGTTTTATCCTTCCGCTGAACGAAATTCCGCTGCGAAATATTGCGACATTAGTTCGGCCGATTTTTCCAAAAAAAATCATCTTTTCAGATGAAGCTCATTTTGATCTTGGCAGGTATGTAAACAAGCAAAATTGTCGTATTTGGGGCACAGAAAACCCGCACGCATACATTGAAAAGGCGATACACCCAAAACAAGTCACTGTTTGGTGCGGATTTTGTTCCAGAGGCATAATTGGGCCATTTTTCTTCGAAAATGAGCAAGGATTGGCTGAAGTCAATGGCGATCAAAATCGGGCCATGTTGAACGAATTTTTGTTCACAAAAATTGAAGAGGAGGATATTGGCAACATTTGCTTTTAACAGGACGGCGCTACGTGCCACACATCCGAAGCTACACTTTTTTTAGAGCATTTTCAAAAAAAAAAGTTATTTGACGGACCCTATGTACAAATTTCATATGAGATGAATGGTGATACAAACAATTGTTATTGCATGACTATACGTTGTGAAGGGTATATAAGATTCGGCATGGCCGAATATAGCACTCTTACTTGTTTACACTCAGCCGATTGATTCAGCTCTTCTCATAAGAAAATGCTTCAAAATTCGTTGCCATAAAAAATTACTAAACTTTAAAAATATAAATTAATATATTTCAGTATTGTCCACATGCTTAAAAAACATATGCAATTTGATCACGTTATAGAGCTTTTTGAGTTTGCTCACGTTATAGAGTAATAAACGTTAACAAAAGATTGTTCATGTTAGGCGGTGTTCACGTTAGGCGGTGTTCACGTAATTGCGAGTGGACTGTTCTTATTAAAAATGTTGCCTGCAAATTGGTCACTATTTTTCAGCATATTCACATTATACACCTACATATTTTGATTAGGTTCAAACATCAAAAAATTAAATTTTTAAAAAATTTTTTTAATATAAATTTCTTTTCCAACTGACAAAAAATTATTTGTTTTTCAAAAACATTTAATATCAATTAAAAAAAATTAATAATATAAAATAAAAATATAATTAAAAATTAAAATAAATTAAACAATTTCTAGCAATATTTTTTTCAGTGTATTTAATTCCATCATAATTTTAATAAAAATTATATTAGTAATAATTATGTATGTCGTTACATGTATGTATGTCAATACATACAACAATTTCTCAAAAATTGTTTACAGCAATTAATTTTAATACATATTTTTTTTTAATCAAAGATAACCATATAATTTTGTTGTTGCTGCCTACATACATACATATCTTTACAAATATATTTACACATATATTTATATGTAATTATGTTCTGATAATTTGCTCAAGTGTTTGATTAACAAATTTTTAAGCACTTTAATGACAGATTAAATTTTTATTTTTTTTCTTTTGTCATTTGCTAAACAACGCAACAGGTGAGAATAAAATAGAATTCTGTATTCGATAAACAATAATAACCATCAAAAATGACCTAGAAAAATATTTATAATTTATTTTTAAAATTTTGTATTTTATTTTGTAAAATGCGGAAGTATCTTCAGTTTAATTTGTAAACGTTGTTAAATTTATTATACAAATAAATAACTACAAATTATTATTCTTCCACATCTATCATTAATATTAAAATTAATTTAAATTTTTTTTAATTAATCAATATCAGGCTGTCATTGTTCTTGGAATATATAAAATCAAAAATAAAACTACACATTGTACTTGTAAATAAATATGTAGAAAATGTTTATATTTTTTTATGCAACACTTCATTTTATCAACAATATCTTGTCTTTTGCTTCTGCAAACAGTTTTAACATCAACTTTTAATTAAACAGGAAAAGAAGTAATAAATAAATGTTTTTTTTTTTTGCTTTAGCAAAAAGCAAGCTGAGAGGTTTCTCTATTGATGTTAATTCACCGGTTAGAAGATGTGTATTTTATCTCTATATATTAACCAGTTTATATTAACCCGTTGTTAGTCCGCCTATCCACAAAAAAACATTAAAGGGCCTAGAGAAATTTGTTTTTCCTAGTCCAATTATAATGTACGATGATAAATAAAGCAAGAACTTTACAAAGATTCATCTTTATATTTTTTCTTATGATATTATGATAGAAATATCTATGGTAATTATGTGTGAAATAAAACATTAGCCAAATGCTCACCACAGATTCGGTGGCATTCCTCTATCCGATGGCCCATATTTTCAATGACACTAGGACACAATTGAGGTTCAATATCGCTAATGTGCCGAATTGTCTCATCATTTAGCTCTTCTTTAAAATATTCCAAAATATAAAAGTCCAACGGTATCAAATCACATGATCGTTGAGGCAAATTTATAGAGCCACGACGTGAGATAAGAGCGCAATTGAATTTTTTTGTGCAAAGGAGCCATTGTTTCGTTGGCTGGGTGGCAAGTGGGAACCGCATCAGATAAATATCTTCCATGTATGGTTCCAACAAGTCAGTTATGATCTCGCGATAGCGAACACCATAGTGGTAACTGCTTGACTGACCTCATTTTCGTAGAAGTACGGTGCGGTGAGGCCGCCAGTCTATAAACCGCACCAAACAGTTACTGCACTCAAAGAAAAACCATGGTTACGACATGATCACGACAGTCATATTATAGTTTCTATAACAATATTTGGTTTTCGAAAACAAATAATAGTTATTTTTGTTTAATTTCATCATATATTTTGTCACGATAATCAAGCATTTGTTTGAATTGTATCATTTAATGTTTACTTTTCGTAAAAATTTCAAAATGGTTATCATTTAAAAATATTATGATTTAAAAAAACTAATTCGACAAAAATAACATTATATTCAAAACCATTAAAAATTATAAATAATCATTAAATAATAAGTGAGAAAACAGTATGATTACAAATTAAGCAAGCTATGATTTTTTTTATAATAATTTGATATCAACTGTTCTTCTTTTTGCTGAAAAAATTTTTATTATTTTAAAAGTTTGAGATGTTAAAAAAATAAACAAAAATTTTGAAATATTTAAGAAAATTTACAAATATACGAGAAAATGTAAAAAAATATTGGTATAAAAATTGCAATTAAATTGGTAAGTGCAACCAATATGTATATGTTGCAGCAAAAGACAATAATTTGCTGTAAAAAAGCAAAGATTGCCGATTTCAATTGTAGTCATATATATATGATTATTGAATGATACTTTAATTAAACATAACAATGATAACTGGTAACAATTATATGTTTTAACCATAACCAATCATAGTATGTTGCTCTTCGATTATGGTTACCACAACCATATTTTATCTTTGCGTGTGTCTGCAAATGAATCGGCTTTCCAACAATCATTTGTGGATTCTCATTTGCCCAAATGCAGCAATTCTGCTTGTTAACGAATCAACTGAGGTGAAAGTATGCCTCGTCATTAAAGGTGATTTTTTTTGTGAAGTCACTATTCACTTTAGTCTTTTCATTCAACCAATCGGCGTATTGACGACGCTTTAAATGGTCAGGAGGCTTCAGCTCTCTCGATTGTGAACACATTTGGTCAATTATGCTGACCAAAAGAAATTACAAAATCCAGGATATGCGTTAAGGTGTGACTTACAATTAACAACGTGCATTATCGTTGGACCATTCTATACATATATGACATTAAAGATTTATGGCATTTTATATAAAGCTTTTTATACACTTGGTTCCACAGGTGAAGGGTTTGAAAATTTAAATTAAATATGGCGACGGAAAGCATAAAGTAAAATGACGTATTATGTAAAATCTAGGATACACTACAATGTGGTCCTTATGGCAATGTACATAATGGTGAAGGGTTTTATAAGATTCGAAACGGCATCACAAGCAGTCTTACTTGTTCATTATATCTTTGGTATTTTATTGATATTGATTCATCACGGTTTTCGTCTCAAAAATTTATTAATTTCAAGGTTTATGGCAAATTGTTTTTGTCGGAACGGTTGATATTGACACTATCATCGATACTAAGTAATAAAATAAAGAGGAAAAATGTATTAGTATGTTATGAATTTTCTTCGAAACTACTTGTTCAATTTTTAAAATATTTTCTACCTTCAAAATGGACATGCGCTATATTTATGTTTTATATTTTAGGTGGGCGTGATATGTCCCATAAAAATTCAACACATGTGAAATTTTAAGAACTATAGCAGCGATTCTCTTCAAGCTTTGTACTAGTTACTTTAATAACAATTTCCTTATTCTAGTAAAAAATAAATATGATTGGAGCTGGGAGAATGGTATCACCAATGGTATTCCCGCCCGGGAATTTCCGGGAATGAACCACTTAGTATTCCCGGAAAAATTTTGCTCTTATTCCCGGGAAAACGGGAAATAAAAAATATGTAGTATATTAGGAAATATATTTAATTTTATTTTTAATTTCTTATCTATTATGGTAAATTTAAAGAATATTTGAATAAAAAGTAAGGTTTTTAATTTGTTAGCGTTTTTTAATTGTTAAGTATTTACAACTTTTCTCAAATACTGATATGGAAAAGAAAAACAAACATCGTCGGTCAAAAATATTTCACGCCAAAGTTAACGACTTTCTGGAATTATTTTTAATAAGTGCTTATAAATTTCAAGTGAATTAATTATATACATACATAATTAAATGTTTTCTAGTATAAAAATGTTTTTTATAACAACCGTAAATCCAGCAGTAGTTTCCGTGGTTCAGTTTTATAAATATAATCGTATGTACAAATTGTTTTTAAAAGTGGTCACAGAATTTGTAAGTATAATTTTTTTTATTTATGATTGAATTTTTCTAATAATACTTTTTTATAAAATTCACTTTGTTTAGAAGCAAAATGTCTGAAGTCTGGAACTATTTTCAAAAAGTAGACAACGCAGCACAATGTAATATTTCCCGAAAAGGTTAATGTTCAAGGGCGGTAGTACTAGTGGTCTCATACGGCACCTTCTTTTTGTTTATAAAATAAAATTTAACAAGTAACAGTGCTATATTCGGCCGTGCCGAATCTTATATACCCTTCACAACGTGTAGTCATGCAATAACAACTGTTTGTATCACCATTCATCCCATATAAAATACGTGCATACGTACACGTTAGAATAAATGTGGCATCGAATCCCAGCTGAGCCAAAAAAATTTTATTTTATTTTATTTAATATGTTATTTATATTTTATTATTTTTGTTATATTTTTTTTAAATTTTTTTAAAAAATTTTTTTAGAAAAATTTTTAAAAAATTTTTTTAGAAAAATTTTTAAAAAAATTTTTAAAATTTTTTTTAAAATTTTTTTAAAATTTTTTTTTGTAGTTTTTTTTTATTATTTTTTTCTTATTTTTAATATTTTTTTTTTGTTTGGTATGTTTTTTACATGTATGTATGTATGTATGTTGTTGTTGTAATTGTGAAAAAAAACGAGGTGGTCGTGGTTTTTTGCTCACATCTCAGAAAGTTATGGGGCGATTGTGCTGAATTTCAATAGCGATTCATTCCTGGATATTTCCAAGAGATTGATACCATATACAGATCTGAGGAACATATAGTTGCTTCTAAAAGTTGATTTCAACCAACACACGGACAGACGGGCAGACGGATAGACGGACAGACGGACAGACGGTCAGGGCTTAATCGACTCCTCTATTCATAAGCTTTCAGAAAATATATACTTTATGGGGTCGGAAATGAAAATTGTAGAAATTACAAACGGAATGACAAAGCTATATATACCCTTGTGCACCACAGGTGAAGGGTATAAAAACGATTCTTCAACACCTGCACCAAATAAAAAAAATTTCACCATTAAAAGTTTTTTAGACACCCAAACATTACCAGAAATTGTTTCAAAATTTGCAGCAGTCGATGGAATATCTATTCGAACAATTACACAAAGTGCTTTTATTCGTCAAAGTTTTTTCAGTAAAAATATGACGTTACCAAAATATGAAACTGATGCTAAAAACATTGTGATAAAATATTACAACGCCGTTAAAAATACGATGGTGAAAACAATATCGAGTCAAAGTTGCGACAATTAAAGGTTTGCTCTTGTATTAGAGTGGAGTAGTGTTGCCCAAAAAAGATATTTGTTTACATGCCAATAATTATTTTTATAATTTGGGTTAAGTTTATATTTCCGGAAGATGTAATGCTAACACAATAAGGACTCTAATGGAAAATAAAATACTACTAAAACAATGAATTATTAACCAAATCGTAATGTTAACAAACATTATTTATTTTAAAAGAAATATTATTTTCGGGAATCCCGGGAATTCCCGGGAAGACGATTTTTTAATTCCCGTTTCCCGGGAACATAAAAAGACCGGGAAATCCCAAACCCTACCCATACACAAAAACTACATTTGATATCATATATAGGGAACTGTAAACGAAATTTAGTTTAAACTTTGTACGAGCAATTTTGATCACATATTAATATAATTATCAAATTAAATTCTTTCAATATAAGTGGGCTTTAAACTGGGCGAATCAATATAGTTTCTGCTAATAAATAAAACTGAGAGATATCAACAACATTGTCCTTTATTCTCCCAAAAACTTTATTTATAGAAAAATTATATGAATTTAACATAAGCCGTTATATGGGATGTAGGCGTTAAAGTGGACGTGTCACCTTCATTTTCAGGCATAACAATAACATTGACTAGAAGGATACATGAAGCAAATTTCATCGTCATACCTCTAAATTTGTCGGTTTTATGAGCTTTTGAATTCCATTAACAGTAAATAACGTGAAAAGTGGGCATTATAGTAGGCGGGTCAAAGTTATCTCTGCTAATAAATACAACTTAGATATTTCAATATAGTCCTTTATTATTCCAAAATCTTTATTCATAGAGAAATTATCTGAATTTTAGGTAAAACGTTATATGGGAGGTGGGCGTAAAAGTGGGCGTGTCACATTTATTTTTCGTTAAAACACAGCTTTTGACCAAAAAGCAATGTTTCAGAATCGTACATCTAATTTTGTCAGTTTCATTAGGTTTTAAATTTTAAATATACCGAAAAATACACTGCGCAGTATAAATTTGCGTACATTTTGATCTATAACTCCTTTTCTAATGCATAGATTTAAGCAATTTTCGGGGAAACAATTTTTCGAAATTTCATGACTACGTTTATGCGTTTCGACACAATTGCATTTAATTACATGTTAAAAACAAATGGTTTTTTTTACCAACTCTTGCATTATGAGCTATAAATTTCTTCTTGATATTCCGATTTAGCACATTTTCAATACCGAACAAACCTTGTGTATAAGACATATTCTAGAAAAATTTGAGTCCCACGCTTTTTCGGTCCGACCTCTGTCGTGCTTTCAACAGACGGACGGACATAACTAGATCGTCATAAAATCAAACCCTGATTTAGAAAATATATACTTTACGGGGTCTGAAATAGATATTTCGATGTGTTACAAACGGAATGACAAAATAAATATACCCCCATCATTTTTTCATTTTTTTGGTGGCGATTTTAAAGAAAGTCTTGAAAAAAGCAAAAAGAATAAAAAAAATTCAAAACATTACGACCTCATTAATAAATTTTTTATAAATAAGGCAGTGTATTTCTGTTTTTCAGTACCCACGTAATGAAGAATAATTTTAAAAATTTTAATGAGACTTTTACTGAATTCTGAAAACCAAAAAAATATTGATAAAACTGCATTAAAAAATCGCTTTAAATTATAAAAATGAAAATTACATACATATACATACATACTTATGTACAACAATTACGTATAGAAATATTAAAAAACAATAACAGTATGCTGTTGAGTGTAGCGAAGCGACGGGTTAGCTAGTTTTAAAATACAAAAAATCAAATGTCAATTTTTCAATGAACTAAGCAGTAAGTGTTAATCACATTCCAATTTATCCAATACAAAACAAAATATTTTCTACGAGCAAAGGACATGCTGCGAAATAGTTTTACATTCATATGTACTACGTTTGTATCGACAAATTTTTTACGTCAATTAAAATTGCCGTACATAATTCTAACGAAATTGACAGGGGATTGTTCCACCTACATACTGATATTAAAATTCCTACCATTAAGTTTTTTTCAAGATTACAAATTTAAGGTTGCTGTTTGTGCGTTAAAATTAGCAACCAGCTACCAACCATTTAACTCTAAAATTCGTATCTGATTGAAAAAATTTATACAAAAGGAAATCGAATTGTACATCAAAGCTGATTGTTTGGCACCTAAAAACGCGGTCAAACGCATTACTAATACGTAACATTTTCTTAATGAAAATTCTATTTTTGTGTTCTGTTTTGCTGGATTGCTGCATAATTTATGTTTTTCTCGCTTTCAATAATTTAACGTTGAAATTATTGTGTGCATTAAACAGGCTAAAATTTTCTAAGTAACGGGTGAATTTGATATGAGGGTAAAATCATTATTAAAGTATAATGAACAGTTTGTTTACTTTCTTCTTCCATTCTCATGTTGATGTTTAACTTGTTTTATATTGTTGTTTTGTCGTTTTGTTTAACTATTTTTAAAATAGCAGCAGTATTCGTAGAATAAGTCACCATTTAGACAGGGAAACTTTTGGAAGGGAAACATTTTGTTTGGAAGAGAGGGACGGGTGGGGAAGAGAATATGAAATTTGTTTCCCTTTCTCGGAGGCACTAATTGTGCTTTCATTCTTATTGTTTACATTTGCTATGCTTTTTGACATTTGCTTTTTTTCGGCGTGCTTTGTTCTCTATGTTTTATATTTGACTTTGTTTGAATAAAAATAAAAAAATAAATAATGTACTAAATAAAATTAAAAATTAAAAAATATACATACAAATATAAACTGGAATGTTTGCGACAACAATGTTTCCCTGTATGACCGCGAAGGAAAATACAAAAGAGAATTCCAGATGTTTCTCTTTCAAATGTTTCCCTGTGTAAACGGGGACTAACGAATTATGTTTCATCCATGATATTTACAAAATCATGCTACTGAGTATAAATTTTTTTCCTTACATGGAGACATAGTATATAAAAATGGAAATTTATATAAAAAATAATATTGTTCACTTAATTACAATTTAAAAAAATCGTTTTAAAATCTGAGAGAAATGTTCTTACCATTTCAGTTTTTTTTTTTTTTTTAATATATACTAAGGGCCGTATTCATAAAAAATATTTTAGGTTTATTTGACAAATTTCTCTACAACATCTGTCAAAGAAGCCTTTAATAAACCTAAAATATTTTTTATGAATACGGCCCTAAAAATATTTCATTTAAAGAGATATTTTGATATTTTTAGTGCAAATTATTTTATATTTCTCTTTCTGTTATGTCTGTGAATGTATTATTTTTGTACTACTTTTCAGAAATATGTTGGTATTTCACTCTTTTTTGTATTTTCTGTTAGAAATTATATATCAAGCTTCGGAAGACAGACAGATATATCAGATCATTGACTATATACAGAGTGGACCTTGTTGGTCTTGCCTTTAAGGATTGTATCGGGCTTATTCATATACACTCGCTTCTTTAAATAACCCCAAATACACAGTAGGGTACTGACAAGTCTGCAGAATGCGCTGAACAATTGGTTTTGAATTCCTGGAAATTATTCGCTCTCCAAAAATTTGGTTTTAAAGTGCTATTGTGCCTAGACATGAGCAGACACTCCATCCTCTTTAAACCATATCGCAGGTCTGTTATTAAGAACAGGATGTAAAAAATATTCTATTATAAACCGATACCGCTCTCCGTTTACGGTTGGAGCACGGTTCATCTTTACTTTCGAAGATGTAAGGCCCAATGATATTTTTAAAAGTAATACCACTCCATGTTGTACGCTTAATGTGATGCGACAAAGTCATTTAAATGAAAATGAGCTTCATTACTCAAAGACAGATTTTTAATAAAGTTGACTTTGTTTCTGGTCAACTGTTCAAATTTAACCCCAAATTTGAGCCCTTGTCGATAATAAATGGATTTTAATTATTGCACGCATAGCAGCTTATTCGAAGTTACAGTTCATCTTTTTTTAAAATGTGCTGTAGTGACGTACGATACATTTCCAGCTGAGCAGAACACCTTCTGGTACATGCTTACTCAATTTCGTTAATACTTTGCTCTTCATGCTGAATATTTTCCACAGTCAACATAGTTTGCCGGTTCGAGAAATGTCTTTTACGGTGCCATATTGCTGGTGACGATGAACTATTAAAAAAATCATTTTTCAGAAGGCGAAATTTTGACGTTAAAATGTCGACGATACGATCCCGGCGTTTAAATAAATAATATATATCCAGCTGTTACACAGAAAAAAATAAATGTGAATTTCAATTACGAAATTAATACTAAATATTAATTAAAATTTTATTTGATTTTCCTCCAATCATCAAAATGATACTATTAATTAAATGCAAATTAATATTTTTAATCGAAAATGTGTTGCGAAACATATCAATTTAAAACATTGTTAAAGAAGTAATTCAAATTTCTATAATTTTTAAAAATAATTTTAATTAATTCAATCACGCCTATAATTATTTAAATAAAGTATTTATTGTATTAATATTATAAACGATTGAACCTATTTTAAATTAGAGTACTCAAAAATAATATAGATGAATTTTTTATAATGTACATTAGGGCGACAATGAAATATATGGGAAAAAATTTTTTCTAGAATTTCAAACAGAAATGTAAAGTATCTTTTGCCACTTCGTCTAAAACTTACTTGCTGAAAATTTGAGCCAAATCGGATAACTCTATCCCGTGCACCTTTGAGGTCAAAATTCAAATTTTGGGAAATATAGTGTATTCGCCTATATTGAGGCTAAAAAAATAGCTTTTCGATATGAATTATACCGAAATCCAATGGGATTAATGTGCCACATAGTGTTGAACTTGCATGCTGAAAATATTAGCCGAATCGGGTAACTCTATGCCGTGCACCTTTGAGGTCAAAGTTTAAATTTTGGGAAATTCTGTATATTTAACTATAATTGATCTAAAAATATCGTTTTTTTAAGTATATTCATTTAAATTGTACAGAAACTGGATGTCTTAGATATTTTTAAAAGTATTCTGAAATATTATGAGTAAATTTAACCCTTTTTTGCTACGGGGTCAAAACTACACATTTGCTTAAATTAGCTATAAATCCAATATTTAAAAAAAGTGTAAAATATTATTTCTAAAAACGAAAAACTGAAATTTTAAGACCAATATTTAAAAACATATATTTATGTGAATGTTTTTCGTATAGAAGCAAAAGCAGTATATTTTAATTGGAATAAAAATATGTTTTTAATATAAAAAGTAAGACAACTTGAAAGGTCTTTTTCGGTAAATTTGATTAAATGTAATCATTTCTTAAATTATTTAAATTCGCATGCTTCGTATATTGTTGTCGATAGTTTTGAACAATCTAAAAAGAAACACAATAATTATTTAAATGTAAATTAGTTAAATTTATATATAACTTACTTTGAATAAATATTGTCGCTGCTCTTCATCTTTTGTGATCTTCTCATAATAATCTTCAACAAGCTTAATACCTCGTTCGGCGCAGTCATTAACAACCTTTAGATTTTGAATAATAAATTTTCCTTTTCTATAATCTTCACAATCTTTCCAGCTACTTGGGTCTTTTTGTAAAAAATCCATTGAAATTTGGAATCTCTTCAAAACACTTTTCGTATTTTTGGATACAAGTTCAATCAAAATTTATGAATTATCTTTAGCGAAGAAAGTATTAAGATTTTCTTTTTTAATTAAAAACTTTTACAAAATTTCTTCTTCCTCAAGGTTTTCTTCTTCCATAAAAGTCAAAATTTTTTTAGCCATTTTGTTTTTTGTTTCAAAGTCTATTCTATCATCGAATAAACTGAATGCTACGCATTCTTCATTAAGGTAATATAGATGATTAATAAACTTTGTTATGGCTCTATCAGCAATTTGTGCATTTATTTTTTTATAATCTTCTAAATTTCTCAAAAATGCATAGCACTTTATAACAAAACCTGCAACTTCAACTAGAACATTTATTTCCAATTCTATGATTTCTGGGAATTGATTTCGAAACATCAATATCTTAAGGCAATATATTCCCTTAGCCATCCATCTAGCTAAATGAAGAGCACCGGGTTTAAAAAATTTTATGCCACTAGGAGGACTTCCACCCAGAAATATGATAATCAATTCCAGAAACTCTTTGTAGTCATTTCGTGGAAAGTCCTCTTTAACTTTTATATTTGAAAAATCCTAAATTTAAGCGCAATCATCACCTACTATTTCTTTTATTCAAGGTATTGCTAATCCCGTCATATACTCATCCTTTTTTACGTTCGACCATTGTTTTTTGAATTTTTTAAATAAGCTGACTTCTGGGCCAGTCGAAGAACAAATTTTTGTTTCATTAAAAACAGCTGCTAAAATTATTTCAAACACATGGTGCAGACACCTAGGAACAAAATGTCTCTACGTATTTTTTTTCTAATATATTGCAGGCCCCTTTAAATTTGCCAGTGTTTGAGGCGGTTGTGTCAAAGACAAATGCCTCGATTCTATCTAAAACTTGATACTCTTCTAATGAATCATATACTGCAGATGCTATTTCAACGCCAGTTCCAGCCTGTAGCAAAAAAGGGTTAAATTTACTGATAATATCTTAGAATCCTTTAAAAAATATCTAAAACATCCAGTTTCTGTACAATTTAAATGAATATACTTAAAAAAAACGATATTTTTAGATCAATTATAGTTAAATATACAGAATTTCCCAAAATTTAAACTTTGACCTCAAAGGTGCACGGCATAGAGTTACCCGATTCGGCTAATACTTTCAGCATGCAAGTTCAACACTATGTGGCACATTAATCCTATTGGATTTCGGTATAATTCATATCGAAAAGCTATTTTTTTAGCTCCAATATAGGCGAATACACTATATTTCCCGAAATTTGAACTTTGACCTCAAAGGTGCACGGAATAGAGTTATCCGATTTGGCTCAAAATTTCAGCAAGTAAGTTTTAGACCAAGTGGCAAAAGAATCTTCACATTTATCATCAAAAATCCAAAGTTGATTTTTCATTGTCACCCTAATGTACATATTTATTTTTAAATAAACATGTGCATGTGTTTTTATTTACATTTAGCATATTATAATTATAAAAAAAACAGAGAGCATAACTTCTTTATTTATAAACAATATTTTAGGTTTATTAAAGGCTTATTTGACAGATGTTGTACAGAAATTTGTTAAATAAGCCTTCGATAAACCTAAATTATTTATTATAAATAAGGCAGTAAGAATACATACATACAATATAACGTAGTTAAGAACTAGTGGCATAACCAAATGTCATATTTTCCTCGACCTAGGCACAAAAAAATTTTGCCGTTTAAATCTTGATCATACCGTGGGAAGAAATTTAAATTAAAACTTTCTTTTTAGATTTCTAAGCCATTAGAATTTATTAGGCTAGAAAGCATATTGACCTAAGTCACATCTGCAATAAAGTTCAACTTCTTTATCATATTAGGAAAAAAAGCCTGACCAGTAGAATACAGTAAATTATTAAAAAAAAATTTAAATCCAAGATGGTGCTACAACAAAATGGCGAATAAAATTTTTTTAACTCCATCAATATGGGTATCAAATTAAAGGGCTTGACTAGTAGAATACAGATAATTACGTAAAAATTCAAAATCGAGGATGGCGCTGAAATAATAAAGAAAAATGGAGTTTAACATGAAATATAGGTTAAGATACGATCTGAGATTATACCTATGAACATGGTGGTGATATCATGGTGGTATAATCAGATTCGGCACGGCCGAATATAGCACTCTTACTTGTTTATATATTATTATTAATTAAGTAATAGACAAAAATAAACAAAATTGCAAAATTATCTAACATAGAGTCAGACTATCATTTAAAGGGTTAATTGTTTGTTTTAGTAATGTGAGGAACGAAAAGAGCGCAAAACATTAAAATGAGCTACAAACTCTGCTGCTGAGTATAAAATTGCGTTAACATTGCTGCCAACACACAGTAGTTTCTATTCGTTTAACGTTTTTTATTTATTTATTTTTTTTTTGCTAGTAAGTAAGTTAACACGATCATTTGTTTCCTATTCATTTTATTTGCTACTACCACAGCTAAAGCGCAAATATTGTAAAACCAAAACTTATCGTTGTTTTCCGATTCATATACAATTTGGCCAAGTTATTAAACAGTTAGTTGCGTCCTAAGCGTTAATCAGTGAAGAAGTAATTAAATATAAATTAAAAAAAAAACAAAAAAAATTTTTAGGATTTTTTCCTATGAAAAAAATCAGTTAAAATAATTTAGAAATAAAGTATAATAATTAAAATTTTGTAACAAACTAAGTTTATATAAAACATAGATGAATGAATTTTGTCTCCTCAAACATTTGTTTAGTCATAATTTTGTGATATAACAAATCTAAGATAACAATCTTATAAAATTTATTAAATTAAGTTTTATGATACAGTGCAATAAGAAAATCATAACAATTGCAAATTTCACAACGTGCCACAATATAAATCATTCAAGCAAAAGTAAAACAGTGACAAGAAAATATAGAAGGACTATAATTAAATAAGTAGTTTAACATCAATAGTTGTGTCACTAGTTCTTTATTTCAACAACATAATAATTCTTAAGCAACAGGTATGTTCACATGTATGTCTAAACCACATTCTTTAATAGCTATGGTCAATAATGTAAACGTCCTTGCTTTTATTATAAAAAAAAAAATAAATCTTGTTTTTGTACAACCAGATTGCTAGTTCTTGTTAGTTCGGATATTTACTAGAATGTGAAAATGTAAACAAACCATAACAACAATTGTTTAGCATCGTATATCAACATATTAATGCTTAGACACATGTTGCTAAAATATTAAAGACCAACACATTACAATAGGAGTTTGATGGCACTTAAATTGTTTTTAATTATTAACAATCGTGATATAACAATAAATATTTTAACAATTGCATTAAACTCAATATTTGTTTAATTTTTTTATTTTATTTATTTTTTTTTTTTAGAAAGTAACAAAATGTTTTATTGCTTGTTCTTTATTATTATTTATTTATTCTTTAAACGAAATTTTTAAACAATTTTTTGTATTAACCATTTTTGACAAATTATTTTATTGGATAAATATATATGTATATTAAACATTCTATTTGTAGGAAGTTTTTGTGAAAATATGTTTAGTCTTTCTATTAACGGTAATTTCTAATTTAAAACATAAATTATAAAGTTTAAGTATATACTTTTTTTAAATAATTTGCTTAATATATTCTAAACTTAATATTGATTTTAATATTTTTATAAATTATTTTTACAAAAAAAATTATACATTCTGTATTTAAAGACAATGATCGGTAAACTGTTAATTAAGTAAAATCTTAAAAAAAAAACTTAAATTAGCACTTTATTATATTTGTATGAAAACAGAATTAAATCTAGAGATTTTATTATGTCTAATAAAACCGCTCCTAAATATAACGTCAAAGTATATTATTATAAATTTTTTTTCGTAAATATAATTAACAATACAAAATTTAAAATAACTGAGATAAAAAACTAATAAATTTTTATGACCGCGTCGGTCTTTATTGTATATTAGCAAATATGAAAAAGTTTGGCATTAATTTTTGACAACTTTGTTGATTTAAAAAAATACTAAACTAAAGTTAAAATTTTACTCTATAAAATATCCCAACGAATAAAAACTAATTTTAAATTGTATATCTATGATATATGTACATACATATACACATACATATGTATATGTACAGTTAGAAAGTAACTGCCATATAAAAATTTAAGTTTTTGTAATACTTGAAATCTTTTAAAATTTACGAACTTTCCATCTTTCAGTTAAAACAAAATACATATTAATATTTATTGCATTAGTTGTCATCAAATGTTAAAAAATATTGTACTTTATTGCTCAGCTGAATTTTACAATGTGTTAAAACAAAATCTAGTATCAATATCTTATAGCAAAATACTTCAAAAATGTCTGAATAATTCTGACGATTTTTATTACACTGACAATGAGTTGATATTTAATTAACAAATGTGTATTATATGGCTTACAATAAAATGTTAATATGTATACCCTTCACCTGTGGTGGTGCCAAGGGTAAATATAGCTTTGTCATTATACAATATTCATTTCTGATCTAATAAAGTATATATTTTTTGAGAGCTTATGGCGAGGGGAGTCGCTGGTGTAACATTAAAAGGCTAGGTATAAAGAAGATAGTTTTCTTGCGCTTGCTTAAGCTCATATGGTATAGGATCTTGTTTCTACATTAAAAAATAATAAATTTAACAAAGATAAAAAACAAACAATAATGATAATATTTTGTTTGAAGTAGACATCGGAAATAATACTTATTAGGCCTACACTTTCCACCCAACCTATGAACATCCAATGGCCTTCAAAGTTCTAGGTATTGCTTAAAAAAAATTTTTCTTTTTTTAATTTATCTACAAACTTCAATATCATTATACTAGCAATATATCCACTACTTCAATGGCGCAGTTCTTACTATTGAATAGTTAAGTTCTTTTTATACCCGCCACCAAAAAAATGGTGGGGGTATATTCATTTCGTCATTCCGTTTGTAACACATCGAAATATCCATTTAAGACCCTATAAAGTATAAATATTCTGAATCGTGGTTTGATTTTATGAAGATTTAGCTATGTCCGTCCGTCTGTTAAAAGCACGATAGAGGTCGCACCGAAAAAGCTAGTGGGGCTCAAATTTTGCCAGAATTTTTCTCATAGACAAGGTACTGAAAATGGGCTAAATCGGAATATTACGAAGAGAGTTATAGCTCGTAAAGCAAGATATGCAAAAAAATAGCAATTTTAAAACCAATATTATTAACACAACTTAATGTCTTAATAACAAAAAGTGATCTCTTGAAAGTCAGCTTTTTAAACAATTCATAAATGGGAAATAACTGTCAACTCAATCTTTTCTTATTTAACACAATTCAACTACAGCAGATACAGTACTCTAAAAGCGAACAAAAAAATATACATGAAATAAAGTATTTTGCTTTTTCTTAATTTCTTTAAATGATCATTAAATAAGTTATACAAGATTCTATCAACAATGCTTGGCTATTGTATTTATCATAATTGCATAATTGTTGCTGATGTTTTTATACCCGCCACCAAAAAAAATATCCATTTTAGACCCCATAAAGTATATATATTCTGAATCGGAGTTTGATTTTATGACGATCTAGCTATGTCCGTCCGTCTGTCCGTCTGTTGAGCACGATAGAGGTCGCACCGAAAAAGCTAGGCGGCTCAAATTTTGCCAGAATCTTTCTTATAGACAAGGTTTGTTTGTTATTGAAAATGGGCTAAATCGGAATATTAGGAAGAGAGTTATAGCTCGAAAAGCAAGAGTAGGTCGAAAAAACCGTGTCCTACGAACATCGAATAAAATGGAATTGTGTCCAAACGCCTTAACGTAGACTCATGAAACTTCGAATATATATTTATCGAGTCAAAAGAATATTTTTCCCTGCTGAATATTTTTCGCTTAAATCTATGAATTAGGAAAAGAGTTATAGATAAAAATGTACGAAAATTTATACTGCACAGTGTATATTTCAAATTTAAAACGTAATAAAACTGACAAAACTATATGTACGATTCTGAAATTTTGCAAACATGGCTTTTTGGTCAAAGTCTTCGTTATAACGGAAAATAGATGTGCCACACCCACTTTCTTCTTTAAATTTTTATAAAAATATATTAGTCATATATATTAGCATTTATTCATCTTACACTGCGCCAGTTATTGTACTGTAGCTAAATATAAGATAAAGATGATAAGATAGATGACTCTACTAGTAACTACTAGATGGCATGCTAACAACTTATGCTTCTGTTCTCCTGAAGTTATGCTCTATTAAAAATGGGAATTTAGGAAAATTTTGACCTAAGTAAAAAAAAATTATCTCTAAACATTATAAATAAACAATTTATTTTCATGTACTAATGGCTAACAAATTTTAAAATTAAACAAAACTTATTTCGTTTGAAAATCTTTTAAAAGCAAAATGTTATAGAAGTTTAAAAATCAAAATCTTACTGATAAATTTCCCGTTTTAGAAAAATGCAGAGAATGTATATTTTAAATCTCTATGAATAAAGATTTTGGAATACTAAAGGACTATATTGAAATATCTAAGTTATGTTTATTAGCAGAAACTTTATTGACACGCGTATTTTAACGGCCACTTTCATTGAAAGACTAAATTTACGACAACATTTTACTAGCATATCGAAGTTATAATGGGTGGTTTAATTTTAAGGGACTATGTTGATTTTGAATAAAGCACCAATTATTTAGGAAATTATTATCATTTATTTTTATAATGATAATATTTGTATGCTTCAATTATGTATGGAACAAAATATCGGCCAAATGGCCCCCCAACCTAGGCGGCACACCACGATCCGATAGTCCAAATTTTCAATGACACTGTTGATGCTCGATTGTTGGGCACGATGATGAGTCGAGGTTGCTTGCTCTTTTGCCACGTTATCGTGAAAAACAGCAATGTTTCCCATTCAACGAACTAAGATGGCATTCACAGATGTTTTCACATTTCATACAGACCTGCTTTGCAGACATTTAAATATTTTTTACAATTCTCCCGATTGTGGACGAATTTGAACGATTATGTTGATCAAAAGAATAACGAAGTGCACAAAATGCATTTTGATTTGAACGCCCATTTTTATAAAAAACCTGAATAACTTTAAAGCGTTGCTCGATTGCGTATCTTTTCACGGATCAAATTGAGTAAGTTTGAGATTGAGAAATGTCAAATGAAATGCAAGAAAAAAGTTGAAGTTTAGGTGTGGTTCACCTTCAACATGGGCCCTTAAAATTTAACCACCCTCTACAAAGGAAGTGATACATATTTTATTATAAAGAGATTATTCCATAGCGATTAACAAAATATTAAATATTGTGCTTTAAATGTACACAAAATTGGTGGTGGGTATAAAAGATTCGGCACAGCCGAATATAGTGCTCTTACTTGTTTTTTTTTAATTTTTATTTAAACATATTTGGTAATTTTATTTAATTTATTTATAAACAAACACTTTTATGACTGGTCAGCTAATTACACCCCAATAAATTTTACGATGTGTTTGGAATACATAAATATTTAAATATGCAAATGATAAATGGTAAACGATTTGGCATATCGTTGCCTACACTCGTAAAGGAACTAATTTCAATTAAATAAGAGAGAAAATAAAATCCTTACATTTTTAAAATCTGAAATTGCCATTTTTTATATTACTTCCAAAAAAACATAATAACGTAATTCACAATCTTGTGTATTTGCTATTGCAAATTTGCACAATTGCAAATATGTTCTATTTGTGTATACTTTGTTAGTGTAAATTAAAAATATATTCTACTATTTTGCAAATGCACTAATGCAAGACCGTTTGCACAAGATTGTGAATTACGCTAATATATATTTTTGTTAAATCTATTGCCCTGCTTCAACAACTGAATTGAAAAAAATGTAAACTTATCCCCTTTATGAATGGACGAGGAACGATACAAAATTGTATTTTAGAATATTATTAAAAACTAAATATGTTAATTTATGTATGCGACATATTCTAGATGGTGAGAGTTTTTAAGATTTAGTTTTTTTAATTTTTTTTTTATTTATTTTTAGATTTTTGTCATTACGAATATTATTCTAAATATAAATCTAACAAGCTATTAGATAGTTTGATAATAAATCATATTCAACTTAAAATTTAGGTATTTGTCAAAATTTTTGTAGATGTAGAGACTTAAATAAAATGTTTTGTAGTATATTGTGGTTATTTTATAGAGATCATTTAAAATTGCCCTTGGGTAATTTAGTGCGAACGAAAAATATTAAATGTGTCATAAATTCCTCTAAGGTTCATTTAACATATCTGTTTCTCTGATTGTTTTGTCGAAGCTTCTCTACTTCCGTTTATTTTTTATTAATCAATTTTAAGATTATCCTATTATACATTTTCTTAATAAACAAAATATTAAATCCTACTTTTAAAAAAAATTTAAATCAGTTGCATAAGTATCTGCACATTTGTTATAGTCAAGCGAGAATTTTTACCGCTTAAAAAAATGGTATCTTTTGAAAAAAAAAAGTTTTTACAGCTATAAAACAAAAATTTATATCTATGTATAAACATAAAAGTGAAACTCTGTGTGTGTGTGTCTGTGTGTGTTAGCTATAGACTGTACTGAAACTGTAAAACCGATCGTACTCAAACTTTGGCAAGTTGTTGTACATATTCCACATTATAATATTTAGCTTCTTGCACTTGATATTCAATTAAAATTTAGAATGAATTTTTATTAATTAAGGGGCGTAGTAACGCGCGCCGGGCTTTTCTAGTATATTAATGAAATCAACCCCCTTCCAGCTTCCCCTCTTCATCGCATCAAATGCGTTACTTAAATCCACTTCTGGTTTTAATACACTCATATTAAATAGAAGATTTTGAGCAAAATCTAATTCGTTTCTACTAGAACAAATCATATTCGTCACAAGATTTTGTGAAAAAATTTCAACAACACTCAAAAGGCGGTTATAATTGGGAGAGTACGTTTTGTTAAATTTTTTTACATATGTAAGTGGTGAACTTACAAATTATCCTTCCAATATGTCGTATTGTCATACGACATCATCTTGAGGATTCACACAGTTTCACATCTGGAGGCATAGAATCACTCTTAGCGAAATTTTTTTCTATTAACGTTTTGAACCAGTCATATAACTAGTTGTAACAAGACAGTAGCATTGATTTAAAATGAACACACTCACCATCGCAAAATTGAAGAATACTTTGCTTATCATAAAATTAAATCTTATTAGGTTAGGTTAGGTTGAAAAGGAGGGGCACTAAAAGCCCAAATCTATAACAGGTATACACTTATGCCCAGTTGGCATGTTGTGCGCTCCATATAAAAAACGGAATTCCCAAGCAAAAACCATAATTATAATTTCCCATATGTAACGGACTAGTCCAAGAACCCAGTCCCCTCAATGAAATTCCTTATGAATCTCCAGTTCGAGTTCCCAAGGTATTCCAAGTTCGGCATAGTATTCACTGTAAAATTTTCGCGTCTAATATGCTCAAACGCAGGACAATGACAGAGGTAGTGTACCAATGTCTCATCCTCTTCCTCGCATACTCTACATGTTGTCTCCTCAGATAATTTCATACGAGCCAAATGGCTTTTCAACTCTGTATGACCTGTAATTACACTGGTTAGCCTCCTAAGTGTTGGTCTACTTAGTCTCAGAATCTCCTCTGAGATTTCGCCAGATTTGGGTCACCCCATAGTGTTTTTGTCACTTTACCGACATCAGTGCTTTGCCATTTTCTGACATGTTCTTCCATTGCCCAACATTTAAGTTCATCCTTGAATTGTTTAAAGGGCTTAGCATTTTCCAAAATTATAGTACTCAGAAGAGCTTCTGTTTTTGATAATTTGTCGGCTTTCTCATTTCCGATCAGCCCGTGATGGCTTGATATTCATATTATCTCCAGATGTTCACAACTTGCCTATGAGCTTATCTTGCTCTTGCATCGCAGAACGTTCCGGGATTCAACTTTCTCCTTTCTCAATGTCTTAATCACTGATTGGATATCCGTAAAGATACGAATCGGGGCTTTGCTATTTGTTTCCTTTATCTTTTTAATTCCTTCTGTAATCGCCATGATCTCAGCCTGGAATATGGTATTGTGATCTGGTAGTTCTTGCTTCTGTTTCGGCTTATGTCGTATGCGCCCATTCCAGTGTGGTCACCAATTATTGAACCGTCTGTAAAAAGATCGATTCCATGGGTGTTTCCTATCCTGGTTATTTCATCAGATTCTCCCTCTTCCGGTATTATTGTGATGCAGTTAGTATTTTCATATCTCATCGAGGTTTTATCACATGCTACTTCCGTAATATTTCCCATCGGTAATATATCCTTTATTCTTCGGTATCGGGCCTTATGTTCTCTTATAAAAATTATCTTATTAATATCTAATCAATAAAATCGTGTCTTGGTACAGTGGTAAGAGTGTGAAACTTTAAAATCAGCATACATGCCTTGGTTCAAATTCCTGCTGAGAAAAAAATTTCATAGCGCTGGATGCTTAATTAAATTGTTGTTTAAAGATGAGTAACTGGTCTGAAGTAAAAAGGAGCTAGTATATTTCCGACCGCATACAGCCCTTAAAACCACTTTATAAAAACAATAGCGAAATCATATCAAATTTCTAAGAAGACTGATGTGAAAGATATAAATTTATAAAAAGATAAGAATTTAATTTCTTTGTGTAAATTCATTATTATCAAAAAATGCAATTATTTAGGTATATTTTCGTTAGTAAACTGTTCTTTAATTAATTCTTTCAAATAATATTAAACATAACAAAGAAATAGAAAATAATGAAACGAATAAGAAAATGTGGTTTATTTTACACCACCCTGTGCAAAACAAATTACTACCGCTTTCGTTAGGCTTTCGGTAGGGCTCCTCTTTTCATAACCTATTTTCGTTTTTTGGGAAGGCGGGATTTCTTTCATCTCCGTGGTATCCCGGAAATTATTGAATGTAATTAATTTATACACTATTTTTTTTATCAAACTGATTCGAATAAAATGCAAAAACCATTCTACAATTATTCCCATAGATTTAAAGTTTGCTATGTACATAAAGTTGAAGGGCTTTTCAGATTCGACACTTGTTTTATTTTTGCTTTTTATTCTTGATTTTTCTTGTTTGCATAAGATTAAATACAAAACAAATTGAAAAAGTTAACAAATTTTATCAAAACGATATTTATGTAAATACAGCTAAATAATCAGCTTTTAAAAGACAACGACATAATTATTACCTTTTTTTTACTTAAAAAATAAAAGATATCTTTATATCAATAAAACAATAAACAAATGAAAATTTAAAAAAATATTGTTTTAATAAAAATTAATGCAGGCATTAAAAGATATAATTAAATTTAAAATGTAATGATTTACATTTTATTATTTACTTAGACAGCTCTCACACGCACAAATTAAAGTTTGCGAACTCGTAAGTTTAGAATTGAGAGAGGAATAGATAATATGGCGAAGGGAGTACAGAGGTATTTGTAATCGCACACAAGCTCAAACTTATCAAATTTAAATTTCTGTGCTTAAGCACCAAACAAAGTTCATAAAAGAATTCATGTGATTTTTTTAAACTAAAGTTTGTTTTTTTTTTGTATGTTAGGCCGCTGCATATTTATACTGATTATAGTTGACTACAGTACACGCTTATTAATATGAACTAGTAAAAATTAAGACCTTTAATTTTCGCAAGATTACACTGCTCGACAAAAAATCATTTTTTGTCTTCCCGTTAATTAAAACTATGTGGACTATATGGATTTTGATGCGGTGAACTCAAATCCGTTGTCGGTTTTTTTCCATCAGATCGGGTTTTTTTTATGGGCGTGGCAAATTTTTTCCCCAAAATTAGTCAAGTACGGAGATATATTTCATCCTAACCCGAGAACCAGTCATCCGATTTTCAAAAGTAAGACACCAGAAGTTGTGCAACAAAATTGTATTTATTTTAGTCGAATAGAATTTTTCTATATCTCTTATCGTTTTGGAATTATTCAGAACTAAATGTAAAATTTTTCAATTTAAAAATAGAATTAAAAATATAAAGCAAATATTCAACATCTTGCACTTTTTTCTGAGAGCTACTTATCTTAAAAATTTTTTTTGAAGCACCCCGAAATCGCCAATACCCGCATGAAGTATTAAAATATTGAAAATATTCGGCAGCAGATCGGTATTGGAAATCAGAAACATCAGTTCATAACCAACTGAGATATGAGCAAAAAACCACACCCACCTCGTTTTTTTTTCACAACAACAACATATAACACATACATACAAACGTGGTATACTGGTTAGAGTCAACGTGGCATCGAATTCCACAGCTGAGCCAAAAAAAAATTTCTTATTTTTTTTTATTTTTATTTAACTTTTTATTTATTTTTTTTTAATTTTTTTTTATCTTTTTTAATTTAGCTATTTTATAGCTATTTTTTAATCTAATTTATCGGTATTGCTTAGTACGGTATGCATTTCTATCTGATTTTCTGTTTAATAATTGAAAAAAAAAATTGCTGATATTCTAATTCGAAAAATTTTAGTAAAAAAAATTAAAAACCTATTGGATAAAAGTGCTTTTTCCAATAGATGTACGCAAAAAATATAAAATATTCAAACTTTTAGATTTGAATCTCGTTCAGTGTTCATAAGACTACGTAACCCACTTCTGAATACTGCCCGTTTTCCCCTAAACGACTTGATAGATTTTGGTGAAAAAACTCAAAAGTATTTTTATTAAAAAGATATATTTTTTTTCAATTAAGCCACTGAACATTATGCCCTACACCAAAACTTATAAATATAAAAAATTATTTGTATTTCGATTTACAACAACATCTAATATATTCAACATACATATTTTAGTTTTAAATCAGATTTTTAGTAGTAAGTCTGACATGAGAGCTAGAGCTAATCATTGACAGATTCTCACAAATTATGCTTAAATGAAATATATTTGTGATAAATTTTTTACAAATCGTTCTTTATTGAAATTTGTATGCCTTTGAAATTTTTTATGAAGGAAATTGTATCTCAATACTAATAAATGTTAAATATAAAAAAGTTGTATAATTTTTTTTATTACCTTGCTGCAAACAACATAATTAAATAATAAGGAAATATATTTTTCTGCCAGACAGGACTAATTGTAAACTATATTTTCTCCACTTCAATTCACCACAACAATGCAATTGTGTCAAACAACAACCGGAATACATTAAAGTGAATATATTAGCCCAATTCAACGTAATTGCATATCAGTGCTATTAATTAATGCTATTTTATATTTAAGTTTTTGTTGGTAATTTTAATATATAAAATAAATAATATGACTATATGCTGGCGAAAATATGTATTTGGTATTCTCACTCTCACAGTTTTCGGGTTTCTTCTTTATCGTATCAAATACAAAGTTGCCACAATCAAAAGCGTGTAGCCAAAATTCTGCGGTTTTCATGGGCAACCGTTTATGTCCACTTTTTTACGATTTTGGCCATATTTCTTAATTTTAAAGGATCATAACTTGATTGTAAAAATTTCTAAGATAAGATGGACCATTTCGCTTTTTTAATGTTCAAAAATAATATTCAAAATGCGTTAAAAAGTTAAAAAAATTCAATACTTGACCCATTGTTTCATTTAAAACAGTCCTGAAAATTTTTATTTTAAGACATATGCTGTTGCTCATGAAAACCTTAGAATTATCAGATGAAATCACAAAATTGAAATGGAATTAATCCGAACAATATTTAATTCAGTTTTTTTTTTCTTATTTTAAAGAAGTTTATTTCAATTTGTTCAATTAAATCCAAGGTAATTAAATCTTGTACAATTGCCGCAAAAATGGCAGAGAAAAAATATAATTTTTAACTAATTTTATTTAAAAATAATAATAATTTTTTTTTCAAAAATTATAAGATTTAAAAGTCTTAAAAATAATCACCAAAAAATTAATCGTTTGTCAAATGTATTTGTAAAAAAACGAAAGTTGTTAAAGGTCTCCCGTTTTATCATATGAAATATACAAGCCAGTAAAACATGAGGTCTACTTTGCATTGGCCAATTGAGTAAAAACAATAAATATAAAAAATTTGCTTTAATTGTTTTAAACTATATTATTATCAAATTAAATAATACTCGTATAATGTATAAATTTTCCAATTAATTTTAAATTTCAATGACAAGTTCCTGGTTAAAGAGAAATATTTGCACAAGCTTTACATTATCACTTATATACAAATGTATGTATGTTTGTATGTATGTATGTATAAATATTTTTATGTATTTAATTACGTTCATATGTACATACTTATCTGTGTATGTATTTATATGTGTTAAGTATATAAAATAAGAGATAGATAAAAAAAACATGATTTTATAACCGTAAAATTTTTTATTTGTTTCGTTTTTCTTTGTGAAATATTTAAATAACTGCCATAAAATTGCAGTTTAAAAATTTAAACGCTAAACTATTAAACTTTTAATACAAAAGCAAAATTAAAAAAAAAACGAATTAAGGGCGTTCTCACATCTTCATAAGGAAATATTTGGTTGTACTATACTTATACATGTGTGACAGCGAATAGAGAAAGGGAGCTAAGGGTAAAAAAAATCAATTTTCACTTTTTTTTTTTTTTTTTTTTTGATATGGACAACATCTGATCATCGAATGAGACCGATCCCATGCCCCAAAAGTGTTCCCTCCCAGAGATATGCGCATTTTATAAAAGTGAAGTCGACGATTCTAAGCGCGAATAGAAAGGGACCTAACGGTAAAATTTATTTATTTTAATTTCTTCCCCTACTAAATTAACAAAATAACTTATTTTTACGAAACTACAAAAAATTTATTTTTTTCCTTATGAACAATTTATCATTTAATCTTTAAAATGGCTCTCCTGAACTAAACCTGTTTTTACCCTTAGGTCCCTTTCTCTATGCGCTGTCACATACTTATATATTTTAATTGTTAAGGTTTGTATTACATATACACAAGTGCTGTTGATTTCTACTTTGTGTGAGAATTCTGAATTTTTAGTGTAGATGAATTAGAATCTTGTGGACTGGTAACTCCTTACAAAAAAATTGTCAATACCTTTTGGGAAAGTAAACAAGTAAGAGTGGTATATTCGGCCGTGTTGATTCTGCAAATAACCCTTCACCATAATATATTTAGGTATAATTACCATATCATGTCATAACCTAGATTTGATATTTAATGTTAAATTCCAATATACTTTATTATTTCGGACCCCATCTATAACTTTATTACACTACTCAAACCCCTAAATTTGATACCCATATATTTCGCTGTCTTATTTAGGACGCGATCTTGGATTTACACCTTTTCTTATTTTACTTTATTCTACTGGTTAAACCCTTTCCGTACATACTATATTTAACCCATATATTCGCCATTGTATTTAGGACGCCATCTTGGATTTTAACTTTTTTAAAGTCTACTGTATTTTACTGGTCAAGCCATTTTATGTGAAACCAACATTGAGGAAGTTTAAGGGGGTAAATTTTTATACCCTTTACCTGTGATGCACAAGGGTATATACATATAGCTTTGCCATTCCCTTTGTAATTTCTACAATTTTCATTTCGACCCCATGAAGTATATATTTTTTTCAAGCTTATGAATATAGAAATAGATTATGGCCTGGCCGTCTACCCGTCTGTCCGTGTGTTGGTTGAAATCTACTTTTAGAAGCAACCATATGTTCCCCAGATCTGTTTATGGTATCAATCTTTTGGAAATATTCGGGAATGAATTGCTATTGAAATTCAGCACAATCGCCTCATACCTTTCTGAGATATGAGCAACTAAACACGACTGTCTCTGTTTTTCCCATATTTTTAGCATCAAAATTAAAATTTTTTAGCCATAGAATAATTTATGTGTACCTTTGCTACTATTTGTAGATATAATATACCTTTAGAGATATTCGTGAAAAATTTTGGATAAAGCGGGCTCTAATCGGTAAAGTTATAGGCAGCATTTTTTTTTTTCAAAAATATATATTTCAAAAGTTTACAAACGAAAAAAAAAATTCTTTCAGCTTCTAGACAACCGAGGGAGTCAGTATTGGTATAATGTGAAAGGACTTAACTAGCACAATATAGGGCACTATAAAAAAATTTAAATTCATCATGTCCAGCACTACAAAATGGCGGACAATAAATTTATATATGGGTCAAATCTGGAATTTTAAAATGTTACTCCTTCAACCCCCACTATATTAGTATCAAATGAAATGATGACCAGTAGAATACAGTAAATTATTAAAAAATATAAAATCCAATATGGCATCTAAAACAAAATGGCGGAACAAGTTTTTTAACCCCATCAATATGGGTATCAAAATAAAGGGCTTGACTAGTAGAATACAAATAACTACGTAAAAATTTAAAATCAAGGATGGCGTTTGAAATAATAAAGAAAAATGGCTTATAACATTAAATATAGGTTAAGCTACAATGTGGGATTATACCTATGTACATGATGGTAAAGGGTATTATCAGATTCGGCACGGCCGAATATAGCACTCTTACTTGTTAAATACTAGATTTGAGCCATATTTAAATTTATTATAGGCCATTTTGTAGTGACGGACAACATGGATTTAAAATTTTTAATAGTCTGTTATATTTTGCTAGTCAAGCCCTTTTATTTGACGCCCACATCATACCACCCTATTGTCTAGAAATAGATTTTCGTTTGTAAATTTTAGAAAAAACTTGTTTCCAATTAAGCCTTTATGACCTGCAAGTTTATTTCGCGCTTGCATTGCAGGACGTTCTGAGATTTAATCTTTTTGTTCATTAGTGTCCTGATTACTGACTGTCTGTCCATAAAGATACGAATCGGGGCCTCGTTATCAGTTTTCATTTTTCATTTAATACCTTCTGTATATGCCATAACCTCAGCCTCAGTATTTATCTGTGTTTCAGTTCATGTCATATAAACCCATTCCAGTTCGGTCACCAATCTTTGACCCATCTGTATAAAAATCTATGCCTTGGGTAATTTTTATCGTTGTTACTTCATCCTATTCCACCCCTTTCGGTATTATAGTGATGCTGTTAATGCTTTCATATCTCAGTGGGATTTGGTCGCATGTTAAATCATGTGATATTTCCCATTGGTAAGATATTTGTTATTCTCTGGTATCTGACAACACAGAAACCAATGCATTTACTGTTTCTTTTAAATATGTTTTTTTTTTTTGCTGTGTTGTGTACCATTAGGATTCTAATATCTACAAAAGAAGCGCCTCTAGGTTTTAAAACAGATGTCCTTCCAGATATGATATATAATGCGATATTTTCTTTTAATTCTTTAAAACTGTTGCTAATTTCTTATATTTAAAGATTCTCATATACTAAAAACCATTTCTTATGGTTTCTAGCCCATTCTCAAATATTTCCAAATGACTGATAACACATACAGATACATATATGCAACATGCAGTAGCTTCGAAAACTTTCATTTCAAGCAGAAGACAGAAGGACAAACCGACATACGAACATTTCTCTATAGACTTTCATTTTTAAAAAGCTTTCATCAAATATATACTTTGTGGCGTTGTAGTAATTACAAACGAAATAACAGAGTTATATATATTGCACCACACGTGAAGGATATAAAAAGAAACAGGATTTCAAATTAATTGAATTAGTTGATTACTTTTTTTTTAGGTGACATCATTACAGCAAGCAAAACTTTTTGTTGAGTCAAGATATTAAAAAAAAAAATATCAACAATCTAGAATGCACAACATCACTTTTAAGAAATTTTGTCTGTCCGTCTGTCTGTCTCCCTGAATACTGAACAAATATTGAGAAAATTTGTAAAAAGTTTCCCTATACTTTTTATAGCGAGAAAATATCTCATTTTTTTAATATAAAATGGAAAAATGGTATTTAAAATTGTACTAGAAGAATGATAAGAAATAAAATCATATTTGGCCACGACAAAGAGGGAAATATAAAATAAAATGCACTTATAATAATAATAAACTAAAGAGTCCGCCAAATAACTTTTGTTTTCTTTTGAAAATGCTATAAAAAAAGTGTAGCTTTGGCAGTGTGGCACGTAGCGCCGTCCTGTTGAAACCAAAAGTTGCCAATATCCTCCTCTTCAATTTTTGTGAACAAAAATTCGTTCAACATGGCCCCATAATGATCGCCATTGACTACGGCCACTCCTTGCTGTACTAGATGTACTAGAAGAATGATAAGAAATAAAATCATATTTGGCCACGACAAAGAGGGAAATATAAAATAAAATGCACTTATAATAATAATAAACTAAAGAGTCCGCCAAATAACTTTTGTTTTCTTTTGAAAATGCTATAAAAAAAAGTGTAGCTTTGGCAGTGTGGCACGTAGCGCCGTCCTGTTGAAACCAAAAGTTGCCAATATCCTCCTCTTCAATTTTTGTGAACAAAAATTCGTTCAACATGGCCCCATAATGATCGACATTGACTACGGCCACTCCTTGCTGACTTTCAAAGAAAAATTTCCCAATTATACCTCTGGACCAAAATCCGCACCAAACTGTGACTCGTTTTGGGTGTATCGGCTTTTCAATGCATGCGTGCGGGTTTTCTGTGACCCAAATGCGACAATTTTGCTTGTTTACATACCCGCCAAGATCAAAATGAGCTTCATCTGAAAAGATGATTTTTTTTAGCCAAATCGGCCAAAGTAATGTTGAAATATTTCCCAGCGTTGTTCAAGCGTATACACAACCATATTCCATCAGCGGAAGGATAAAACTAATTTTCTGTCAAATCAGACATGAGCTAAGTGTTACCATTCACGAAATAAGCACTAATTGAAAAGAAAAAACAATAGATGGCGGACCCTTTATTTTTTTGCGCAAACAGTCATGTCAGAATTTATCTTAAAATTAATACAACACAAATTGATTGTTGCGGGCAGCAATGCGGACCGCGTTCAAGAAGTATGTTCATAAAACCCAAATGAATATATGTAGCTTCTCAAAAGTGATAAATACATTAGACTTTTAGGTTTTTTTTCTTTTTTTAACAAAGTTTTTCCACGAATTTTTAAATTATTTACATTTGCGTAAATATTTTGCAAATTAGTTTTTTGAGCACACTAAGTAAGACAATACTAAGAATCTCTATATATTGTTTATATATTTTTTTACTATAAGACGAAAACCAAATAAGACAAACTTTTTAAACTTTCCAAAAAAAAAAAATAAAAAATCTACATATGCAAAACAAAAACAAAATAAATTCAGTATGATACCCAGCAAACATTTGTCGTTACTGATTAATGAGCTAAAAATTAAATTAAATACAGTATCTTTAGTATTTAAGCTTTGGCAATTAAACTACGGCGATGCAAGAACCAACCACGACCGCTTACATATAGGGACTCAAATAAGTATTTACTTTTATTATGTTAAACTAACGAACGGCCATTTATGAAGTACTGAAGTTGCTGACAGTGGGAAAACATAAATATTTTCACCCATGCAAAAACACTTTATGATAATAGCAATTCCCAATTTTAACAAATAATAGGTTTTAGAATTATTAATAAATACTTCCTACATATCAGATAATAAAACATCATTCGTACACTACTTTTAAATTATGTTGACAGCATAATTAGAGTTGTCATAACCCGGTTTGCCCTTGTTCACATAAACAACTTTTACAACAAAATTTTTTAAACTTTCTTTAGAAATCACTTTTGACACACTCGAGAAAAAGCCACCTTTTTTCGTATAGTGTGTGCAGAGTCTTTTGATTTGTATACCCTATAAAGTATAGATTTCTGAAAGCTTATGAATACGATGGTCTATTAAGCAATGTCCGTCAGCCTGTCTGTTTGTCTTAATCAACTTTCAGAAGCCCCAAAAAAATGTTTATGCAATATCAACCTTTTGGAAATATTCGATAATAAATCACTAGTGAAATTAATCACAATCGGAATAAAGCTCTCTTAGACGGGACTATCTCTGTTTTTCTCCATATTTTTACTCTAAAAATAAAATTTTTTATCCCTGGGATGATTTATCGAAACGTTTGTTTAGGGATATTCGTAAATAATTTTGAAGCGGCAAGGTTTTTTTTAATTATTTGTTTTTATATATCAAGTAAATTTAACTGTTAAAAAACTATTGGACTCGCTAGTGACCAGTCCAACCTAAAAAATTATTCATAAACAAAACTAAAAAATTCGTTTGAAACTATCGGAGATATAAGCAGCAAATACAACTATTCAGTGGTTTTTCCTAAAATTTATAAACGAAAATTGATATTCTGCAGCTTTAAGGCAGCCAAAAGAGTCGATATGGATAGTTAATGAAAGGGCTTTACTAGCAAAATAATTATAAACTAATAAGAAATTTGAAATGCATGAAGACCGCCTATACAAAATGGCGTAAAAAAAATTATATATAGATCAAATATAGTATTTAATAATATACCCCCTTCAAGTATCAAATGACAAGGTAGAATACAATAAACTATGCAAACTATGAATTAAAAATCAAAGATGGCATTCAAAACAAAAATGGAGGAAATTTTTTTCCCCTCATTAATATAAAGGCTTTACATGTACAACAATGAACTATGTATAAATTCAAAATTAAAGATAATTAAAGCAAAATTGCGTATAACGTTAAATCTGACATCTAGGCTATGCTAGAAGGAAAGGAGGTGCCGGAAGCTGAGAGACACTTCCAACCACACTCGGAGACTTATGTGGTCCATTGTGTTTTAGGCTATGCTTAAAATAGGTTATTTTACCTATGTATTATCAGATTCGACATGGCCAATTACAGAACTTTTATTTGATGACATTACGTAACGTTAGGTTAAGTTAAAAAATAGGGTCACTAAAAGCCCAAACTCGTAACAGGTATACACGTATGTCCAATTAGCATATTGACCACATTAAAGCAGTACTTTGTATTATAAAGTAAAGGGTCCGCCATCTAACGTGTTTTTTTTTTCAACTAGTGCTTATTTCGTGAATGGTAACACTTAGCTCATGTCTGATCTGACAGATAATTAGTTTTATCCTTTCGCTGAACGAATATGGTTGTGTATACGCTTGAACAACGCTGGGAAATATTTCAACATTACTTTGGCCGATTTGGCTAAAAAAAATCATCTTTTCAGATGAAGCTCATTTTGATCTTGGCGGGTATGTAAACAAGAAAAATTGTCGCATTTGAGGCACAGAAAACCCGCACGCATACATTTAAAAGCCGATACACCCAAAACGAGTCACTGTTTGGTGCGGATTTTGGTCTAGAGGCATAATTGGGTCATTTTCTTCGAAAATGAGCAAGACGTGGCCGTAGTCAATGACGATCGTTATCGGGCCATGTTGAACGAATTTTTGCTCACAAAAATTGAAGAGGAGGATATTGGCAACATTTGGTTTCAACAGGACGGCGCTATATGCCACACAGCCAAAGCTACATTTTTTTTACAGCATTTTCAAAAAAAAAAAGTTATTTGGCGGACCCTTTATATTTTCTGAATTGATTTCAATCTTCCCAATTTTGAATAAACAAATAAACTGAATAAAATAGCTTTTTTAATTTTTATATCAATGAAAACATAACATAAAAACCGGTTATTCAAACCGGTTTTACATGTAAAAAACCAAAAACCGGTTTTTTACAACTTGGAATTTTTCGTATTAAGTATATAAAAACTGGTTTTTATCATATGCGGAATATATGTTTACTCCAGGTTTAATCAATCGTTGAAAAGTATGTTATTCAATAAAAGAAAATTATTACAAAGTTTTTGCAGGGTATTTATTCCAAGGGGGTTTTATAAGACCAATATTTAAATACGTCACCTCTTAATGTACTGATTTGTTTTTTTGTTTATCTGAAGCTGCCATACGTAACGATATAAAAAATAAAAACAAAAGATTTAAACAAAATTAATTTTTTTTTATTTTTTTTTTTTTTTCTTAACATAAAGATCACACATTTGAATTTTTATACAAACGTATCTTAATTATTATTTATAATAGAATAAAAAAAATTTTCTATATTTTTGTATGTCTTTGCAGTTTTGTAAGTCTTATGAAAAAAAAACGAATAAAATTAAAAGTGTAAAAATTTCGGTATTCAATTTAACTGTTATGTTGTCGTTAAGAAAAAATGAGCAAAATGTGCCATCACAAAGCCATTACATTACCAGCCTCTTGTTGGAAGGAAAAACACTTCCAAAACTTATGTATCGGTTAACCGGCTTAATAAATGCAACACTTTTATTGGGACTATTGTTGGCTCAGCAACCGCTACAGACCGACAGTCAAAGCACAACCACAAACAGTTTGTCATTGCTTAATAAAACAGGTGAGAAATATAATTTTTTAATTCATACATTCGTTCGTTTGTCTGTTTTCAATTAACTGGTAAAAAACTGGTCCAATTATTTGTGTATTTATTAAAATGTTTAAATTGAAGTGTAAAATATAAGGTAATCAGTGTTTTTTTAAATGTTTTTTTTTTCATTAAAAAAAAATAATTTTACAATAGAACTTATAACTTTGGATTGGAGAAAAAAATTTTGTCACTCTTTTGTTTAAGATAATATTCTTAAAATCAATAATATTTCAATGCTTAGATTTGCATACGAAAAACAAAACTTTAATTTTATCGTTCTGAGTTTACTACCATCGATTATAAAAGACATAAAATTTTTGATTGACTACCAGTGGATTTTATTTGAAACTTAACTATCGAATTGACCTTGTCATCATATCACAACATACATACATATCAACTTAACTTGACCACCTTAAATGAACTTACCTTGACATTACAATAATTATAATAACTATATTTAAACAACAACAAAAATCTAATCAGTGTATTAAAAATAATTTGCGTTCATAAAAATTCTAATAAAATACAATAGCAATAACGCAAATTAATATTAAACAAAATAAACAATGCACATAGAACTAGAACTATGAGTTTGTTGGTCAAAATTAAAATCAGGGTTGCTTTAAAAATTGAGATAAAATCACAACCATTTAAAAACTACTTCAACTTACGGAGACTTCGAGTTATAGAATTCTGTTCCGCTTTACACTGGATTATCTGATTTAGGACTAGGGTGATCGATTATTCGACTTTTTTAAGAAAACGATTTTCAAATAGTTTGAAATTTAGAATTTAAAAAAACCGGTTGCTAATTTGAAAATTAAGTAAAAACCGGTTAACCGGTTCGAATATATAAAATATAATATTCAAAGAAAAAATTAAAAAATAAATATAAATATTTTAATTAGTTGAATTTAAGGACAAAAGGTACTCTTTAAAAGTAAAATAAACAAATACAATAGTTTAATACATAAATAAATAAAACTTTGTATAAGGCTGTTATGAATTTTTGTATCTCCTTCTGTACATGCTTTAAATGTTAAATAGATCTTTTAAACTAATATGCACTAACGTATTTTGTTTGAAATGATTTCTGTAATTTGAAATACATTTTAAAGGCTAGGGAGAAAAACTTAAAAATTTCATTTTAAAAATTTCTTTCTTTCTTTCTTATACCCCTGACAGACATACAAATATAGGCATAAACAAGTTTGTTCTATGGTTTAATAGAAATTTAAGTTGACAGACACTCAATGCCATTAATTAATTTTTACCTAAAAGTGATCGATCATTTAGTTTATTCCTCAATGTTTTTTAAACAATAAACAAATTTCGTACAATATTATGGAAGAATATTTAATAGTTTTTATTTTCTGATTTTTGGAAACTTTTCGCGTACTCAATATACTATGGTACGATTGGTTATAAAGATATATGAAAATAATCTTAAAAATATAAAAAACCGGTTTTTTCGGATAAAAAAAACCGCTGTATTCGAAAAATCAACATTTAGAAAAAAACGCCAGCTGAAAGAGGAAAAAACCGGGTTTTCCGCCGGTTGTAAAACCTAGTCGATCACCCTATTTAGGACGGTAGTGCTCAATAATATCATTATCTGTAGGAAAGCCAGTTGTGCAAAGCTCATTATCTACTTCAATATGAAACATTTGCAAAACAATTCTGATCCATTCGCATTAAAAATATACTGTTCACATCGACACGTTATATTTTCAACTTTTCGAGGTCTACTTTATTAAGGTCGTTGCTTTCACTGCTCGCGCTTTTATAAGCCACATCATCTCTTAAAAAGAGCCAAACTGTTTATGTATTAATTAAACGTTTCGTCAATTAAATGTTTTGCTTAATACTTCTGCCTTCCTTTATCAACCTAACCTGTACTTGCCACAAAATGATCATCTCCAAAATGCTTTACAAACTCCATTGCTATATAGACATGTTTTCTCTTCTAGCTACCGTAAACCAATCCAGAGAACAGAATAAAACCATTCGCGTTTGCTGCCTATTCACAAATGCATTGCTTTTGTATTGCCTTTGATTGGTAATAAAAAAAATGTGTATTGACATTTCTTGTTCTGTTTGTACTCTCCACAATCTCCTTCTGTGTTGATGTCATATTAAAGAACTGAAAACATTTGCACCATTCGTTCAGTATTCGTTGACATTTGTGTGTAAAGTTTGTTAACAACCAGTTTTGCTTATGTACATACATATATGCATTTGTATATACATGAATATTTTATTATATGCATGGAAAGGGATACAATGTTTTATCTATGTACATGCGATTCTTTTCATTCGAAATAAAGCTTGCTATATAAAACAAAAGCTTCGTAAGCCGACTCGCACTGCGTGGACACGTATTCCATTTTAAAAGAAAATTTTAAAAAAGTTTTCCAACAAATTTGTGTTTTTTTACAGACTTACATAATCCAAATAAATGTGATATAAAACATAAAGTCAAAGAAGCAAAAATATATTTGGCGACCTAAATAATTTTTCAAAATATTTATATATCTGTACAAATTTACTTAAGAAGATAAACGATTTGGTAATTTCATTTATTTTTTTCAACACCAGATATGTATTTATTAAATTCAATTGTTGTATCATGCTACAAGTTATGTAACTTGTTCATTTACAGAAATTTTTTCATTGCGCATTTAAAGCATTCATATCATTTGCTCAGTATTCGTTGCTTTTTCAATCGGCATTTAAACCATTTATACTATTCGCTCAGTATTCGTTGCTTTTGCGACTGTTTGTTTACTTTTGTAGAAGACAAGCAATGTATGATTCGTTACACTCCCTTATTGTGAACCATGTCATGAATTGCTTTACTAAATTGATGTATGTTGTCAACAAACGGCTCTCTTTTTGAGATTGTATTCAATGACTAAAAATATACCAATCAAACCGTTCTCTGAACCAAACAACACTGATTTGTGGATACTTTTGAATATTGGGGTTTTAATCCTTTTACTACATACATAGACAAGATCCATTTCCAAATGAGTTGATAATGAATTATTTGTTTTTAAAAATCGTTGAGACTCTACTTGCCGGGATACCATATTTATCAGCTGTACCCTTCACCTGTGGTGCACAAGGGTATATATACTTCGTCATTCCGTTTGTACTTTCTACAATTTTCATTTCCGACCCCATAAAGAATATGTTCTGAAAGCTTATGGATAGAGGAGTCGATTAAGCCTTGACCGTCTGTCTTTCTGTCCGTGTGTTGGTTGAAATCAATTTTTAGAAGCAACCATATGTTCCTCAGATCTGTCTATGGTATCAATCTTGAAATGAATTGCTATTGAAATTCAGCACAATTGCCCCATAACTTTCTGAGATATGAGCAAATAAACACGACTGCCTCTGTTTTTTTATATATTTTAACCACCAAAATAAAAATTGTTCAGCCATAGAATAATTTATAGGTACCATTGCTACTATTTGTAGATATAATATACCTTTAGAGATATTCGTGAAAAATTTTGGATAAAGCGGGCTCTAATCGGTAAAGTTATAGGCAGCATTTTTTTTAAATATATATACTAAAAATTTACAAACGAAAATCAATTTTTTTCAGCTTCTAGACAACCAAGAGAGCCAATATTGGTATCATCTGAAAGGACTTGACTACACTACAAGATGGCGGACAATAAATTTATATATGAGCCAAATCTGGTATTTTAAAATGTAACTTCTTGAACCCATCAATATTCTACTGGCTTGACCAGTAGAATACAGTAAATTATTCTTAAATGTAAAATCCAAGATGGCATCTAAAACAAAATGGCGGATAAAGTGCTTGACTAGTTGAATACACTTAACTACCTAAAAATTCAAAAATCGAGGATGGCGTTGGAAATAATAAAGAAAAAAGGGAAATAACATGAAATATAGGTTAAGCTACGATATGAGATTATACCTATGTACTGATGGTGAAGGGTATTATCAGATTCGGCACGGCCGAATATAACACTCCTACTTGTTAGTTTGTATTTTTCTTCAATCGACAAACATTTTAAAATGTGTTTCTTTCATGATAACAAATAAATACGATTTTCCTTCAGCGCGATTGTCTTTTATGCATAGAATTGATACGCAAACTAAAAGAAATTCCTACAAGATGTAGTAAACGGGATTTCCCCGCAAAGAAAAGAGAAAACATAATTACGGTTTCCATAAATAACATTCCACATGACAATTTTCAAACTTGTGACCAATTAGTATTATGAACTAAAGCCTTTTCAAAATTCCCGAATTTTAAAGTTCCATAAAAATTACAAGTGTTTTTGCCTGCTTCAAAAAATCCTCACCATTTTAAATAGTTCAAATGTGAAATATTTTAACAATTTGTAAAGAAAGTTATTCAAAAATTTTGTCGCTTTATTCACATGGACTTCCCAATACGAAATTAGAGTCCATGTGATCATAAAATTTTATTCCGAAAATTTCACATTGCAAAATCCATGATAACCGTCATTATACAAAACAAATATACTTTGAGTTATGGAGAACTTCGAGCTGAGAAAGTTTGAATTATGAAAGGAGAATTGTATGTTATATATTCTCTTAACGCTACTACCAAAAACATTAGTTGGAGTTAGAGAAGTTCGAGTTATGGAAGTTCGACTGTATGATTAAAATAAAAGGCATTTATATATACAGACATTTGTATTTATGTACATCAACATAGGCTGATTCTCAAGACTAAAACGTTAAGAAATAGTTTTCTGATATTTAGTTTTTTTTAATCCCTATCGTTAGTGGTCATATTTACCAATCTTTAGCATTGAAATTCTCTCATACACATTAGTTCGAAGAGAAATTATACACCAGACCAGTGTGCAATATTTGAATTCCCACACCCATGAGAAATTTATTTATATTTCTACAATGACTGCAATTTTTACATGAACAATTTTCTACACAAAAATTAAACAATTAATATGCAACTCTCGGCGGTTAGTGATGGCAGTGCACTGCACACCAACAAACAGGTGTTTTATTATGATTAAAACACGTGCTAGACGACGAGCAGCAATGGGACAGCATCATTAACTATAATCAAATCCAAACATGAGATTGTTACAATTTGATAAAATTAAAATATACAAGTTAAAATGTATAAAATATACAAAAAACCAACTTCAATTCTTAATAGTTTTCTTTATAAATTTTTAAAATTAAATAAAGACATCTTAAATAACTATTTTTTTATTTTAACCACAATTAATCGTTACTTAAACATTTGTGAATTTATTTAATTGAATACATGTGTTCTTTGCAATAACAAACAAAAAAGAAACAACAAAAAACAATTAAATGCATTTATTTTATTTAGTTAAAAAATTATTTGCAATTTTTTTTTTTTTTTTTAAAGAAAAAAACAAGTAACAGTGCCATATTCGGCCGTGCCGAATCTTATATACCCTTCACAACGTGTAGTCATGCAATAACAATTGTTTGTATCACCATTCATCTCATATAAAATACGTACATATGTATATACTGGTTAGACTAAATGTGGCATCGAATCCCAGCTGAGCCAAAAAAATTTTATCTTATTTTATTCAATATATTATTTATATTTTATTAGTTTTTTATATATTTTTTTAAATTTTTTTAAAAAATTTTTTTATAAAAATTTTTAAAAAATTTTTTAAAATTTTTTTTTAAATTTTTATTTGTAATTTTTTTTATTATTTTTTTTATTTTTAATATATTTTTTTTTTGTAATTTTTTTTTTGGCATGTTTTTTACATGTATGTATGTTGTTGTTGTAATTGTGAAAAAAAAAACGAGGTGGTCGTGGTTTTTTGCTCATATCTCAGAAAGTTATGGGGTGATTGTGCTGAATTTCAATAGCGATTCATTCCTGGATATTTCCAAGAGATTGATACCATATACAGATCTGAGGAACATATAGTTGCTTCTAAAAGTTGATTTCAACCAACACACGGACAGACGGGCAGACGGACAGACGGTCAAGGCTTAATCGACTCCTCTATTCATAAGCTTTCAGAAAATATATACTTTATGGGGTCGGAAATGAAAATTGTAGAAATTACAAACGGAATGACAAAGCTATATATACCCTTGTGCACCACAGGTGAAGGGTATAAAAAGTATTGAGAAAAATTACGAATAATTATTGTTTATCCATGCATAATGATTGTATACATATAAATAATACAATGGCATCTGTCGATACATCTGTCTGTCCTACCATCAATCCTACGTTTGTTTTTCAGTGTACATGTCGTTGTCACTTAAATCAAACAATGCGAAAAAAGAACTATTTGCACAGAAATGACAGAGCAAACATATTTTGTACCCTATATTTTTTTAAAAAATTCCGGCAAATATTTCAATACAATAATGCTTTTAACGGCTCATCTTTTTCTATAACATATCAAATAAAATAAATGATTTTTTTATCAACTTTTGTTAGTTTTATTTTTTTTTCTTGTTGTTAATTTATTGCGAAATGTTATATTTTCGTATAATTCTTTCATGTTCTTTGGTATACAATTAAAAGGTTCTGCACAAAATCTCAAAATTAATATATTGCTGGCTTCTGAATTCGAACTTACACATTCATTGCTGCCTTCACATGCTTAAAGATCACACGATCTTTTATTTAAATAACTAAATAAACTTTTAGTTTTTTTAATTTGTTAACAATAAGTTTATAAAAATAAAACAAAAAACTATAAAAATAACTTTTTCAAAAACCTAACCAACAACTTTTCAATTTTATTTTTTACTAGAAAAGCCCGGCGCGCGTAGCTAAGCTTTGTAATGAATAAAAATGCATTCCGAATTTTAATTGAATATCATGTGCAAAAAGCTAAATATTATACCTTTTTTTAATGGGCATGGCACTGCCCACTTTTCTAATTACAAAACTGTATAGTTATAACAGCTCAATATATGTGCAAAGTTTTAGAAAAATCTATGCAGTGCAAGTACCTCAAAACTATAACTTTTTTATAGGCGTGGACCCACCCAATTTTCTAATCACGAAAATATATAATCATGACAGCTCGATATGTGTGCAAGGTTTCAGAAAAATCGGTCAAGTGCAAGTAGCTAAAAAATATAACTAATTTTTTATGGGCGTGACCCCGCTCACTTTTTACCGCCTATAAACACTCCCTGGAATGTGTAGAACAACTTGCCAAAGTTTGAGTTAGATCGGTTTAACAGTTTCGGAGTCTATAGCTAACACACACACACACACAGAGTTTCACTTTTATACATATAGATTTTTTTTATATTTTTATATTTCTAATCCACTTTTTTAAATTTTCTTATTTTGTTAATAAGAATTTAAAAATAAAACTTATAACATTTTAAACTTATTTAAAAATTTGGGTTAAAGGTTTACTGCTGATCTGGCATAAGCACCAGTGAAATGTATATAAACCAGCTTAAACCCAACAATCAAATAAATATTATTGAAAAATTATGGGACCATATTTGCATATATGCATTGTTAATGCATTTCTTTGTACAAATTTTCACTAAAAATACATCATATATCTTTGATGTTTTAAATTTTTCGTATATGTACTTCATGGTGCAATTATGTAAGGAGATTTGAAATGTCACAACCGATTTTCAAATTATTTGATAAGACGGTTTTTTTAATTTTTCCGATTGTTTGAAGCCGGTTTTTTAATTTATTCGTTTTTTCACTATTTCAGAAACCAGTGTTTATGTCTAAATTATTCGACAATATCGAATAATTCGGTTTGCTTAAATACATAAGTCCTTGTCCATATAAACAATTTTCTTATAACAAATTTTTAAACACTCTTTAAAAATTACTACTTTTTTCTTCACTCGAGAATTACGCAACTTTTCTTTATACAGTTTTTATAATTAAAAAGTACATGAAAAGAGGAGTTGACTGAGCAATGTCAAAGCCCCCACATGTTACACAGACCTGTATGTGCTGTCAATCTTTTGGATATATTCAAGAATCGTGACCAGCACAATCGCCCCATAATTTTCAGCTCTAAAATAATATATCGACACAGCATTGGCGTAGATACAAATTTTTTTTAGGGATGGCAAAAAATGTCATTGCACCCCTGGAATAGTCTAGTTACGCCAATGATGATATGTCTCTAGAGATATTTTTAAAAGTTTTTGGATCGATCACTAATTAGCATAGTTAAATGCAAAAAAATTTCTTGAAAGAATATATGTATGCACTTTTTAGTTAGGTTAAGTTTCTCAAGCTCCTACATAAGCTATGGACATGCTAGTAATAGTGTGTTGACTGAGAAATTATTTCGGAGAATAACTTACAAATCGTCAGCACTAAAAGACAACCACTTCGGTATTCTTCCTATATTTTACAATCTAAAATCGATTACTTGACCTTCTAGACAACCGAGAGGGCAACAAATGAAAGGGCTTGATTAACAAAAAAAAATTAAAATCCATGATGGCCGCCACTATGAAATAGGGTACAATAAGTTTATTATGGGTCAAATATAGTAAATATTTAACAATACACCCACCCTCTTCAAGACCTTCAATATTAATATTAAATAAAAAGGTTTAACAATAGAATAATAAACTATGAAAAAGCGTGGCGAATATTTTTTTTAACCCCATCAATATGAGTATCAAATGAAAGAGATTGACATATAGAACACAATGAAGTATGTAAAAAAATGGTTTCTAGAACCGGTTTTAGATGAAAAAATCGAAAACCGGTTTTTAATGTTTAAAAATTTTATTATTTATTTTTAAATTTATTTGTAATATTTAAACCTTAATAGAATCCATAACATATATCACATCTTAAGGTAGTTAATGTCAACAGTGATTTCACGATAATATGCACTAATTTAAACCAAGCTCACTTTTGCAAAATTGTTCATATTTGCGAGTGACTTCTAATTACTCTTTAAAATCATTTTTTCCATAAAAATAAAAGTTTCTTTTGTTAATTTTTTATTTATTTATTTTAATAATTCAAACAATTCTGTGGTTTTATATGTTGTTTCTTTTGTTCAAACACCTTTAAGACGGCCCACTCTCTTAAATATCTGAGAACATCCAAATTTCTCAGCCATTTCACTTTCGACCACATATTCAATAAACATGATCATATTAATCGGATTGATCTTGTCTATTGATTCCTGCCTTTAACGTTTTTTAACATATAAGTCCCGCTAACAGGGATATTTTTTCCTTTATAGTTAGTTTTTGTGTGTATAATTAAGAACTTTTCACGCTGAATGTGATAGCTAACTAAAACGAGTATGTAAGAAATTTTAATTAAAAGGTAAAGACAATTTAAAAGCAAACGATTAGGAAAATCCTTAAATTACTATACAGTTTAATCAGAATTTAACCACTACCCCGTTGATTTACTTTTTAGAATTGTGAAGACAAAATCCGTTTAAAAAATATACAAATTAGCTGTTCATATTTAAAAGCTTTAGCACTAAGTTCATATTTTAGAGTGGTCAATGGAAGAAAACAATTTGTTCACATTTAAGGGTGTTCATAATATACATATTAGGGAGTTCATATATTAAGGTTTTCATATTATCGCGAGTGGACTGTATTTTCATTAAATAATATTTTCTTGATAAATTTACTTTGTTTTCTAAAAATATTATTGGTTATTCGAAAGAAATTGAATTTAACCAATTACGGATACAAGCAAAAACGACTTTATGCGTAAAAAATTTCAAAATTGTGTACTTCATTAATTACAGACATTAAAAAACTAAATCTAACTGTATTAGGGTGATCGACTCGGTTTTACAACCGGTGGAAAGCCCGGTTTTTTCCTCTTTCAGCTGGCGGTTTTTTCTAAATGTTGATTTTTTGCATGTCGAATACACCGGTTTTTTTATTCGAAAAAGCCGGTTTTTTATTTTTTTAAAGTTTATTAAGTACGCAAAAAGTTTCCAAATATCATAAAAATAAAACAATAATAATCTTCCATAATATTGTAAGAAAATTATTTGTTGTTTAAAAAGCAAATGTAAAATAAGAAAAATATTAGAGCTTAAATAGTATTTTTTTATAGAATAAAAACTAACGTTAAAAGTTAAAGGTAATTGAAGCATAAACTTATCTTATCGATCACTTTAAGGTAAATGTGTTGTTACAATTAAGAAAAACCAATAATCTCTCCTTCCAGTTCCTTATTTTAATTGATGTCATTGAGTGTCTGTCAACTTAAATTTCAATTAAACTATCGAACAAACTAGTTTATGCGTATATTTGTATATCTGTAAGTGGTATAAGAAAGAATTTTTAAAATGAAATTTTAAGGATTTTCTCCCTATCCTTTGAAATGTGTTTCAAATTACAGAAATCATTTCAAACAAAATACGTTAGTGCATATTAGTTTAAAAGATCTATTTAACATTTAAAAAATGTACAGAAAGAGATACAAAAATTTATAACAGCCTTATAAAAAGTCTAATTTATTTATGTATTAATTTACTGCATTTATTTATTTTACTTGTAAAGAGTACCTTTTGTCCTTAAATTCAACTCATGTCAGATATTGCGTAATTGTGCAGCCAAACGTATATAAACTGTAAAAATTTCATATTTAGATATAATTTTTATTATAATCTTTTTTCAATATTTTTTAATTTTTTCTTTAAATATTATATTTTATATATTCGAACCGGTTAACAGGTTTTTTCTCAATTTTCAAAATAACAACCGGTTTTTTTAAATTCTAAATTTCAAACTATTTGAAAACCGGTTTCTAAAAAAATCGAATTATCGATCACCCTAAACTAAAGGTCAATTTACAAGACATCTACGTGGTACTAAATTTTAAAAAAAATTTTAAAAAATTGTCAAACACCATAGTAAACATAAGTTATTGTGTTGCAATAGTAGCTTAATATAATTAATTAACATGTTTCAACTGACATAAAACTGCAACGTAAAAGTGTGATATTATGTGATAATGAGGTTGTTTATTACAAAAGGCCTTAAAATCGTTTATTTTGCCAACAATAACGGCATAAATGAGAAAAGCAGAGATTTCAACAATCTAATACAAATACACAACACATACATAAAAATGAGTGTTTAAATTATTATTAACCATTTTTAATTAATAAAAAGTTAATAATAACTAAATGGTATTTTCACTTTACGTAGAATTCCCAAAGTTTAGATATTTTTTATTAAACACAAGTTCTCATTTACGCAATGTTTGGTATTTTTGTTTTAAACTGTAACTGAACAAAAAATTTGTTAGAAACAATTTGAATGTTTAAATAAGTTATTTATTAGAACTTAAATTAAAAAAAAACAAAAGTAATATTAAGCACGTACACCTTTTTCTAATTACATATAATAAAAAAGGAACCTGTTAAAATTAGAATATTTTGAATAATTTTATTTTGTTGTTTCTTACACAATATGCTCGTAATAAAAATGTAGTCTTTAATGAAGGCTTAAGTTTAAAAAATAATTATAAACTTTAAAGCCGCAATTAAGTGATATTCAACACTCGACTCAAGGTAGTTGAACTCAATGATTTTAGATTTTTATAAAGATATTAAACACCATCTTCAAACGTTTGTGTGATTTACATCACACAGAGTTTAATTAGTACGAAACATAACACCTAATCAGCTTTGCTCACTAAATAAATCAAGTAAAACACAAAAAAAAATATTTAATTTATTTTTTATTCAAGATTTAATTTTTGGACATTAACATTTGAACATAATGTTAATCATGTGATCTCTACTATTAGTGCGTAAATGATGTAATCTGAAAATCAAATTTTCACAAACCCTTAATAATAAGGAATATTTGCTTCCATGCTTTTAAATATTTCTGGTTAATCGGCGTAAAAATACGTCCATTAGAAAAAATATTATATTTTTTTCAAAAATTCATTTTTATCACGCTGCACTATAGGAAATTTTTCACCTTTTTTTGGCCAAAATTAATAACAGCCAAACGGGTGGGCTGATTGAACGATTTTTTGGATATGACTTTCGGTAAGATTTGGTTACGGGTTATAGGTTACCGCATTCAAGATTTGTTTAGATCTTTGGTAGATAACCTGGTTTTCTAAACGGCTTTTTTCATAAAAAATTTTTCGAGTGTACACTTACCTTTCGAATATAAAAGTAGAAATTAATTTTACCAATTTAATGAAGTAACAAACAATGTCACGTTTTAAAAGGATTTTATTCAACAATTTGATTTTCGAGTTCCGAACCGTCAACTAAATTTAATATATATGAGTTCATAATGCCACCACTCTCCATTTCTTCATCTTTGCTTTCGGGAATTTTCTACAAAATTATGCTCCTCTGATCTTAGTAATTCGATCACTTCTGGTGGAAGCTTTAATTTCTTCTGGGCTTGATGCATTTGTTCAACGAAATGCTGAGGGCAAATTACGGCATTCGAACGTGATCAAAATTTGAAAATTCTTATTAGAATCTCTATACCTAAAGCACAGCGAACTCGATCGTTCGAGTAAAATTTCGATCGTGATCGAATGCCGTAATTTGGCCCCTGGAAATGAGTGCATCTGATGTGTCCCATGCTCGATTAAAAACATCCATCAAGTTATTTGAATGAAAAGTTTTTCAAAAACTTTAAAATTTCTGGAACTATACGCCATTTTACATTGATATTTGCACAAAATAATCGTGAATGCTATTTTAAGTACTGTTTAAAGGTTTCGAAACAATCACTCTCAGAAATGTATGACAAGAAATAAGCGTAAATAGCGGCTCTTTTGTCAATTTCGTTGTGTTTCTCTAGACATATATTGAAAAATCCTGAATTTGGCACGCAGTAGTCACCTAAAAAAATTTATTTTTTTTTAACTCGCAAAAAATTCGCAGATAAAATATATTAAATTTGAAATCATCATTTTTTTGTTAGTCTGTATAAAATTCTAATTCATAATTCCATTAGTTCATTTTAAGGTCACTTTAATTTTTCCAATTTCATCGGTTTTATTGATGAGTTTACCAACATTTTGCTATACAATGTAAAAGTTGTTGCCTTCGGCATTATTTCCAATTTTTTAATTTTTTAAAAATATAAATTTTAGTTACGAATACATTAGACTCGCGGTAACAAAAACACCGCCTTACGTGAACACCGGATAAGATGAACATAATTTTTTTTACACTGACTACTCTGTAGCGTGAACACAGTAAGAAAGCCTTATAACGTGAACAAATTTGTCGGTTATGCAAATCGTTTTCATAAATGATTCGTAAATGATTGTACAGGTTTAGTTTAGTGCGCACTGCTGATTTAGCATGATCTAATCTAAAGTTTTTCGTAAAAGATGTCACAAAAACTACCAAAAATTCTAAAGTTAAACTTCTTGTGATTGGAAAGGCAAAAAATCCTCGCTACAACAATTGCTCCAAATCGTAATGGATTACAGCTGCCATTTTTGAAAATTGGTTTAACTATTAATGGACGCTATTGGCTATTTACATAAATTCAACTTGGCAACGTCTTAAAAAGAAAACAATAGCAAAATGCTTACTAAACATTTTTAGCTCTTTACTTTATTACGTCTACGAGATATCGATTTGTCCAGACTAGAACAAAACGTCGGCAGATCAACTGTCAAAAAATTGTGCATGTTCTTTGACATGGTTAAAACGTATGAAGTGTATTTTGTCGCAATTTTTATGTGTCGTCTCTTTCTTTCATATTTAAAATGCCTTTTAATATTAGACATTGTTGTTCGAACAAATGTTCTGACAACGATGTTTGAACAAGAGCAAAACATCGACAACATCGATCCACACCAGGCTAATTCATGTGCGCAGAAAAAATTTTTCGTTGTTCGAACAAATTGATGGCTGGTGTAGACCGTACGTTAGGAGAAGAAGAAGACTGTGAAGAGGATATTCCTTTAGCTTTTTTGAGAGAAAGAATTTGTTCAGCAATTAAAATTTAAAAATTAAAAGATAATCCAAAAAAAGGTAACACAATCTTTAAATTAATTTTAACGTACTTTTTTTCTTAACAAACCATATGTACATAACAATCCGATATACAAAAAAATATATGAATTTAAGTTAAATCACATGTCTAATTTGTTTGGAAATTTAAAAGAGTTACACCTTCGTTAACATGAACAACTTCGCAAACGTGAACACGCTCGGTTTTTAATAGTTCACGTTACCGCGAGTCTACTGTACTTTAACAGAAAATGTCACAATATGCACTGCACTTAAAGGTTATCTGATAACTGGTTTAGAAATCGTAATCAAAACAGCTGTTTAAGTAACAGAAATTAAATTGTCTTAAAAAATTTAAAAAGCTAAGTTTACTTTGTTCTAGTTTTTATTATATTAAAACAAAAAAAATAAACTTGCAAAAATTTAAATTTTTACTTTTGGCCAAAAAAGGGGACAAATTTCCTACAGTGCGCTGTATGGAATGTATCGTCGTTTCGCTTAATCTTCTTGTCGCCAAAACTGTTTATTTTTTTGAACCCTTCACCTGTGGTGACAAGAGTATTTCTAGCTTTGGCATTCAGTTTGTTTTATTTTCAATATTTATTTTCTGAAACCTTCTGAATATTCGCCTATCCGTCCGTTGATTGATATTAAGCTTAAAAAGCCGCCACACGTTGCAACGCGTTGTAAGAATCATTGGCTTAGTTAAAAAAAATTTCTTTGGTTAGCAAAAGCTTAAAAAACTTTTGCTGGGATGCGGGAAAAATCTTTAACTTATTTAATTTTAAATGTATATTAAATTTAAATATTTAGTTGTTTTGGTGAAATTGCGGGGAGTGAGTGGTTTAGGGTTCCGAGTCAGTTATCATCAAAGTTATAGGTAAAAATACAAAATTAATAGATTAAATATATATTTAGTTTCACAATACTACAGCTTCTAATTAATTTTTGGACACGCTAAAGACATTAAATTATAACCTGTAGTACTTAAAATTAATGCAAGAAAGAACAAGCAAATCGACTTAAAACTTACTGAGATATAAGCACCAAAACTATGAAAAAGTGTAAAATATAAAATGGCTTCCGACACAAAATGGCAGATAATTTTTTTCCTTAGCCCCATCAAATATAACATCTAAAATTATAAAGTAAAAATTATAAGTAATACTAAATCTGAAATCTAGGCTTTGTTATTCTAAACATGTATGTATGTGTTCATGAAGGATATTATCAGATTCGCCATGGCCGAATATAGCACCTTAACTTATTTTTTTTTTTCTGTAGTAAAGACGTGACAAAGTTGTATACAGGTTTTTTATTATTGCTTACTGTTAACTATAACTACAATATCTAGAAATAATGATTTCGCGCTCAGCGATAGAATTTTAACGCTACACGTCAACAATCGTTTATTGTGTTTATATGCGTTAAGCTTATAGCATGTTCACACGGACAGCAAATATCGAGGTTCGCTCTCTCATTCAAGGTTCGCGACCGAATCTTGATTAAATCTACAAGATTCGCCATACAAAATTTTGAGAGCGAATCTACCTGGTTCATTTTGAATCTTGTTGCGAATCTCGAAGAATTTACTATCATCTCTAATTTTGATAACAAAAAATCGCTAATTTATCTGTACTGGCTATCAAAAACAAAAATAAACAAAGGAAAACCGAAAAAATATTGTGTGCAAAATATCATTGTGGAAATAAAAAATATATGTTTAAACATACATACATATATGTATATTTAAATTAAAATGGAAAAAAAAAGAAATAGTGAAACGTTTTTTAAAGTGTAGAAGAATGACTTCAATAAACCTCAGAAAAAACAAAAAGCCGCGTTAAATAATTGAAAAAAAAAATAAAATAAAAATGTCAAAGTGAAACAAGAACTATCGTCTGAACGGCAGGATTCGCATTCGAGATTCAGAGAGCGAACCACGAGATCCATATTGCCGTGTGAACGTGGCATTATAAACAGCTTATCCGTTCATGCATTGTTGCGTTTGATACTTTTTCACCATTTTATATGTTTCTAAATTCAAGTTACACACAATGCGTTTTATGCATAAATTTTTTTGTTTCAATCAGCTGTTGTGTTGGTATATTTTTATTAACTGAAATCAATTTTGCCAAAATGGAAAGTAAAATTTACTTTTAAAGGAATTTATGGAATTCATTGAGTTTATGTAGATGACATTTTGAGCCACAAAAAGCACGAAAATAAAACGAGCATCAATAAGCTTCTCCTCCATTGCACTTGTTTTCTTTTAATAATAAACAAACAGAGATGACACTCTGCACATAACAGTTATCGATAAATAAAATAAAAATTTTGGTAATGAAAAAATATTGTTTAAAATTAGTTTTTATGTATTTTTTTATTAAAAGTAATTGTAAACTTTATTTCGAATGCTTTTTCTTTTATTAAAAAGATTTTTTAACACAAAAAAATGGAAAAAAATAATTCCACCACACAATCAAATTTATCGATAACATCGACAAAAAAATATTATTTGTCATCCATGGCTATCAACAACAGCTGGCATTTTTTCACCTTTTCTGCGATGGATACAAAAGTAGAAAGTAAACCTTCTTTGCTGCGTTGAAACGTAAATGCATTCTTTGCGTTTTGCCGTGTTAAGCTATAAACACAATCAAAGGCTACCGACCATCGACTACCGACTACAAAAGTAGCTGGCTACAAAAATAGCCAAGTCGCCAGCTACTTAATTCTTTTAACGACTACCAACCACTAACTACAAAAAATAAACATCTGTTTTGACATATGTATTAAATTTAACCAATGGTGCCACTATAATAGTTTTTCGCGTTTTTAATAGCGATATTTAATGTATTGCGTTTTTAAAACCACCATTTCATGCATTTATTGTATTGGCAGCACTAATATGTTTTTTGTAGCCAAGAAAAATAGAAATTAGCCTAAGTTGGCTACGGGCTACAAAAGTAGCCGTGTAGTCGGTAGTCGTGTAGCGGCTAAAAAAATTATTCTCATAAGCACGCATGTATTCTATTTTTGACATCTTGTAGTCGATGGTCGGTGGACTTGATTGTGTTTATAGCATAACATGTCACATACAATTACACTGATTCTACTTTTTGACAGACGCATAAAAAGGAACAACGGATAGAACGCATGGTTGTAACTCCAGCTTTATTGTGAAGCCTTCTTACCGATTGCGTATATTTAATATCCGCTTTTATAATAAACACCGTAAAATATACTTATGTATTTTTTAATAGTTAACAGTCAACAGTTAATAACATGTTGCCACGGCTTAAAGCTTTCTTAGTTTTTTCTTTCTATTGTCATTCTATTGTTTAATCTTTGAAAAAACTTATCTGCCTTACTTTGCAAGGTAACAATACGAAACAGCTGATAAAAAAACATGATGCCAGGTGGTGAAGCAACAAACTAGTGGGCACTTATATAGGTGGCGATGCCAGCCCAGCTGAGAAAAGATATCAGTGCCAAGAACTGTCAAATTCCATACATATAATAAAAAATATTTTCATTTAAATATAAGCAAAACAGCTGTTTCATAACATCATAGAACGTACAAGCTAGTTCAGCCTTTACGCAACAACCAGGAACTGTCAAATCAGCTGTTATGAGAAACAGTGTCGTAAACTCTAATTCACAACCTAATATGTGACAAAATTACCCTAAATAAAAATATATGACTTTACAAAGCAGTTAACACATATTTAACAGTATTTTACACAAACTACTGTATTAATGATAATTAATAATGACAACAGTGAGTTAAATGGTAATGATAAACAAATAAAAAAAATTTTTTTTTATTTTTCACATCTGCATAATGACTTTATTTAAAAGAATAGCAAGAGATATTTATATGTAAAAAATAAGAATTTAAGCAATCACTTAAATCATTTACTTGAACGTGCACATTTTTAAACCGGATTATAGTGTGAAAACAATTTTTATTTTTTTATTTATGCTTTATACTTATAACAATTAGATGTTATTTATGACCCTAAAATAATAACTCATACAAATGTCCGTCATTCAACAAACCTGTACGTTACCGTCAAGCCGGATAATCAGTGAAAATTAAACACGAGGCTATAATTTAAAATACTACAGAATAAAATACTCAAACTAAACTTATAGATCTTAATTTGTAGCACAATTTTTTTAGCGAATTGTTTGTTGAACACAGCTTAAAGCTTAGTCTAGACGATATGTTGAATCAGCAAATTTGTGCTTAAAAATTTGTTACAAGTGCCATCATATCGTGTAAACGTAAAATTTTTTCATCATACGTATGATGAACATCATTTGCTAAAACTTTTTTAACAAGGACATCAAATGTATGTCGACGATTTCAACATATCGTGTAAACAGCATATTTTTAATGCTGGACAAATTTCCTACGTATGAAGACAGATTTGTTGTTTGTTGAAAAGCGTATTTCAGCTTTTCATCATATGGCAAATGTAGTATCATATAGAATTGTAGCAGTGTTGCCTAATTTGTTATATTCTTTGCTAGAATTTGTAAGTTATACATTAGTTATTTAGGCAAAATGGTTGATGTGAATTTTTGATCACTTTTTGATCGGTGATAAAGTATTGGATGTAAATATCATTTATTGAACACCTAGGCTTTCAGTTAATTAAATACGATAAGTTAGTTTCCTATATCATATATTTTTACCACAACGAGTTACACTAAAATTTTACCAACAGCAACCCCTTTTTTTGTTTGTTATTATCTTTTATATTATTACTAGTTTTGGCCTGCTCTAGCCATCAGCAAGATAGCGAAAGCAATATATGACTGTTTCACAATTATTGCTTAGATTAGTGTCAACTTTAAAATTTCGAAAAGCATCAAAACATTTAAAAATGCGTTATTTGCAAAATTTTTAACTTTTTATTTTATTTATTTCATAAAATTCTAAATTTCCGTATAAAAATATAATAAGTTAATATAATAAGGAACATAAAGCCAAAAAAATTATATATCACCCTTTAAATTATAATGCTATCAAAATGAACATTACTATATGATTACTTATGAGAATACTAACTACATCATGGTGTCAATTGTTATTTTGTAATATTGTAAATTAAAAAGTTTTTGCATATTTATATATTTTTTAGTTTCATTTCTCTTATAAACCATATAAGATATCAAGAAATAGGTATGGGAATTAAATAACAATAAATAACATAAAATATATAAAAAAATATATAATGTATAACTATTGTTTATTATGGTTTTTGGTTTAAAACAATAATAAGCTAACAATCTGCAATAACATAAACATTGTTTACTATCAATCCTTATTTTTTTCGTAATATCTACTTGCGATATTTTTTTTTTTAAATTTAGTATTTAGAAAAAACAAAACACCTGAATTTCAAATTTTTTTTTGCGATATAAAAGCACTAAAAACATTGATAAAACTAAAAAGTTGACAGCGCTGTTTCTTATAACTATTTGTTTATTTTTGGTTTGGTCAGTACTCAACAGAATGTTGGTTGAACAACAAAGCATGATGTTATGTTCCGTGTTCTTGTATTTTGTAATTCCTAATTTTTAATTGTTAAACTTCTTGTTCTAAATTAGTATTTTTAAATTTTACTCAGGTTTGAGTTAAATCAGAATTTTTTTCTTTTATAAAATTCAATTGTAATAATAAAAGATAAACTTTTTCAGATTATTCTTTTTATTATCACATAATTAGATATACATAAATATAATTGACGCAAAAAACTGTATTGTCAAATTTATTTGGCATATACAAATATATGAACAAATGTTAACACGAATTAACATATACCCCTTTCGCATTGGGCAAGTCACTTGCTCAAGTTAGTTTTTTATTTTCTTTTATTTTTCTTTGAACTTGCTTTCATGTTCAGACTCAGCAACTGACTTGCCCAAGTTTCGTTCTCTTTTACTTATTATACTCTTCACACAGTGAAAAAGGGTATATATAGGTTTGTCATTCCGTTTGAAATTTCTACAATTATCAATTATCTACACATACATGCAAACGTGGTATACTGGTTAGAGTGAGCCAAAACATTTTTTTTATTTTATATTTTATTAAAATTTTTATTGTTTTATTTTTAATTTTTCTTTTAATTTATTTTTTTTAAGCACATAAGTAAACTTAATGTATAATATTACAATGGGATGTTTTTATATATGTATGTTTTGTATGTACGTATTTCATATGAGATAAATGGTGACATAAACAATTGTTGTTGCATGACAACACGTTGTGAAGGGTATATAAGATTCGGCATGGCCGAATATAGCACTCTTGTTTGTTTTTATTACTCTTTTGTTTTTGGTTTCTCAACAAAAACTTGCTCGTACTTGCCGAGTACAGGCAAGTGTGTACTCAAAAATGAGCAAGTTTCTTCCTCTTAACCCGACCTTACCCCTTTTGCCTATAAACACAACACTTGCGCAAGTCACTTGCGCAAGTGACTTGCCTAGTCTGAAAGCCGTGATACATAATTAAACGAAATTCAACATATCGTGTATACACAAAAATTGTATGATAACTCATATGTTGGAATATCATTTGTTGGCGTATGATGAATTCAAAAAATTTGGTACTTTCAGCAAATCGTGTAAACGACCATCATATTCAATATGCAAACAGAGACATTTGCTGTTATTTTAAAGCAAATAAATATTACCACACATTTGCTGATTCATCATACCGTCTAGACTAAGCTTTAAATTTATAAATAATCTAAATGACTCATCTGTAGGTGAATTCCTCGTGTTTCAATATAAGAAGGGGACTTTAATTAAATATGCTTATTGAAACCTACGTAGTAATTAAGGAAATACCAATTTATATGGTCTTGCTTGCAGTTAGCTCAGCTGTATATAAGTACTAGCCAAACCCGGCGCGCGTTGCTACGCCCCTTAATGAATCGAAATGCATTCTGAATTTTAATTGAATATCAAGTGCAAAAACCTAAAAATTATAATTTTTTTATGGGCGTGGCATTGCCCACTTTTCTAATCACGAAATTGTAAAGTCGTAACAGCTCAATATGTGTGCAAAGTTTCAGAAGAATCGTACCAGTGCAAGTACCTCAAAATTATAATTGTTTTTATGGGCGTGGCCCTGCCCACTTTTCTAATCACGAAATTATTTAGTCATGACAGCTCGATATGTGTGCAAAGTTTCAGAAAAATCGGTCTGGTGCAAGTACCTCAATATTATAACCATTTTTTATGGGCGTGGCCCTGCCCACTTTTCTAATCATGAAATTATATGGTTGTGACAGCTTAGTATTTGTGCAAAGTTTCATAAAAATCGGTCCAGTTCAAGTACCTCAAAATTAAAACTTTTTTAGGGGCGTGGCCCCGCCCACTTTTCTTATCACGAAATTATTTAGTCATGACAGCTCGATATGTGTGCAAAGTTTCAGAAAAATCGGTCAAGTGCAAGTAGCTAAAACTGATAACTAATTTTTTATGGGCGTGGCCCCGCCCACTTTTTTTCATCCATAAACACTCCCCGGTATGTGTACAACAACTTACCAAAGTTTGAGCCCGATCGGTTTTACAGTTTCAGAGTCTATAGCTAACACACACACACACACACACACACAGAGTTTCACTTTTATATATATAGATGAATGTATAATTAATACACATGTATGTTATAAATTTGTTTTGCTTTCATATGACATGTGGTGGATGATGAGGTTTTGTTTTCAATTAACTTGATTTTTATTTATAATCGTATTTATTGAAACGGATTTAAGACAAAAAGCATATAAAAATAAAATATTTTTTTTATGAATGGGAATTTTTTAAATATTTATTTTAGTTACTAATAAATATTAGATATTTTTATTTAAAACTAGGCAAGGCACATTTTGTTCATTAGAATTTATTATTTTGTTATTAACTGTAATCGATATAGGATAATCTCCTTATACTAAAATATGTTTCACTTTCTTTGTGTTACTTCGATTTGCTATTAATTTATTATAGCAATATAGGCCTTTATTCTTCCACAACTTTGTCCATAGAGAAATTATATGAATTTAAGATAAACCGTTATATGGAAGGTAGGCGTAAAAGAGGGCGTGTAACATTTATTTCCTGGCATAATTGACTAGAAAGTTATAAGTAAGAAATTTCATCCTCATAACTCTAATTTTGTCTATTTTGTGAGCTTTTAAATTTCATCAGCAGTATACATATTACATAAAAAGTGGGCGTTATAGTAGGCGTGTCGAAGTAGTTTCTGCTAATAAATTCATCTCAGATACTACAATAAAGTATCCTTTATTCTTCCAAAATTATTATTATTAGAAAAGTTATTAATACAAAAATTTGAGATAAAACGTTATATGGAAGGTGGGCTTAAAAGTGGGTGTGACACTTTTATGTTTCCGTTAGAATCAAACCTTTGACCAAAAAGCAATGTTAGCTAAATTTCAAAATCATAAGTCTCATTTTGTCAGTTATATTACGTTTTAAATTTTAAATATACCGAATAATACACTGCGCGGTATAAATTTCTTCGAGTTTGATCTATAACTCCTTTCCTAAGACATAGATTTTGGCAATTTTCGGGGAAAAATATTTTTTCGAAATTTCATGACTCTACGTTAATGGGTTTGGACACAACTGCATTTTATTCGATGTTGGAAGGACATGGTTTTTTACCTACTCTTGCACTGCGAGCTATATTTCCTTTCCTAATATTCCGATTTAGCACATTTTCAATACTAAACAAACCTTGTGTATAAGAAATATTCTGGCAAAGTCTGAGCCCCCTAGCTTTTTCGGCCCGACCTTTATCGTGCTTTCAACAGACGGACTTAGCTAGATCGTCATAAAATTAAACCCAGATTCAGAAAATATATACTTTATGGGGTCTAAAATAAATATTTCGATGTGTTACAAACGGAATGACAAAATGAAAATACCCCCAAAATTTTTTTGTTGGCGGGTATGATGCAAAGCATCGAAAAGTTAAATTATTGCACTATGTTTATATTTGCTCAAATTAAATTATAATTATATATCCAACTAACACAGTATTAAAGACAATGCAGCAACTAACTAAAATGTTCTTCTACAATCAGATCAAACTTATATAGATCACTGTATGGTGGAAATAAACAACAGAACTGAATTCAAACCTGTAGGATCAGTATGGATTAATCCGCAAGATGCCTGCGCTTTACATTCCTGTGAGTTTAACAAACAGGGGCAACCACAAGAAATTTTGAGAAAAGATAATTGTGGGGATTTTTATTGTGATATAGTAAATATTTTCATTCTTCTAAAAATGCAATACTGAAATAAAAAGTTTACTAAGTAAATTTTTCCTTGCAGGATTCCGAAGTTCGTCTGAAGGAGGGTTCCTGTTGTGGCGAGTGTGTGCGTACGAAGTGTCGTTTTAAAGATCAAGTCTATAATGTTGGGCAAACATGGCATAATGTAGATGATTGCACTTTAAGTGAATGTGAACTACTGCCTAATGATCAACCCGTGATAAATACATATAAGAAATCATGTCCACCATTATCAAAAACCTGTCCAGCTGAACATGTGTATACAGAAAACTGTTGTGAATATTGTAATTCAACCAAAATGGTTGGAAACTCATACCGCCGAAACGATATCAATATTGAAACAGATGATATATGGACAGAGAAATTTTATACCAACCATCCCTGCAATAGGGACTGTCAGGCGAATGAGGTGCCCAAACGTTGTTTCTACACATTTGTGGTAGAGTGGTATGAGACATTGTCGAAGGCTTGCTACGATTGCCCAAATAACGTAACGGATTGTGCACGGCCACATTGCATAACGGGTGATGGTATAACCCGTTCAATAACGGTGGTAAATCGCATGATGCCCGGTCCCACAATTGAAGTATGTCAAAATGACATTATAGTGGTTGATGTTAAAAATCATTTGTTAGGTGAAAGTACTACCATACATTGGCATGGAATGCATATGAAGGAAAATCCCTATATGGATGGCGTGCCTCACATAACACAGTGCCCTATATCACCTCACTCAACTTTTCGTTACACCTTTAAGGCAGAGAATTCTGGCACACATTTTTGGCATTCTCATACAGGTATGCAGAGAGGAGATGGAGTATTCGGTGCTTTAATTGTAAAAAAGCCCAAGGCAGAAGAACCTCATGGTCATTTGTATGATTTTGATTTAGAGGAGCACAAAATGATAGTCCAGGACTGGGTACATGTTCCTGGTATTAGTATGTTTGCTTCTCATCATCATTCAAATGGTGATAACAAGCCCTTGAATTTACTAATTAATGGTAGAGGACGCTACTATAAAGCAATTTGGGAAAAAATCAAAAAAGAAAGAAAACTTCAGGCCAGATCGGATATAATTAAGGAACAATCTATTTTTGAAACTAGTTATACAAGCACAACTACTACCTCAAAACCACCTTCTCATAACGGCTTAATTTATACTGAAAAGCCTGCCACTACTTATTTAGATGATGAAACTACTTCAGACACTACGGAAACGCAAGATGATGTTATATTCTTACATCCGTTGAATGATTCTAATCTAAGCAATATGCGCTTACAACGAAATGAGATTTCTCGATTAGCCAGACTTACTCAGTTAGATCATTATAAGTCCACATTAGAAGAGACTACACTTAAAAATATTGCCGTTAAACAATTGCCAGAAACTAACTCGAAACTATCTAAAATTGAGGAAGATACGATAACTTTTAATAGATCAAAGCGGGCTTTAGATTCAGAAATTCAATTGCATTTTATACCACTACAGACTTATAATGTCAAACAAGGCTTTCGCTATCGTTTTCGTGTAATAAATGCGGAATTTCTCAACTGTCCTATTAAAATTTTCATAGACAATCATACTCTAACTGCCATTAATTCGGATGGTTATGATTTCGAAGCTGTAGATGTTGGATCTATAGTTACATATGCCGGAGAACGTTTTGATTTTGTATTAAATGCAGATCAACCAATTGGAAATTATTGGATACGTCTAAAAGGTTTAATGGATTGTGATGAAAGATTTACCTCGGCCTTCCAGGTAGCCGTATTACACTATGATGGAGCTGCAGATGAGGAACCTATAGCAGATTTAGGTTATAATCATGAATCAAAAGGTATAGAATTAAATGCCATGAATCAAGGTTCCGGTCATGTTGATTCTTTAACTATAGCGGAAATAAATGCTTTGCAAAATTATGACAAAGTACCCGGTATCGATAGAGATGCTCTGAAACCAGTAGCTGATTATAAATTTTTTATTTACTATGATTTCTACAGTAAAGATAATCCAGAGTTCCATCCTAGTCAATATTATGGCATAGATGCCAATATTTCGAAATCAAATAAAGTGTTTACACCACAACTTAATCACATTTCTTTGAAGTATCCTGCTATAGCATTACTGCCAGCTCGAGATAAACTAAATGATTCCATGTTTTGCAATGACACCAGTTTGGAACAACAGGGAATTGATTGCCGCAAAGAGTTCTGTAAATGTCATCATGTACTTCAAGTGCCTCTTAATTCTATAGTAGAACTAATTGTAATAGATGAAGGCTTTACCTATGATGCAAATCATCCCTTTCATTTGCATGGCAATGCTTTTCGAGTTGTGGGCTTGGAAAGATTGGGAGCTAATGTTACGGTAGAAATGGTGGGTCTATTTTTTTTTTATTTATATTTGAAGTAGCAAATTCATTTTACATTTCTCTTCGTTCTAGATTAAACAACTCGATCGCTATAATCTTCTCAAACGTAATCTAGTCAGACCACCTGTAAAGGATACAGTCACCATACCCGATGGCGGCTACACTATTATACGTTTTGAAGCCTCTAATCCCGGTTTTTGGCTATTTCACTGTCACATAGAATTTCATGCTGAAATAGGCATGGGATTAGTTCTTAAGGTAGGGGATAATGATGAAATGGTGCCGGTTCCTAAGAATTTCCCCACTTGCCACGACTATATACCCAATGTTTATGATAATAATGATGTTGGCGAACAAAACTCAAATAATACTTCTACATCTTTTCCCTCAGAGGATAACAAAAATTCAGCTGCAAGAAAGTGTCTTAGTTACAGCTTATTTGTTGTTATTATTATATCATTTTTTATGGCACTAAAATAATTTTAAGCTAAATTTTAAGTCTAATTTATTATAAATATCCATAATTTATACTGTAAGTATATAATTATTGTTAAGTTTTAAATAAGATACTTGTACAAACTTTAGTTAATTAATGGTTTAAATATGAATGTATAATAATATACAAACAAATATAAATATAATAAAAATATAAATATATCTATATAAAATACACATAGAATGTCTAGTGAGGCTTGCCAAATATTAACAAGTAAGAGCACTATATTCGGCTGTGCCGAATCTTTTATACCCACCACCCAGTTGATGTACTTTTATTTTGTTATTAACAGTAATCGCTATGGAATAATCTCTTTATACTAAAATATGTATCACTTTCTTTGTAGAACTTCGATATGCTAGAAAATGTTTTTGTAGATTTAGGGCCGTATTCATAAAAAATATTTTAGGTTTATTAAAGGCTTATTTGACAGATGTTGTAGAGAAATTTGTCAAATAAGCCTTCAATAAACCTTAAATATTTTTTAATGAATACGGCAGTAAGTCTTTTAATGAAAGTGGGCGATAAAGTAGGCGTGTAGTTTATGCTAATAAATAAAACAAATATTTCAATGCAGTCCTTTATTCTTCCAAAAACTTTGTCCATAGAGAAATTATATGAATTTAAGATAAACCGTTATATGTGACGTAGGCGTTAAAGTGGGCGTGTCACCTTAATTTTCTGCCATAACAATGATATTGACTAAAAAAATATCTGTAGAGAATTTCATCATCATACCTCTAATTTTGTAGGTTTTATGAGCTTTTAAATTTCATCAACAGTAGATAACGTGAAAAGTGGGCGTTTCAGTAGGCGTGTCGAAGTTGTTTCTGCTAATAAATGCAACTTAGATATTTCAATATAGTCCTTTATTATTCCAAAATCTTTATTCATAGAGAAATTATATGAATTTGAGATAAAACGTTATATGAGAGGTGGGCGTAAAAGTGGGCGTCTCACATTTATTTTTAGTTAGTAGTAAGACTTTGATCAAAAAGCAATGGCTGCAAAATTTTAGAATCATACATCTAATTTGGTCAGTTTTATTAGGTTTTAAATTTTAAATATACCGAAAAAATACACTGCGCGGTATAAATTTTCGTACATTTTGATCTATAACTCCTTTCCTAATGCATATATTTAAGCAATTTTCAGGGCGAAATATTGTTTTTACTCGAGAAATATATATTCGAAGTTTTGTGACTCTGTTATTGCGTCTGGAGACAATTGCACTTTATTCGATGTTGGAAGGACATGGTTTTTTTTGACCTACTCTTGCATTACGAGATTTAACTATCTTCCTAATATTCTGATTTAGCCCAATACCCAACAAGCCTTGTGTGTAAGAAATATTCTGGCAAAATTTCAGCTCCCTAGTTTTTTTGGTCCGATCTCTACGCGCTTTCAGCAGACGGACAGACAGACGGACATAGCTAGATCGTTATAAAATCAAACCCCGATTCAGAATATATATACTTTATGGGGTCTAAAATGGATATTTCGATGTGTTACAAACGGAACGATAAAATAAATATACCACCACCATTTTTTTGGTGGCGTGCATAAAAACAAATTAGTTCATATTAAAAAAAATTTAGCTCTGAAAATAATGGTTTCAAGGAAACAAGTATATTATTTTCCCTTTACAAAAAAAAAATAAAACTAATGTGCTTGTGAACTACAAGAAAACGTTAAAATTTCGATTTCGTATGAAAGTAAGATACGTCATTTTTACATTAAGCCATCGATATACTAGATTAAAAAATATTCAAAACAAATTACAACAAATCACAACTACACAGATAGATAATTGGCAAATTAATTTTATCTCTAAACACAACAATAATAAAATTAAGGAGCTGATAAAATGGTCTAAAATTGGATTAAACATAAAAAGATTTAACAATCATATACACGAATCTATAGAATAAGAAGAGAACTTCACAGTTACTCTGAAAAATAATTTACATATTTAAATACACACAAACAGAAACATCAACAAACAAAATATGTACAGGAATCGTGAAAAGAAAAATGTAATAAAAACGCAAATGAAATAAACTCCATGCCGACTACAAGCCTGGTATCTGGCTGTGAATAACAAATGTGAAACAATATACACATTGATGAAGAAAACAGCGCGCTTTTGCTCGATGCGAACAGAACACATGAAACAAATTTATGCGACAGTGTGTTTGTGAAAGATGAATGTGTAGGAAATGAACAACTCAAGCAAGAGGTATGTATATGGGTGCGTATGGATATTTGTTGAAATTGGTGGAAAATTCAAAAATCAACCAAGTAGAATGTTATTTTCAGGAGGTCACATAAAGTTTATACTGCAGTGTGTTGAAGTTTGTGTGTGTGTGTGTTCACAGGAGCGAATTAAACAATACACATACAAACACATCAAAAATATGTTAGCGCATCACAAAAACGGATGTGACAATGAAACCATCTTAATAACAATCACAATGACAATCATCATAATAAACATGACAGTATGGTGTCGGAAGTTGAGCTACTTATTGTTAAATCTGTTGGGCATACGAACATGTGTATGCACCCCAGTTGACCATGTCTTTAAAATATTCTCGAAGGTGCACGCCAAGCACAAGATTTTGTGCAAATTAATATCAAATTTAATTTTTTATTGCTTGATTATACGAGTATCATATGAACGACAATATTGTTAAAACTCTCATCGACAAATATAGATTGTCAACTTTTCCAATATTATTGTTGGTAACCGTATGGCGAAAGTAACTTTCAGTTATTTAATTTTTTTTCTTTTATTTAGCTGTAGAAATATATTTCCCTGCATTTACTTTGGCCAAAAACTTTATTTGTTTTGCAATATTTTAGATTATACTGTAATAGTAAAGGGTGTCTCAACAAAAATTTACTTCTTCATTTTTACATAAAAACATATATAAAGAAGACATGTTGTGATTAAGAATGAAATAAAAAAATATTCGTCAAACGGCACTTACGACTCTGATTAAAGGCTATTATTATTTTCAGGAAATTTTCTAGGACTATTTAACAGAGATGTGGTGGCTGTGTCTTACAAGAAACCGAGATTTTAAAAAACCGTATTGAAAAAAACGCACTTGATGGCCAGTTTACATCACAATTTTTTTAGATAATTTCTTTATTTTTTCTGGAAATGATTGCTGCAGTTAAAAGATTGTTTCATGAGCAGTGTGGCAAATGAAAACAACATATTCTCCATATCCATTCCGTTCAGTTGAAGCCATAAAAGCTCCTTTTTTATGTTCCTGTAACAAATTTCGTTCACAGTCACTGCTAGTTCTTCTCATCTTCAAAAAACTAGGGTCGATTTACGCCGCCTGACAAAAATCAACACCAGGCAGTGTCTCGTTGTGTTTTTTTGTTCTTATGGACTGCGTGTATTCATGTGTTCATTCATGTGCATTCATTCACAAAATTACCTGTTTTGAAAAATTGGCATTGACTTCAATTTTCTCCATTACCTATTGAGCGAAGTGCCGGGGTTTCTCATGGTTTGCTAGTTTAAGTTTCTTGGTAAGAAAAGGTGAAAGCTTTTTGTAAAATTTCACTCCGTAGTGCTTTGTGAATTTTAAAGTTGTTAAAAACTATGTATGTCGAATTGCTGCTTTCGGTGACACTCTCGTTTACAACCGCGAAAAAGAGATCGACCGGTACGCTGACACATAAGACTCTTACTGTCCATAACCGACCTGGTTTCTTCAAATTTTTTGACTACTCTTTGAATGTTTTACACATTTGAAGTTTGCGAGTAGTGTCAGAATAACTTTATACATTTTTGTAATAAGTTTTCATAATTGAAGCGCATTGTTCTTTCGTAAAAAGCTCCATTTTTAATGTGACTGCTGCCAAATTTCCAAGTTTCCAAATGCGCAAACAAAAAATTACAATAAATTGAAAAGGTGTATTCTTACTGAGAAACCCTTTATAATGTAAAATATATGCATTATTTTCGCAAGAATAAAATACCAGTGTTTTTCGGTTATAGTTTTGTTAATGCGTTTTACGCTAAAATCAATATTTTAAGTGCATTCACTTTACAACAGTTAAACCTGACATATATTTTTTTTAGCAGCTACTTGGCTAAGTGGGTAAGTTTAGGCCATACATATATACTTTTGAATGTATTGAAAATGATGTTTGAGTGTACATCTACATGTATTGGGTTGCTTGTGTACGTTAGTGTTAAAAAGATGTCATTTTTGATAGCAGTTTTGAACTGATAAAAAAAACAGATATTTCTTATAATTTTTTTAAATATCTGAATGAAAATGTGTGAGTTTAATTTTTAGCTCATCTTCTGTATGAAGTTTTTTTTTCATGAACAACTTCCAAAAGACTAATAATGAATACTAATTAAGCGTTGACAATGTAAACTTTATATGAATGTATATGGTTATAATATGCATTTTTCATTTCTGTTTATCATTTTTATATGCTTTTTTTTTCACTTTATATTACCAAACTTTGTTGGCAGCAAAAAAAAACACACACACAAAAAGTCTTCAAGCAAGACACAGCGCAAGCCGCATATGTTTACTTTCAACAATAACAACAAGAACAAAAATCTTATTAATACCGGATGAATACAAAATGAAATAATAATGATGTTGGCATTAAAGATGAGAATATAAATATATGAATGAAATTATCGCCTGAATGACGGACCATTTATAATTCTTGTAAAACCAAGCGTACAAAGTATATTTATTTACTACGTTAATGAACTTCATACAGATAAATTAAATTGAAAAGTTATTCATGTCACTTTTCATGCTTATAATTAAATGTGTTTTTTAATTTAATTTAAAATTAATCGGAATAAGACATTTTGTTGATCGGCAGGCAGTCTTATAGTAAACTAAAATAATGAAAAAAAAATTAATCTAAGAGTTTTTTAGACTAGAAAATTATAAAGATATTGTTTTAAATGAAAAAAAAGGATATTTATGAAAAATATAGACAGCTAAATACTGTCCCATAGTGCCAAATAGACGATAATATCCCTACATGAAATGAATGACTGAAACTAACACATACAAAATGTTTGTACTAATTCAGTGTAACAAAAAGTAATTTTTATTAAAAAAATTTGCAGTTCTTTCGACGAGGTTTTCTGTAAAATACTCAAGAAATAAAAGGTAAGTACGAAAGGTAGCAGCCAAACATAAATATGTATATGCCTTTGCATATTCTCATAATTTTTATTTTTTTTTATTTATTTATTATTTTTTTATTTATGACGCTAATACCATGGAAAAGGATTAAATTGAACCCATCCAGGAAGCAGTGACATTACGTATTAATGGTAATAATAAATTAAATGTAATGAAATATATAATAATAAATAATATAAAAGATAACAAATTTTGTTTTATTGTACGAGTTAAATATATACATGGTTAGCTTTGGCCGATATATACGTAAAGTGTGATTAGTTAGCTTTGACCGATATATACGTTAAGTGTGACTACTATTTATATTATATTTGATTTGAAACAGCTGTAGTGTAAGTAGTCCAGATATATGTTTTGCAGTCGACAGAACTGATAAGTAAGAGAAAGACGCAAAATCACACGTACACAAAAGTTTCAGTCATTTTTTTTCACATTGCCCTTAAGAAACTAATAGAAACTTTAACCGATATATCAGTCACTAATACCAGTCATATAACCGGTCAAATGACCGTCACTGTTCTTGTAGGGATTGTATGTATGTAATTACTAGGGTGATCGATTCGGTTTTACAACCGGTGGAAAGCCGGTTTTTTACTCTTTCAGCTGGCGGTTTTTTCTAAATGTTAATTTTTCGAATGTCGAATACACCTTTTTTTTACTCAAAAAACCCGGTTTTTTCATTTTTAGTTTTACAAAACGAAATAACATTGTAATGATTTATTTACATATTTTATTTCATGTAGAAAAACAAATGTATAAACCTTACCTTTAAAGTGAAGGGGCTTGAGGCATAAACTTAACATATTGGTCGCTTTTAGGTAAAAAGTGTTTGTGTTTATTTAAAAAAAACGGCATTTTATAATAATGCCATTGAATGCGTGTCAACTTAAAATGCAATTGAACCAAAGAACGAACTAGTTTAAAATATTATATTTTATTTATTCGTTTTTTTCTAAATTTTTAGAAGAGCAACCGGTTTTTTTTAATTTTTAAATTTCAAACTATTTGAAAACCGGTTTCTTAAAAATGTCGAATAATTGATGACCCTAGTAATTACGGTAAACACAAAATAGGAAGTAAAAGAAACGGGTTTTGTGGAGCGTTACTGCTTTCTTGTGTGAAATCCAATATTTAGGACTCACCAGAGATCTCATATTCTTAGAATATTTTTTGGACAGTAAATGCCACTTAATCTTATTTATGGAATTCAAATTAGCTGTGGCTAAAAGTCACGCATACGTATAGAAATTTAGACTGAACGAATTTTACTTTTCCGAATTTAACTGACTAAATTTTCTCAAATTGAATTTTACACACAAGCGTGACTTTTGGACCACCCTGCAAATGATATCACTTTGCTGCAGTTTTATGTCGTATTATTATCAGAAAAAGTAATCCTTAGTTCGGAATAAATAATAAGTTCCGATAAACTGTAAATACCAAATAAAAATCATAAAAAATTTAAACACCAACAACACACATTGTAAACGGGAGTTTAAATTGTTATTCTCTCTCTCTATGCTTACCATACACATAAAACATTATTTTGCAAAAACAATTTATATTAACACACATTACTTTGTTTGTTATTGGTTTTGTTACATATACGTATAGTTTGCTTATATGTTGGTAACAACTTTAAACGTTTATAACTTCTAAAACACTTAAACAATTTTATTAGTACATTCCTTTCAAATTGTATATTTTTTTTTATTTTAATCGGTTGTATAACATGAGCGCAAATTGTTTTACAAGGAATCGACTTGGCTATTAATATAAAGGGTGGTTAAATTCTAAAGGCCGATGTTGATTTGAATAAAACACAAATTATTTAGGAAATTATTGTCATTTCTTTTTATCATGATAATATTGGTATGGTTCAATTACTTATGTATGGTACAAAATATCGGGCAAATGGTGGCCGCAACCTCGGTGGCACACCTGCATCCGATAGTTAAAATTTTCAATGACAATCTTGATGTTCAATTGTTGGGCACGATGATGAATCGAGGTGGACTGCTCTTTTGCCACACTATCACGAAAAACAGCAATGTTTCCCATTCAATGAACTAAGAAGGCATTCACAGATGTTTTCACATTTCATACAGACCTGTTTTACTGAAATTTAAATATTTTTTACAATTCTCCCGATTGTAGACGAATTTGAATGATTATGTTAACCAAAACAATCACGAAGTGCACGAAATCCATTTGGATTTGAAGGCCCATATTCATAATAAGCCCGAATAAGTTTAACGCATTGCACGATTGTGTATCTTTTCATGGTTCAAATTGAGTTAGTCTGAGATTGAGAAGTGTCAAATGAAATGCAGAAAAAAAGTTGACGTTCAACATCGTCCCTTAAACTTTCACCACCCTTTATATACATATATGTGTGAAAAGGGTATCCAAAAATTGGGTTTTATTTAAAATTCCTTTATTTTGAGATATTTAAAGTATTTTTATTTCAGTTAATTGTCCTTAGGCCAAATTCACTTGTTCTCTACGAGAAATAATGCATTTTTCGAACTCATCCATTGTTTCTCTTGATGTGGCAAGTCGCACCATGCTCTTGAAACCACATACTCTCTTCGTCTAATTCATCAATTGTCCGCCACAAAAAGCTTCGGATTATCTCTTCGTGGCAATTTCATAATAATAATACTTTAAATTGTGAGGGTACAAACTGTTTGAAGGGTATTTAAGATTTGGCACAGCCGAATATAGCACTCTTACTTGATTTTTTCTAACTTATAGTTCTTTGAGATTATATCAGAATTCCGCTGCACTCAATATACTCGCTATAATTTACCGTTATTTTATTAAACTTTATTATCGCCTTTTATCTTGAAAATTTATTTCACGCCAGAACACAAGCACTTTAAAACAAAATGAAATTAAAACTATTTCAAGATAATCAAAAGATAGAGTTAAGCTTTTTTTTTATTCAATATAGTATTAAATATTTAAAAAATCTACAACAACTCTACACCAAATAGACTTTCTACTGGCCAATTCCAATAGAAATATGGCAAATGATAGCAATATTAGTACAAAATATATACAGAATAGCGCAAATAACAACTGAAATGATAATTTGACAGGTTCTTTGGCCTTGGGTTGGGAATGTTTAGATGAATATAGATAGTAGGATTCGAAGCGTTTCAATAAACCTGCTGATAAGATACGTATAATTAAATCGTTTATACGCAATCGTAGATAACTATTGCGGGGCATATAAAAAACTATGGGTGCAGTAAGAAGATTTTGATCTAAAACTTCTACACGATTATTAGGATTCATTTGATTGTACGATCTTATCGAGTATTCCAACAAACATATGGCCAATTTCTCATTGCTGGATGATGAGACCTTCGTATATAAGCTGTTGAGTGGATTTGATGCATCAACAAACGCGGTATTTGCTTCGGGTACAGCCTCTTTTAAAACTTTGACTACAGCAGGAAAGGCATAAATTGTATAGTTCTTTATCACAATATCATTGATACTTTTAAAACTATTACGGGCCCGTCCATCCTGCAATAGAATATACAACGCTCCCGAATAGGCTGATCTCAATACAAATGTGTACAATAGGAAAACTAATAAAATATAACGTGCGAAATTTTTTTGCGGTAGAGCACCATGTATTGTAATGCCAAAAAGTACCGAGAGTAGATTTGTAAATGGTGTATGATTGTTTTGGCCATAAATAAATTTCATTAGCTTTGATCTGCCCAAGAAACGTATGAAGTATATAAACAAAATACCAAACAGTATGCTGGAACTAAAACAAGACCAGATAATGTAACGAAACGGTTTCATAAGTCGTTCAAATGATGACATCGTACGGCCCTGGGGAATAGCCAAGACGTATGGCAAATACAGGTAACTAAAGCTGGCTTGCATATATTCAGAACGTATCTTATTGTACATTAGAGATACTATTGTTATATTCACTTCGGCGTTAATTGTCTAGAATTAAGAAAGGAGAAATGAAAATATTATTTATTTAAAACAAACTTTAAACGATTATGATTATGTATATGAAATTTGTAGAGAAACAAGTATGAGCACTACATTTGTCTGTGACGAATTTTAGATACCCACCACCAATTATGTGTATGTATGCAGTACTTTTGTACCATAAACTTTTTTGTTTTGTTTACAACTCTGATCACTACAGAATAAGCTTGATACGAAACTATTTATTAATTTCTTTGTTTTAGATCGACTTGCTATTAAATTATTTTCTTATATCGGGTGTCCCAACTAGAACGCAATTTTTAAAATTTAAATAAAACACAGATTTTAAAAAAATTTAAAAAAAAATCGTGAAACTTTATTATTCGTAAATTAGACAGAATGAGGTTATGTATGGAACAATATATAGTGCAGATGGCCGCCGCAGCTTTGCTGGCACACACGCGATCTTTTAATGAAATTTTCAATGACCTTTTTGCATAAATGCTGCGGTATTTCATTAATGCAGCGTCCAATTTCCTCTTTTAAGGCTTGAGTCGTCATCGGCTTATTCGCGTAAACTATCGACTTCAAAAAACCCAAACAAAAATCTAAAGGGGTTAAATTACACGATCTAGGCGGCCAATTCAGGTCTCCAAAACGCGAAATAACACTACCGGGAAATGACTGATGCAGCAACTGAATTGTTTCTCTGGCTGTATGACATGTGGCGCCATCTTGTTGAAACCACATGCCCTCCACGTTCATTTCTTCAATTCTAGGCAAGAAAAAACTGGTTATCATTTCACGATACCGAACACCATTGACTGTTTGCGCTTGACCTGCCTCATTTTCATAAAAAAAAAGGTCCAATGATTCCTCCAGCCCAAAAACCACACCACACAGTGACACGTTGAGGATGCATTTGCTTCTCGTGAATCACTCGAGGATTTTCCTCACCCCAAATGCGACAATTCTGCCTATTGACGAAGTCATCTAGATGGAAATGGGATGATCGCAATTTACGAACTGTAGCCGCAAAACTTTCACCATTTTGGTAAAACAATTTCACAATGAGAATGCGTTGTTCATTCGTGTAGCGCTCCATTTTTACTAACCTCGTACCTTCTACTAGCAAACAATAACAATTGTTCAAATGTCAAACAATGACACTTCGAATGGCGCCAAATTTAAAAATTGCGTTCTAGTTGGGACACCCGATTGTCAGTCTCAAAATGAAACCTCAAGTATTTCTACAATAGGAATGATACTATTTAATTTTTACCGCAATATCAGCTGGAGGTAGTTTAAAATCAATATTAATTTTGTGTGGGTTGATATTGGAATCTAAGAATAAGTCTTAAGGTGGGATCACATGATTGTCGCAAATGCACCAGTCTGACACAAATATTATTGTGCTAAATTGGCGTACAATAATGAGATTATTCCAATCAAATACCTTGTAATCAGACGATTGCCTCACTTTATACAAATTTGATTGTTGCAAGATGGCGTAAAATGCTATAGTGAGAAAAATCGCTGCATTCCCGTCACACGTTTGTTGTTGCTTGTAGCAACGCTAGCTTATTTTGTTGTTTCTGTTTTGTTTTTTTGTGCATAAAAATATTTGGTTTTAAAAAAAAAAAAAAAAATTGCATCTTCTTTGTGCATTTATTTGGTATAAAAAAATTTATTTATGATTTTGTAGAAATATACAAATGTGCACACTCAATAAGGAAAAATGTATATGCTGGGGTACTCAAAGCTTAACTGGCTTAAATTAATAAAATTAAAAAGAATAATTATGAATAAAAGAAAAACTTTTTAATTACAAATCACAAATAATAAAGCACACAACAACTTTGATTGCCGCTAAAGGCCATGACTGACTATCCTACAAAGTCGTGCGATTATGTCAAATAAAAATCTGATAGTTTTCTGTCCTACATGAAAAAATCGCAACAAAATGTGTTATTGGATGCCACACTGTCATACTTGCTTAGAAAAATCAACTCTGATCGCACAGACTCTATTATTTTATGAAAATTTTCAAAAGATTATCAAATCGGACACACATGTCAAAAAATCTGTCACACATGTGCACTTTATGTCCACACTATCACACTTTCTGAACACACATAAAATTTTTGACATATCGAACGACTAAATCTGATAGTCAGTCATGGCCTTAAAGAACACAATAAATATTGGCACACTTTTGATATTTTTATTGCCGCGCTGTTGTTTTTAAAGTGGTCACACGGTTGCCCCATCAGAGTTGCATTTGATTGGTTAAAACAATTTATTGTGCAATCACACGATTGGAACACAAAAAATTTTGAAAATTGGTGCATTACGGCAATCGTGTGATCCTACCTTTATACGGGAAGAGGGCTATATAGTGGGCATGTCATATTCATTTGTGCTTTTGAGTTAAGATTTTTTAGAAAATCACATGGCGATTATGTGCCATGTCTTAATGGTGGACATTAAAAAAGACTTGTTATAGTAATTCCTGCTAATGCATTCAACTTAGATAATGACATATGGAAAGTCCTTTATTCAAACAAAATTTGATAGAGAGATGAATTTATAAAAACTTATAATAAGTAAGCTTGAGTTAAAGTGGACGTGTCATATTTATTTTCTGACATAATATTCAAATATATTTTTTTTGAAAATGCTTTAAAAAACTATTGAATCTTTTTTCAAATTTCTTTTTTTATTTGAAAGTACAATCCTTCCGGTTAATAATGGAAGATAATTTCATTCAAATGGCTGCCTCGGTTGGCCATGCAGTAGCCTACACGATCGGTCCAATTGTTAAGCACATTATCGATTGTATGCAGCTGTATTTCACTAATGGCTTCACGAATATTATCGTTTAAAGCGTCAATTCTCTCTGGCTTGTTGGCGTAACACTTATCTTTGACGGCACCCCACAAATAATAGTCCAACGGTGTCAAATCGCAGCTCCGAGTTGGCCAAACGACATCAGCTTTGCGGCTGATAATGCGATCTTCAAAAACAGGGCGCAAAACATCCTCCTCTTCAATTTTTTTTTAACCAAAAATTCATTAAACATGGCCCGATAACGATCGCCATTGACTGTAACGGCCACTTCTTGCTCATTTTCGAAGAAAAATGGCCCAATTATGCCTCTGGACCAAAATCCGTACCAAACAGTGATTCGTTTTAGGTGTATCGGCTTCTTAATGTATGCGTGTGGGTTTTCTGTGCTCCAAATGCGACAATTTCGCTTGTTTACATACCCGCCAAGATTAAAATGAGCTTCATCTGAAAAGATGATTTTTTTGGCAAAATCGGCCAAAGTAATGTCGCAATACTTCCCAGCGTTGTTCAAGCGTATACACAACCATATTCGTTCAGCGGAAGGATAAAAATAATTATCTGTCAAATCAGATATGAGCTAAGTGTTACCATTCACGAAATAAGCACTAGTTGAAAAAAAAACTTTAGATGGCGGACCCTTTACTTTATGAGTTATAAAATTAATATTTCAATGCGTGGCAAACGGAATGACTAAATTAATATATGTAATCCTAAACAATTTTTGTGGTGGTGGGCATACAAATTAATCCGAGCTTATAGGATAAAACAAGAAGAAATGCATGCAGTTACTCTAGAAAATATCTTTGTTCAGTTTAATTATAAAATTTTATACTTTTTTATAATCTTAAACGTATCGGTCGCATTTTAAGATTTATATAGAAGCTATGTCAGTTAAATAATTTTAAATTATTTTTTTAATACTTTACTTTTGTCCTTCAAATATCAGTGTTATCAAAACTCACCATTTTCGTTGCACCGGTTGCCGTACCATTCGAATATACATCGCCCCTATCAGGCGGTTGTGGGGCATTAAGGCGTATTTTAAAATTCATTAATTCAGCCAGTAAACTCAGTAGCGAGCCCTCTATACCATGCAAGCGAATTAATTTACCCGTCTTTATGTCTTTATCAACGAAAATGTAAGGCGGATATTGCCATGTGGCCACAGCCAACTCACAGCCGTACATATTATCAACCTTACTGGGAAAAATTGGTTTATTGACCTCAAAGGAGGAAAAATTATTTTGTATATTACGAAATGATATATAAAACTCCGGCATTGAAGAATGACATTTATTATTGGCAAATGGAAAGTAAGTGTACAAATAGGGTGAGTGACCAACCATTAGCAGCACATTGACATTGGTGCAATATACATCAAATAAACGATGAAATATTTCCTTAACATTACTCAAACGTTCGTGTTCAGTGCCAGTATAAATTAATAAGAAAAAACCATTGCGATGAAAGAGGCCATTAGGATTCATTAAATCTCTTTCAAAGTTCCTGAAAATCAGTCGTGAAATAAATTTAAAAACAACATAGTTTTAATCTTTAAAACTTACTTGTACGATATCATGCTGTCCAGAAACCATATTGACTTTTCACGACTTAAATACTCGTTCAATGATTCGTTGTTCATATTCTCTTCATTAAAATTTTTCTTCACCTCCTCCTCCACCTTCTGCTTTTTTAATTCATTTACCTGCTCTTCTCCTTCAATGTAGATATTAATATTTGGTGCAGCCATGGCACGTTGTACAATTTCATTAATTAAATCATTATGATACAAACGACTCTTATGATTGATGGCATACTGACCAATTGTCATTGGTGATGATGTGTATTTGGCAAAATCATTATTAATTATCCATAAGGTGGCCAATATTAAGGATAAATTAAATGTTGGTTCTGTACCCTCCAATACAATTTCCGTTAATGTCGTCATATCATTTATGTGCACACATATAATATTTAGTTACAATATTGTCTTTGACTTTTAATTTTGTTTGGCTGTCAATTATTTATTACTGGACGTTGCTATTTTTGACCTGTCTGATTTAAAATCTATTATCTAACTGCGATGTTTGCATTTGTAATGTAGTTGTTGTGTTTATTATAACAATTTAGCAACAAAATGTAATAATTTTATTAAAGGCTTTAAAGTAAAGTAAGGGATGTACATATTCAAATTATCATTATGTTTGTAACACATGCCATCAATAGTATTTTCTTTTACTGTTTCGTTTAGTTTGGCAAAAACAAATTTAAAACAAATTTTTAAAATTCTGTTATTCAATTTTTTTTCCAGCAAACATTAACAAACACTAAATAACAAACAATAATGAATACTTATGTATTCATGGATTCCATTTCTCATTTCTATAAAACTTAAGATTTAAAGGCTTTTATTTACAAAAGTCTTACTGAATTAACATTCACTTCGAATAAAGTTAATAGCAATTTAAATCCTTTTACGTCATTTAATTTTAGTTTGCATGATACTTAAATTGCAAAGTAATTTTATAATTACACATATTAATAAAATAAATTTAAACATGTATTTAACGAGCTTGTATATATTTTTTATACATACCCTGTAGGAAATGTCACTAGTGAATCAGTACTGATTCATTATTGATACTGTCACCAGTACTACTGACTTACTATACCCCCGACAATGCTTTTTTACTATAGACAATTACCATTGGAAATCTACTACTGACACTGGTACTACTGAGTAGGTAGTTCTTTTGGGACCATATGTAGACATTGTCACCATAGATTCACTAGTTCATTTTAGTAATTCTAGTCTAAACTTTTGGTACTTTTATGGTGTAAATTTCAGTAGTAAATCTGTACTGACGCACTGTTGACACAGTCACCAGTACTAGTGACTTATTATACCCCCGACAATGCTTTTTATTATAGACATTTAACATGTGCGTGTCATTGGAAATCTACTACTGACACTGGTACTACTGAGTAGGTAGTTCTTTTGGGACCATATGTAGACATTGTTGACAATGTCGCCAAGAAGTCACCAAAATAGTCGACAAAACTGGTGACTTGGAGACACTTGTCCCCAGGTTTCCTTCAGGGTACATATGTATGTGTGAAAATAGAGTTAATATATTATACATACACTTACATATGTATGTATATTAAATTCCAATGTAAAATATTATAAAAAATAGTTTACTTTAATAAAAAAAAATTATTTACACCATTTTTCATTGAAATTGAGCAAATTCCAATTGAAATTGACAATTTTAATTTGAAATTGAGAAAATTCCAAATGAAAATGAGAAGTTCAAATTGTTATTGCGAAAATTCCAAATGAAAATAAGAATTTCAAATTGAAATTGAGAAAATTCCAAAAAAAATTAATAAAGTTTAATTTGAAATTGAGAAATTTCCAAATGAAATTCAGAAAAAATATATATGTGCATACATTCGTACATATGTATTTAAAAATCAATAAAGTTTTTTTTTTTTAAATTTGAAATATAAACATACATATGTATGTACATTGTGTTATTCTAATACACAGTCGTGGAGGTTCGTTTAGAGCTGCCAACGCAAATGAGTTGGTCTTGATAGGTGGGAATAGTTAGGGATTGAGTTATCGCCTACAATTTATTTTTGAAAACACTCCAGCCACACTTTTACGATTGAAGCCCTACTCACCATAGCTTAACCCAATTGAAAGTATTTGGTCCAAAATCAAAAGTAATATTAAGGCAAATATGAATGTACCGAACGTAAGTCCCCCAAATGTAGGAGAGCAGAGCCTTGCGGGAGATTCCAGTACAGATATACAGCACACTACCACGTTTCATGAGTCTGCATTGTTTCTTTTTTGTTTTTTTACTACACAATAATATTATAATGTATAATGTGTTATTAAAAAAATTGATAAAATTTTTATATATAATTATATTTTCTCTTTTTCTTAATTTCATTTGGAATTTTCCCAATTTTAATTTGAAATTCTCATTTTCAATTGGTATTTTCTCAATTTCATTTGGAATTATCTCAATTTCAATGAAAAATGGTGCAGTGGTCAATAAAGGTTTTTAATTTTTATAAAAACTACGTTTACATTTATGTACAGTAACAAGCATAAAAAATACAACGCTCATTACCATGGCCTTTAAGTGTGATTCTTTGAAAATATCATTATCCAATTCACATTGTTTTGCGGTTTTTTGTTCTCTACATTTGTGGTAGGCTAGCTGGAGTAGCTATGTTTTAATAAGTTTAATGAATAAAAAGTTTTTAATAGAACGAGTGCGTATTCTGTGCGAGCAAAAAAATGCAACTTCTTATAATTGAACGTGTTTATTTAAATTAAAATACTTTTTCTTGAAAAACTTAACTTAAATGTAATATTTGGTGGCGTAGCCATTATTTTTTATTTCTTCCTTTTAGGCTTAAAATCGACTAGTATTTATTCCACTCTTCTTTCAAAATTGATTCCAATTCTTATAAACTGGACGGATTTTTCTTTTTTACTTCTCAAGCTACAAGCTCCCAAAGAATTTCTATGGCGTTTAGTCGGAAAATTGTGACACCCAGTCCAAAACATGCACATCATTATCGCATAGAAAGTTTCGAGCTAAGCGACTTGAGTGCTTGGGATCGATATTATGTTCAAATATGCCTTTTTTACGTAGGTGGGGGAGCATTTGCTGTACAAGTATACTACAGTTTTTGCTTGCGTTCATAATTCCATCAATTTTGATCAATGGATCAACTCCATTACGGGAGAACGCACCTAGAAATACTATTAATGATTTTCAATGATTTAATTTTATATAACTCGCTCCTTACCCCACACCATGTTTTACTATTGGTAGCTGAAATTTAGGAAGCTGTCTTGATTGGGTGGCCTGCGAACGTAATTTGTTGCGTCGGAGCGAAATAAATTAAATTTACTCTCGTTGCTCCACAAGATCTTAGACTTGTGCTGATACCGTTAAGAAAACTCTAGACGCTTCCTTCCTCTCTACTTATCAATGGTTTTTTGCCTGTCGCCTAGCAAGCAAATTTGCCTTATTTAGCCTACGACGTGCAGCTAGAGACACCCATATGATCATTTGCAAAACTGGCAACGTCTACTGCCATTTTTTGTGGGTCTGTTTTGACCATTTCTAACATTTGATGATCTTGGCGCACTGTAGTTTCCACACTTTTTTGAACGTTAAGACGTGAGGCTACACGACACAGACAGCAGTCCAACTTCTGGCATGAATTTCCCTTCCTCTTATAATTTAATAATAGTTTTTTTTTTGCTATCTGTTGATAGCTGTTTCTAAAGCAAAGTAAATATTATTAAAAAAAAGAGTTCGGTAACTTTTATCTAAATAGCAATAACTATCTTACTTTTATGGCTATTTCTTCAAGGTGCGTTTTTCCCCCACTTAAATTTTGATCTTTTTTTATCTTTATTTTAAAATTTTAAAATTTTTGTGTAACAAAAACTAAAACAAAATGTTGTTAAATTGATTACTCACAACCAAAGTAAAATATAACTCAAAAAAAAGAGATAAATTGATTATCGTTATTTTGAAAGAGATTTGATATAAGGTTGTTTATCACAGAATTGCAGTTTTTTTTGCTCGCAACTGTAGATATTTTCCTAGATACGGGTAATCCCAAGTTTTGATATACATACATACATTTCTTTAATGTTATATTGCGTTCATTAGACATTAAATTAATGCATTTTAGTGGTAACATCTGTTTTGCCTAAGGTGAGCATACCTTAAAGCATCCACATAGTCTGTCATTAGAGCAGTGGAGTCATCCTAAATCGTTTCATACTTTCTTTACAATCCAATAAAAATATCACAACTAACTCGAAAAATACATCTTTTTATTTTATAATAATAGAGTGCAATATCAAAAAGACACCCTTTAGTTTGCTTATGCTAAATCCTTAGAAATACATTTTCTCAGTTTATTTTTTATGAAAATCCAACTAAAACATAAATTTAAATTAGACCAGCCGATGTATAGTTGAGTGAAAACTGCTCAGCCTACGATATTTAACACAAAAAGAGATAAGATCGAACTAATTAGCATTTTTACAGATTATCTACCTTTAAATAAATCTATTGTAAAACTTTTCAAATTTTATTAGTTTTTATGTTATTAGATTGATCGGAAATCAGTGGGCGTAGTAATTTAAACTTGTACATGAACATTTTCCTTAGGTTATTTACTATTTGTTATAAGTTTAAATGGATTTTAGAATAAAAAATTGTAAAATTTCCATTTTAAAACAACATTTTTAATCTGTTATTTATTTATAAAAACCTTTTTTGAAATTTTTCAAACAGTTAAAGCAATAACGTAATCAATACAGTCGTTCCCGTTTGCAATTTGTTTAATAACCATTTCCGACCCCACAATGTTTATATTTTCTGAAATCTTATGAGTACGGAAGTCGATTGAGCAATGTCCGTCTGTCATTCTGTTTGTGTGTTGATGTAAAACAACTTTTAGAAGCTCCCACATGTAGCGTGTTTGTGTATTTAGTATCAGTCTTTTGAAAATATCCAAAACTTAATCGCTATTGAAATTTAGCACAATCGATTTATGACTTTCTGAGATATAAGCAAATAAACACGTTTATAATTTTACTATAAAACTTAATATTTTTTAGGTGATTTTTAAACACATATGCTATTATTTTTAAATATAGTATTCTTCAAGAGGAATTCGGTAAAAGTTCTGGATTAATCTTTCACTAATCAGCAAAGTTATAGGCAAAAATGAAAATATTTTTCAGCTTATGTAAAACAGCGAGGATTGGTATTTAAAGAAAAGGAATGACTAGCAAAATATAATACATTATTCGAAAATTTAAAATCAATAATGACAGTCACAACAAAATGGAATAAAATAATTTTGATATGGGTCAAATCTATTAATAAGAAAAATTAACTCACTTCAACCCCCCCAATATGAAAATAAAACAAAAGTGCCTGACCAGTACTAAGTTTTACTTAACGTCCGAAATAAAATGTCGGATATATGGGTAATTACGACTTTTCTACCTTCAATCCCCACAAAATTGATATCAAATAAAAGGGCTTAAACATTAGAATAATAAAATAGTAAACTTTGAAAAATTTTAAATCCAATATGGTGCCCTAAGCCAAATGACAAATAGCTTTTTTCTCAAGCCGTTCAATATGGGTATCAGTAGTAGCTAAACTAGTAGAATACAACTAACTAACTATGGATAATTTAATATGGCGTCAGAAAAAATAGAGCAAAATGGCGCATAAAATAAAATCTGATATCTAGGATAAGTAACTTTGTAATCTCTATACATATGATAATGAAGGGTATTATCATATTTTTGTTTCATTATTTATTTCGACTTGAATTTCTTTCCTTAAGTAAATCCTATAAAAAAGACTCTGGACTGGTCTGTTTCTCTTTCTCTTCTATTCTCTTTCTATTCCAACTTTTCTATTCATATGGAGCACACAACATGCCAATTGGGCATAGGTGTAGACCTGTCGTGGGTTTGGGCTATTAGTGCCCCTCCTTTTCAACCTAACCTAGCCTAAATTTTATAAAATTAAACAACAACAACTTTCTTAAACGAGAGTTTAAATTTCACACTACACTCCCTTTGTTTAAACAATTTTATCTCCTTAAATAATAAACTGATTTTATTAGGATCTAGATTGTTCGCATAAGCAAGAAAATTCCCTCGAAATGGTACATTTTTATTAAAATCGGTTATATAATGCGAGCGTAAAAATCTATACTTTTGCTTAGATATATTAAATATATTATTAAAAAGAAAACCTCTAAAAACTTATTTTTTATATTAAACTCGTATATATTTATACATGTAGTTTTATTTTCTTAGTAAATCGTTCTAATAGTATTGTTTATGTCTCTTTAAATATTTTAGCCATTTCCTACGAAAACGTCTGAGTAGTATTTTCCCTATACATGTACAAATTTCCATAAAAAATGCCAACAAAGCACACAGCAAGCCCATTATTAATAATCGATACGCACCAAACAAATGATAAATCTGCATTGGTCGTGGTGTGTCATCAGTTGGTCGGCGATTGTTGCCTGTGTAGACCAAAAAGCTTTCCCAACGATTCATTAAGCCTTCGTTTATATATTTTTTAATATACATATTGAAGCGTTTCAAAAATGGCGAATTCTTCTTCATATAAATACTCAACTGTTGAGTGAAGAGTTTTTCGGGCACTATATGAAAATCATAATTAGTGGGTGTTATAAATTTATAATAGCCATAATATTCATGAGCCGTTAAAATGGCCAATTTAAAGGGCTTATAATCATAGGGGTGTCTTAACATCTCAAATGACTCCACTTCACTGAAATTTAATAACTCTGCTTTGGCTACCAATTGTGGTAAATCCGTGATGGTGCTATAAACCACATCGGTCATTAAAATGCGATATTCTTCGCTCAATAAATCACTTATTAATTTAGGTGGTGGTTTATGTATGTCTGATTTAATGAAGTAGTACATAAATCCCTGGTAAATGGTACGCAAAATAAAAGTAGCCCATAACCATAGCATTAAAAGGAATCGCGAAAAGGGTACTTTGGGATCTCTAGCTACAGCACCACCTAAACTTATGACCAGCATATTGTAAGTCGGGGTATTATTTTTTTTACCCAAGACCAAGAATTTTAATTTATGATTTAGATAGAGGATCATAAAAAGAAGTATGTTACCAAGGGCAAAAATAAAAATTAACACAATCCAAATTTCCGTCTTGAATGGCATTAAAAGTTTTGTGAACGGATCGTAGGCATCTGTCTCTGATGAAACTATGAAATAATAGTTGCTCAAGTAGTAGGCCGTCGTGGGAGCATATGGATCTTCCAGCGAAGTAGGTTTGTGGTGAAAGGCTCCAATAACAAAATCGGTATTGGTTGTAAAGAGCTGTCACAAAATTAGGCAAAGCTTATTACTTACTTAGTCTAACAAAGAAATGTTAAAATTTGTTTACCTTATTAAACACTCCCTCTTCATCGTATAACGTCTGATTTATTTCGCCATCATTCAACCATCGCATGGTAATTGTAAAATTCATTTGTTCTGACAAATATTCCAATAACTTTCCCTCCAGACCATCGTAATTGCTTCTCCCTCCTTTAAGACCATGACGTAATTTAAAATATGGCAAATCTTCCCAAGTAGCACAGACCAAAGGACAACCATATAAATTAATGGATTTAGCCGTAACAAAATTTGTATGCAGCCAACGACCATCAATGAATTTGTTATGAATGATGGGTGCAACACCTTTGCAATGATATGGCGTAAATGGCATGCTATGAAATAACAAAATGACATTGTAAACTGCGTGTATAAGGACATCAGCATGCGTGATACCATTACGCCAATTTATTTGGAAAATTTCAAAAAGTTCATCGTAATAATGATGGATGTGGGGAAATGTTTGCAATATAATAAAATAAGAGCCCTCCACAAAGAGGTGATACTTGGTAAGACCTTTATAAAGAAATCTATAAGACAATAAAAAGATTTTAGACAATATACCAGTAAAACAATTAACAAGAAGTGGGGAAAACTCACTTCAAGGACTCTGCCGAATCCACCAATAGTATACAGTAGTGCCTTTCGTTATCTGTTGGTATAGCAATGTTACTTTTTAAACGTACCGCTATGTTATCACTCAACTTTTGCATTGTTTCGTCTATTACTTTTTCGAACTCATGCACATAGACCTTGTTTTTATTTAAAACTTTCACTTGAAAATTAAAAACTCTTTGCTGGAACTGATCCACAAACAGTGTATTGACTATTTCCACCAAAGCCTCGGAAAGACTGCGCGTAACATCAAACTTTTCAACTGGCCACTCAATGCTACAGTTGACATTTTTTGCTGAGAGTATTAGAAATGCATAAACTATAAACGAATTCTGACAAACTAGAGACGACATCTTTACACTTTAGTGGTTGTTAATAAACTAAAAAAAAATAAAGTTTAACACTAGGCGTTATTGTTATTTACTGATTGTATTCATTTAGCTTAATTTGTGGTTTATGTAGACATTGCGGACTGCTACTTTAGACGCATGCATATGCTTTCAATATGAAAATCATTAGACAAAGAGAAAGTAATATAAAATATTGTATATAAAGGGTGGTTAAATTTAAAGGGCCGATGTTGATTTTGAAACACAAATTATTAAGGAAAATATTGCAATTTTTTTAACTATTGGTAATATTGGTATGGTTCAATTTTTTATGGAACAATATATCAGCCAAATTGACGCCGCGACCTCGGCGGTCCAAATTTCCAATAACAATGTTGATGTTTAATTATTTAATAAAAGAGTTTCTATAAAGGATGAAATATATTTTATCAGGTTAAAATCTAATACTACCTACTGAATGCAAATAGCTCAACTAAACTAAATACCCTTTCGTGAACACTACTCAATTATAAGGTCCCATACCCTTTAACACATTTTTAGTTTTTAGTTGAATTAATGTAGACATCACGTAAAATAATTAAGCAGGTAGAAACTTTGTTATTCAAACATTTTAACACTACCCGCAACGACTAAACTTGTATATACAAAGTATACTAAAGTTGTGATACTAAACAGGTATCTCTGGACTTACACGGTATGATGGGGTCCTAAAAAAAACTCCGTGTAAAACTAAATCAAGTAAACTAGAAATACTATTTCCATACAAAATCCTACTTTGGGTGTGAGAATTCACCTGTCTGTGTGTGTGTCAGCTATAGTCTGCGAAACTGTAAAGCCGATCGGACTCAATTTTTGGTACGTTGTTTTACACATTCCAGGTAGTGTTAATGGGTGGTAAAAAGTGGGCGGGGCTACGTCCATAAAAAAAATAAAATAATTTAGCTACATGCACTTGACCGATTTCTCTGAAATTTTTTAGATATTTTGAGCTGTCATGACTATACAATTTCGTGATTAGAAAATTGGGCAGTGTCACGCCCATTAAAAATAAGTTATTATTTTCAGCTACTTGAATTTCACCGATTTTTCTGAAACTTTGTACATATTGAGCTGTCATGACTATTTAATTTCGTAATTAGAAAAGTGGCGAGTGCTACCCCCATTAAAAAAATAAGTTATTATTTTTAGCTGTTTCCACGCCTTCCAACGGTTCCCACCGATTTGCCTTTCAACTTTAAGCGACTACAATTTCCAGTTCGCCTTGCTTTCGCTATCACCATCAACAAAGCACAAGGACAATCTCTGCGTGTTTCAGGATTGAATTTGGAAAATCCATGCTTTTCACATGGCCAGCTGTAAGTCGCATGCTCCAGAGTGGGAAAACCAAAAAATCTGTTCATTTTTACAGCAAATTGAAAAACCAAAAATATTGTTTACCCACTTGCATTACAATAAAAATCAATAAAATATTATTTTTAATATATTAAATTCAAATTCAATTCAAATTCATATATAACATAACCTAACATTAATATAATAAATTTTGAAGAATCAAAAGATTTCTGCTTCAGTGGGTTCATCATGTTTTTATTACTTTTAGTTTTTGGATAATCTTTGTTAATAAACGACTCAAAACATTATCTTTACCAACAGCTTCAGGTAATTTTTTTCCAAGCTCCATTTATTTAGTTAAGAAGTGGTGACTTTTATAGACTTTATTAAAGGTTTTTGCAAAAAACAGACATTTGCTTAATTTATTTTATCCAAAGTTGCAATTTAATTATAGTCAGTTATTTTTAGAAAATAGCTGATTATAAATAAAAACGCGTAAATCAAAAAACTGCCACTATTATAACCTGTGTTATATCAAAACAGTGCAAAAAACATACCGAGAGACACCTGTATATGCATATGTATAGGTATGAATATCTATCTTTATGCAACCGTTACATAGGTACAATAAAACACAACGTAACGGACAATTGTTGCTCCAGTTATTTACTGTGCTGACTGTTGTTGGGTGGATGAGTTGCTGAGGGTATTAATAGATTTGTGTTTACTAAGGTGACCATATCAAATAACATGCGAAGCAATTTTTTTTTTTGTGTCATTAATTAACTATGTGTTATAGTTATAATGTGTTGTGTGTTGATTTGTTTACTTAATGTGTAATTAAAATAAAACATATTTATTTTCATGAAAGTCGTATACATACTCACTTACATATGGGCATTTCCATGTCATCGTACGTGACATGTGTACTCCTATAAAGTGGAGTAATTTTTGTAAAAGTAAGAGTAACTTAATGTTCCATTCAAAATAATTATATTCGAATCATTGTTGTCTAAAATATCCAGAAAATAAGAATATATCGTACGTGACATAAAACAGAAGTGATTTTGATGTATAAGTATATGGAAATATGAAAAAATATGAGAATCTTGGGAGGTATTTTTTCCTTTTTGTAATTTCTTACACTAAAATAAATATTTATCATTTAAAATCCATCATACTTAATTGAAAACAATCTCTAAATGATTTTATAATAAATTCAATTTAATATCGTTCGTGATATATCGTACGTGACAGATTTTTCTCTAATATTTAGTATTCTTAGATAATAAAATGTGTATTATGTTAAGAAAAAAGTTAAATTCTAAATAAGGTTCTTTTTTTATACCCTTCACACAGTGAAAAAGGGTATATATAGGTTTGTCATTCCGTGTGAAATTTCTACAATTTTCATTTCCGACCATAATGTGTATATTTTCTGAAAGCTTATGAATAGGGGAGTCGATTATGCTCTGTCAGTCTGTCAGTCTGTCCGTCTGTCCGTGTGTATGTTGAAACCAACTTTTTGAAGCCCCCGACATCGCTTGGACCCGGGTGAGCAATTAAAATATCAAAAATATTCGGGAGTAGATCGCTATTGAAAATTAGAAACATCGGTACAAAACCAACTGAGATATGAGCAAAAACCCACGACCACCTCGATTTTTTTTTCACAAAAACAACATTACAACAACAACATACATACATACAAACGTGTATACTGGTTAGAGAAAACGTAGCATCGAATCCCAGCTGAGCCAAAAAAAAATTTTTTTTAATATTTTTTTTAACTTTTTTTTATTTTTTATTTTTTTAATTTTTATTTAATATATAATTTATATTTTTATTATTTTTTTTTAATATTTGTATACCCTTCACCTGTGGTGCACAAGGGTATATATAGCTTTGTCATTCCGTTTGTAATTTCTACAATTTTCATTTTCGACCCCATAAAGTATATATTTTCTGAAAGCTTATGAATAGAGGAGTCGATTAAGCACTGACCGCCTGTCCGTCTGTCCGTGTGTTGGTTGAAATCAACTATTAGAAGCAACTATATGTTCCTCAGATCTGTATATGGTATCAATCTCTTGGAAATATCCAGGAATGAATCGCTATTGAAATTCAGCACAATCGCCCCATAACTCTCTGAAATATGAGCAAAAAACCACGACCACCTCGTTTTTTTTTCACAATTAAAACAACAACATACATACATACATACATGTAACACATACCAAAAAAAAAAATTACAAAAAAAAAATATTAAAAATATAAAAAAATAACAAAAAAAAACTACAAAAAAAAACTACAAAAAACAACTACAAAAAAAAATTTTTTATAAAAAAAAATTAAATTTAAATTTAAATTTATATATGTTTAATAGTTTTTTAAGCTTAAAATAACAAATATCAAGACACAAATCCAACAAAAAACTAATATATAATAAAAAAACGTTTATCCTGATGATGCTACACAAAGAAGTAGCGAAATATTGATCAAATAATATAAAACAAAACAAAAAGATTATTAAAAAAATTATTAAATTTAAATTTATTTAAAATATATCGTCTAAATTTCTTGATCTTTTTTATTGATTATATATGATTTTTCCAAGCTTGAGATCAAATTTTTTTTTTTTATTTTTTTTTTTTTAGTTTTTTTATAAAAAATTATTTATTTTAACCAATATTTCGCTACCAAACAATGGGTAGCTTCTTCAGGGTAATATGTATACAAATTTTATAAAAACAAAAAACAAATTCAAAACAATTTCAAATTGAAAAAATATTTTGTAAAAAGGCGGGAAAATATTTTTTCAATATAAACAATTTTTGAAATATACAAACAAACAAACATACAAAAATAATTCATTCACATATTTATAGTAATAATTTACAAAAATAACAACTAATACTATTAGACTACCGTTTTCAGATCTTATTAACTAATAATCTATAATTTTGGGCAACATTTGCAGTATCAGTCTTATAATTAATTCTCTGTGTAGGTGGTACTTTAATAATTTGTAACATTTCTAACATATTCCTACGTCTGTAATTGTTTTCCTTGTTTAAACTTAATGTTTTATTGAAGTCTGGATAATGATTAGAACTAGCGCAATGTAATGATAATGCTGTTTTTTGTGTCAGTGTAGTGTTCCTGTATTTCTGATCAGATCTATGTCCAGCGATCCTAGTTTTTAATTTATTCTTTGTTGTTCCTACATAAACTTTGTCACAACTTTCAGTATCATTACCATTACATGGTATTTTATACACTAAATTAGACATTTCAAGTTTATCTATCTTATCCTTTGTTTTACTAAACAGTTTACCTAACGTGTTATATGTTTTGTGGGCCATTATATATTTTTTATAGTCGTAAATTTTTGAGTTTTTCAATCTTTCAGATAAAAGAGGGACATAAGTTAATGATTTATAAATTTTGGGTTCAGTTGTCAGTCTTGTGCTACTATTTCTCCTATTTTTATATTGTCCTATTAATCTACAAATTATCTGGATTGGATAATTATTTTCATCTAAAATATTCTTAATTTTTTCTATATTCTTTCTATGAAATTTTGTATCACTAATCTTTAAAACCCTCTCAATTAAATTTCTTGCCGTATTAATTACAATTCCCTTGGGGTGATACAAAATTTCATAGAAAGAATATAGAAAAAAATTAAGAATATTTTAGATGAAAATAATTATCCAATCCAGATAATTTGTAGATTAATAGGACAATATAAAAATAGGAGAAATAGTAGCACAAGACTGACAACTGAACCCAAAATTTATAAATCATTAACTTATGTCCCTCTTTTATCTGAAAGATTGAAAAACTCAAAAATTTACGACTATAAAAAATATATAATGGCCCACAAAACATATAACACGTTAGGTAAACTGTTTAGTAAAACAAAGGATAAGATAGATAAACTTGAAATGTCTAATTTAGTGTATAAAATACCATGTAATGGTAATGATACTGAAAGTTGTGACAAAGTTTATGTAGGAACAACAAAGAATAAATTAAAAACTAGGATCGCTGGACATAGATCTGATCAGAAATACAGGAACACTACACTGACACAAAAAACAGCATTATCATTACATTGCGCTAGTTCTAATCATTATCCAGACTTCAATAAAACATTAAGTTTAAACAAGGAAAACAATTACAGACGTAGGAATATGTTAGAAATGTTACAAATTATTAAAGTACCACCTACACAGAGAATTAATTATAAGACTGATACTGCAAATGTTGCCCAAAATTATAGATTATTAGTTAATAAGATCTGAAAACGGTAGTCTAATAGTATTAGTTGTTATTTTTGTAAATTATTACTATAAATATGTGAATGAATTATTTTTGTATGTTTGTTTGTTTGTATATTTCAAAAATTGTTTATATTGAAAAAATATTTTCCCGCCTTTTTACAAAATATTTTTTCAATTTGAAATTGTTTTGAATTTGTTTTTTGTTTTTATAAAATTTGTATACATATTACCCTGAAGAAGCTACCCATTGTTTGGTAGCGAAATATTGGTTAAAATAAATAATTTTTTATAAAAAAACTAAAAAAAAAAAAGTTGATCTCAAGCTTGGAAAAATCATATATAATAAATTTATTTAAAAAAAAATTTTTTTTAAATTGTTTTTTTTTTTTTTTTTTTATTGCATGACTACACGTTGTGAAGGGTATATAAGATTCGGCACGGCCGAATATAGCGCTCTTACTTGTTTACTCTTGCGACTGTTCAAATACGAAATAACATCCAAGGGAAATCAAAAAAATACCGCTAATTCGACTTTATATATTCTTTTTTCTTATGGATCTTGTTAATTGTTGTTGTTTTCTTAATTTTAAAGCATATTTACAATTACAATTTATTTTAACAATTTAGTCGCTAAACGAAAAATAGTTGATTGCCATTCTTTAAAATAAGTCAAAGAGATAATCAGATTAAACTCTTGTTATTGCTTTTAAAATAATTTAATAAGCTCTTAATACCTGATCTTAGTAAAATTTGAGTATTTTTTTTATCAATAAACTTATCTTGAAAACTTTTACTTTTACAGTCGTGGTTAACATATTCATGGAAATGTCCATATGTAAATACAAATATTTGTATGTAATAAAATATATTAGTACTCGTACTACAAAAAAGCCTAATAAATAAAAGTATATGTATATTGATACATAATATACAAAATTTGTATAGTGGGAAAAAGGCAATGACATTTGTTTTTTACAATTTTTATAACTTTTTTAATTGAACAATAAAGCTTGCATTTGGGAACAGAAAATTCAAGGTGTCAAGGTGATTTTTTAAATAAACTGATAGAAATTTAAGGTAATAAAGTTCGTCGCTGTCCTTTTTTTTGTATCTTTGATGATTGAACATACATTACCAAATTCTAAACTACTTACTTTGTATGTACTTAAATAAATAATATCCGTTTTACCGAAAAACTATTAACATTAAAATGGCAAACTTGATCCGAACAAAAACTATTTTGTTTACGAACGACCCAATACCATACAATTTCAACTTATGTCATAAAAAGTATACATTTGTTTTATTTCTAAGTCATTGTTACAAAACGGTGTTTAGTTATCCAAATTTTGCTTTAGTGAAAATCTTGCATTAGAAAAAAAAATCTATTTTCGCTTAACCAAATTCGACTGTATTTAAAACCAAATCAAGCTGCATTTATATTTTCTTAAAAATTTCATTAGTGACCTCTGACTTGCACAAGATATAATTTATAATCGATTTACAAACGATTAGTGATTAACAGTCATTAACAGAGACCTAAAAGTATTATTTAACAAAACTAAACTAAAAATGTGTGTAACGAAAATATCGAAGCAGACCACTACAATTTCGAACACCTTTAAACTGCCATCGCTCCCACAGTGATTTATAGGCTACCAATCGGCATTCCTTTCTTTACTGAATATCTTGCCTTTAACGGCATTTACTTCAAATTCTAAAACGTGTTTTTACTGCAAACTAGTGTCTAGTGTAGGTCTCCAATACACTTTATGTGAGCCAAACTGTGATCCTCAATCTCAATCAATCATACAACATGCAAATTCTTCCAACATTAACATCCTCGATTTAAATATTTTCCAGTAGATATTTAAAGTTTCTGTGTCGTAACAAACGCAGTTATCCAGTGAATTTAAATCTCAGTACCTTAACTTCACTCCTAATACGAGGTTCCTTGAGCACTATTGGCCGCTTCATTCTTACCAATGCCCACAGTCAGCTCATTTGTAGAGCCACACCACACACACACACACAGAACTTAAAAAAATACATTTAATAAAAACTCCTCACATAAATCTCTGCAACACTTCAGCAGATGATCCAATGCTTGTATTTCTGCCTGATAGACTGACACGGACTTCCCCAGCCAAAAGGAATAGGATAAATTTAACTTAAGTGAGTATATACCAGCAACTGAGCCCATAAGTAAAGATACTCCTTATGAATGGATTCATCTGATTTCGTGATTAGAAAAGTGGGCAGGGCCACGCCCATAAAAATAGTTATAATTTTGAGGTACTTGCTCTGGATCGATTTTTGTGAAACTTTGCACACATATTGAGTTGTCATGACTATACAATTTCTTGATTAGAAAAGTGGGCAGTGCCAAGCCCATTAAAAAAATTTTAAATTAAATTTTAAATTTTTGAACTTGATATTCAATTTAAATTCAGAATGCATTTTTATTCATTAAGGGACGTAGCAACGCGCGCCGGGCTTTTCTAGTGTTAAATAAAAATACTTTTCCAACAATTCGTTTATTGTTCAAAAAACATTTAACTACTTTAATGCTCTGCTACATTTTCATCACCCAAATTTCCACCGAGAACTCAAAATGTATATAATTAAGCAGTTTTGCATAAATAAGCCTAAACGCATAAGAATTGATTTGTTAAAAAACTGGACATTATTTCTATCAGCATACAATAATCAAAGAGTTCAAATTCCACATGTTACCAACGAGTGTGAATAATATATTTATCTTAGCAAATATTGTATTAAAATTGTTTTACTTACTTACCTTCGATAAAGGCTTAAGTTTAAATTTTAATTTTGAATCAATAAATACTACGGAGATGGCCACGTACTTGCAGCATTTCAACACAGAATTTTTTTTTAAACAAACCTCTGAATTATCGGTTGTACAAAGTGTTCGTCAAAAAACGGCGAAATATTATTTTATTGAACTATTAAGTGAATTTTTTAAGACTTTAGATGATATTAAGATTAAATTGGAATATATGCATGAGGACTATGAACATCATTTTGCATATTTTAATGTAATGTTAATTGATTCGTATGAAAGTTTTCGGTAAGTAATAAGCCCTAGGGAAAATGACGGCATTGGAATCTGATTGAAATTTTAGAAATCTTATACCAAAAGCGTAGACAACATGAACTTTTATAAATTAGCGCATTCGAACATGTTTTAAAATTTTTAAATCTGTATTTAATTTCTATAGGAAATAAGTTGAACACTCTGGTGCAATTTCAATAGCGTTCGAATGCCGTATTTTGCCCTCTGCGAATATACATACTTATGAACATCCCGGCGTATACTTAATAAACCGTAACCGCAATATTTACATACATTTGTATATAATTGTATACAGAGTAATTTAAAATTAGGCATATATGGTCTTAATAAAGACAACTAAAAGAAAAGCCTTTCATCCTACGCATATGTTATTAGGCTAGTCGATTTCTTGTAACACAGTTTATGATCAAATTATTTAACTATTTTCAACTACGTGTAACCTCGGTTAACGCAACCCTCGATATGCGCAACCCCTCGGTTATCGCAACTTCAAAACTCTTAACATTGATTACTCTGCAAATGAAATTTTTAACGCAACTTTGCCACTGTTTTTGAAATTTAAAAATTTCTTTGTTTGTAAATGTAAATGACAAAATTTGTTAAACTAGCAATAAAGCAATAGATTGAACTTCTGAAGACACTTAAAAGTGGCATAACTGTGAAGACGATTTGCAATGAATACATAGTTCACAAATCAACAGTATGTAAAATGATGCAAGCAAGCATTAAATAAGTTTGTGGCTGGTAAGCTCTTTTCAATAAAAGCCTCCGAATATCCCGAAAAAGCTTTCTATAAAGAGTTCATTGAACAAAGAAAGGAAAACTTGCCAGTTTCTGCTGAAGTTTTGAAACAAAAAGTACGCGAGTTGCATAAAAAAATCGCAAGCGAACCTGAAAAATTTAATGCAAGCAACGGCTGGTTTGCAAATTTTAGATTTAACGGTATACGGTTGATTAAAATTTGTGAAAAAAAGCTCTCATATAATGAAGTGGCTGTAAACCTATTTTAGAGAGGTTCCAAGAGAAAATACGAGAGCCGGAACAAGTTTATAACGCCGATGAGTCTGGTTTTTTTTTTTTTAAATCATGCCGGACAAAACTTTAGCAACATTCAAAGAAACATTTGCTCCTGGTCGAAAAATAAGCAAAGAGCGAATTATATTACACCAATACATCGGAAACGCACAGTTGAAGCCTTTTGTAAATGGTAATTGCAGTCCACTCGAATCAAAAAAAAATGCGATTATTAAAAGCTTACTATTGTTTTTTAAATAAAACTTTTTTGCTTTAAAATAACCTTTTTAATCGAGAAACAGGCAGGGACATTTGTGACTCGGTTTTCGCAACAACTCAGTTATCGCAACAGCACAAAATTTCTGTTGGTTACATTAAGCGAGGTTACGCTATCTATATATATAAAAGTGAAACTCACATGTACGAAGTCAAACACATTTTTAAGTAACTACAAACTGGTTTTTTCGTAACCACATCTAGTGGATTAAGTGACTTTTTTTCTTGTCGGCGACTCATTATTTTTACAAAGGCATGTCATAGGCAGTAGTCAATGGGTCATATCTGCATGACTTTTTAATTGACTACTAAATACTTATTTTTCAACCGATTTGAAGTTAATTAATGAATAGTCGGTCTATACTAAACTATTATTAAAAACACTTTTTTAAATTCATTTTTAAACAGTTTAATTTAAATTATTTTTTTTTTTAATTTACATATATAAAGATATAGTTAATACAATATAAAAAAATATTAAAATAAGGCATCTTTTAACATCGTGGTTGCAGACATGACGTTTTTTAATAACAGCTAAGGCATTTCGTAATTCTTTATCTAGGTCATTACAGAGAGGCTGAACCGCATCCACCAATGCATCAAAAACTTTTCATTATCCTTCAAAGACAGAATTTCCCTTGACGTTTTTGGCAATTTCCATTTGAGAGATAATTTTATGGCATTGATCTGCAAAAAAGCGAAAAACAAAAATTTGGGAAATGGTAAAAGTAGAGAAAAATAAGAACTTACAGAAATTTGATTATTTTCCTCAACTATAACCTCATTTAGCGTTTTCAACTCCTCAAAGGTTTTTATTGGAAAAACATTCTTAATTGCCACATTGTTTTTTCCTGGCGAACAAGGCTTTCAGCCATTACTTTTTGGACAGACAATGCTACCATTATAGTTTCATTTTTGGTTTGAAGTATCTCTATGAGCTCCTTAATTTTGCCTAGAAAAATATGTGAATGTTTATATAAAAAACGTGATATTTTTGTATAGAATAAATACATATGTATTTTCATCTTACATGTCATTTCAAAAAATTTCGCATCGAATTGTTTCAAAGCTTCAACTGAACATTGGCAAGGCGCTTTCTCACTTTTTTCTATTCCGTTTTCTATAAAAATACGATACAAGTAATTAGGTATATTTTTACGATTTTACAAGATACTTACCAATCGTTCTTAAATAAAAGCGCTTCATAATTTTTAGAAAATAAATAAATTATTAATTTTATTATTTTTTTTATTATTGACGTGTGACATTTGACATTTTGCTTTTATTTACATATTTCTTATTTGTGACTTCATGCAATATGATTGGTTGATATCTGCATGATATTTAAATCAATTTATAGTCATTTGCAAAAAAGTTAACTTATAGTTAGTGTTTTTTATCAACCGATTATTTTATTTCCTTCAGGATCTGTGTGTGTGTGTGTTAGCTATGGACTCCGAAACCGTTAAGCCGATCGGACTCAAACTTTGGCAAGTTGTTGTACACATTCCAGCAAGTGTTTACGGGTGGTAAAAAGTGGGCGGGGCTACGCCCATAAAAAATAAGTTATCATTTTCAGCTACTTGCACTTGACCTATTTTTCTTAAACTTTGCACACACTTTGAACTCTCATGGTTATACAATTTCGTGATTTTAAAAGTTGGCAGTACCACGCCCACAAAAAAAACTTATCATTTTCAGCTACTTGAACTTCACAGATTTTTCTGAACCTCTGCATACATATTAAGCTGTCATGACTATACAGTTTCGTGATTAGAAAAGTAGGCAGTGCCACGCCCATTAAAAAAAGTTATAATTTTTATCTTCTTGCACTTGATATTCAATTAAAATTCAGAATGCATTTTTATTCATTAAGGGGCGTAGCAACGCGCGCCGGGCTTGGCTAGAAATTTTATAAAAAATTTCATTCATTGAAACAAATTGTTTTTGTAAAGAGGCCTTTTAGTTTGTGATATAAAAAAAAAAGAAAACAAAGAGAATGTAACAATTTAAACATGTTGTTTTGTTGTTTTATTATATTTTTTATCTGTGGTGTAAAGGGTATATTTATTTATATGTAAAGCATTGTCATTTCGTTTGTAATTTTTGATCTCATAAAGTATAAATTTTCTGAAAGCTTATAAACAGAGAAGCCGCTTAAGATTTTTTTGTCGTCTGTTGGTTGAAATCAACTTTTAGAAGCCCCGCTCTCTGATTCGCAAAATTATAGGAACAAATTATTTTAAAAAGTGTATGTATTTTTAATGTATCTACACGCTAATTATAACAAATTCTAAGCCAAAGTCTCCAAAATTATTTTTGAGAATAATTCACAAATCGATTTGAAATCAACTCAGATATATTTCTATACCCTTCTCACGAGACTACAAAAGGGTTTATATAAGTTTGTTCTTCCTTTTGTAATTTTTACAATATTCGCTTAAGACAATATATAAAATATATTTCTATACTCTAAATTCGTATAGATAGAGAAATTGACGTGTGTATGTTGTAATCAACTTTTTAAAGCCCCAACGTATACTTCGGACTCATATATAGTATCAGTTTATCAAATATTCCTTTAATAACTTTTCTTTTGAAAATCAGTTACATGGGTACGTTTCTGGCTAAGGTATGAGCAAACGAACATGACTCCTTTGTTTTTTACCCAAATAAAGTTATATTTTAAGATACAAAGAAAACCACTACACCATTTCCAATTGTATTTCAGAAATTTCTATTTGTATTTCAGAAATTTCTAATTGTATTTCAGAAATTTCCATTTATATTTCAGAAATTTCTAATTATATTTCAGAAATTTCTAATTATATTTCAGAAATTTCAATTTATATTTCAGAAATTTCCAATTATATTTCAGAAATTTCAATTTGTGTTTCAGAAATTTCTATTTGTATTTCAGAATTTTCCAATTGTATTTCAGAATTTTCTAATTCCATTTTAGAACTTTCCAAATGTATTTCAGAAATTTCTATTTGTATTTCAGAAATTTCTATTTGTATTTCAGAAATTTCTATTTGTATTTCAGAAATTTCTATTTGCATTTCAGAATTTTCAATTTGTGTTTCAGAATTTTCCAAATGTATTTCAGCATTTTCCATTTATATTTCAGAACTTTCCAAATGTATTTCAGAATTTTCTAAATGTATTTCAGAAATTTCTATTTGTATTTCAGAAACTTCCAAATGTATTTTAGATTTTTTCAATTGTATTTCAGAAATTTCCAATTGTATTTCAGAATATGAAACAGAAATATTTATTTTATATTACTACATTTTATAATGTATATTTGTTTTGAGGACTGATTGCAAACATTATTACTTAATTTAAATTACAAATAATAAAACTTAGTATCTTATACTAAGCTTATAAAGTTAAACATTATTAGTGTTTTTCAAAGTTGCGACATATTGGTAAGAAAAAGCAGTTTAAATTTGTTATCTTTTTAAGGGAACATAAGACTTTAAGATATTCCTGTTGGACAATAAAATATTAAAAGTTTTAAATTTTTTATGTAATAGTTTCATTAATAAATCCCCATATTTCTGTATTGCCTTTTTTTTACATGTCTGTATTTTTTTTAATTTACTGTTATTACTAACTAACATCACTTAGTAATTAATTATTATTTATTTAATAATTATTTTTAATTTTTAGAAATATTAGAAAAATATAATTTTTTTTATTTTAGGTTTTTAAGGTATGTAAATATATATCATTTAATTATAATTTAATTATAATTTATAATTTAATTTAATTATATTTTTAGTTTAATAATAGCAAAAAGATAATTGCATGTCGGAGTCTAAAGAAAAATCTTTAACGTTTACTCTTCCATAAGTTTTTAACACCTAAAATTATCTTAAAATTTAACAAAAATGTATGTAAATAAATGTTAAACCCGCAAAATTACTTTATTATAAATAAAAATATTTTAGTTACAACAAGATTTGAAGAAAATAAAAGCCCTTTCAAAGTAAATAGGTCTCTACTAAGTCGTATACTTTTTATAAAAATTTTATTAGATAAGGAAAGAATATGTAAATAAAAAAAATATTCTGAAATACATTTGGAAAATTCTGAAATACAATTGGAAAATTCTGAACTACAGTTGGAAATTTCTGAAATACAATTAGAAAATTCTGAAATACAAATAGAAATTTCTAAAATACAAATAGAAATTTCTGAAATACAATTGGAAAATTCTGAAATACAAATAGAAATTTCTGAAATACAAATTGAATTTTCTGAAATACAAATTGAATTTTCTGAAATACAAATAGAAATTTCTTAAATACAAATAGAAATTTCTGAAATACATTTTGAAAATTCTGAAATACAATTGGAAAATTCTGAAATACAAATATAAATTTCTGAAATACAAATTGAAATTTCTGATATATAATTGGAAATTTCTGAAACATAATTGGAAATTTCTGAAATATATTTGGAAATTTCTGAAATATAAATGGAAACTTCTGAAATATATTTGGAAATTTCTGAAATATAAATGGAAATTTCTGAAATACAATTAGAAAATTCTGAAATACAAATAGAAATTTCTGAAATACATTTTGAAAATTCTGAAATACAAATATAAATTTCTGAAATACAAATTGAAATTTCTGAAATATAATTGGAAATTTCTGAAACATAATTGGAAATTTCTGAAATATATTTGGAAATTTCTGAAATATAAATGGAAACTTCTGAAATATAAATGGAAATTTCTGATATATAATTAGAAATTTCTGAAATATAAATGGAAATTTCTGAAATACAATTAGAAATTTCTGAAATACAATTGGAAATTTCTGAAATACAATTGGAAATGGTGTAGAACTACTGTTTTTTATTCTTTAAACGAAAGTGTACAACCTATTTATGAGTTAAATGTATTATTAAAGTTATATGTATTATTAAATGTACCCACTTTAAATCTTACAATATTTGTTACACATAAAAGGCTTGACCGGTATAATACAGTTAACAATTAAAAAGTATAAAATCCAATACAGCGTCCGTAACAAAATGGTGGATGTTATTACGATTTTGTGCCCTTGACACCCACAATATTGATCCCAAATGTAAGACTTGACTAGTAGAATCAGCAAACAATGAAAAGTATAAAATCCAAGATGGCATCCGTAACAAAATGGCGTATAATTTTCTTTGCCCCATCAATAAAGGTAGAATTAGTCTTTACTTTCTGTTCCGTTCCGAATCAGCTGACTTCATTCTGTTAAATAGAAAATGTGTACAAGTCGTTAGTTGTTCTGTTACTTTCCGTGCCGTTGCGGACGAACCTGTAGAAAATAGAATTCAACGTTAAGTGACAGCCATTGAGAGAGAAACAGCTGATATTTAGGTGCCTATATTTCAAATGTGGCTGCAACATAGAGACTTTGTTGGCTTATAGATGAAATCTGAGACTATAATTTTTTATTTATGTATGGACTTTGACGAGGAAAATAAACAAAAAATATAATGAGCTTGTTTTTGTAAGATTACCTTGTAAATTAAGGCAGATGATTTTTTACAGAAGAAGTAACCACAAAAATTAAACAACAGAACGGCACTTCACAGAACGACAACAGAAAGTAAAGACTAATGAAGCCTTTAGGGTTTTAAAAAGAAAAGAATTCGCTAGTAGGGCACAATTGACTATGTATAAATTTAAAATCAAAGATTACGTTGAATAGCGACAATAGCGCATAAAATTAAATATAAAATTTTGGCTACGACACAATGTGGCCATTATACCTACATATATACATGATTATGAAGGGTATTTTTAAATTCGACACGGCCGAATATAGCAGTTATTTGTTTTTTTTCGTCTTAAGTTTGGTGTTCACAGTAAAAAAAACATCCAACTTTAACATTTATATGTAAAAATTATTTAATTTAAATTGATTTCTTCTATTTTTTTCCTTCTTCTTTTTACAGAAAAATCAATCCTGGTCCGAAAACAAATACCGAAGACTATAGCGAATTTTATCTGATAGTAATGTATTTCGATAGAAAAACAAATCCAGAAAAAGAGATACAGCAAATATTTAATTACTGCTGGTCTTATTTCATGGTTAACGTAGCTCTCTTAGTACAAAATGAAGGGGAACGGAAGTCTATTATTTTATATACTTACTACCCTTTTACATCAAAGTCCTGTCAACATGCTCAACTACATATGATTAATATAAGTAAATCGATATTACAATTAGGAAATTCAGAGCTATTTCCTAATAAATTTAAAAATTTTCATAATTGTACAATAATGGCCGCATTATGGAATGTACCACCATATTTAGTTCTACCAAAAAGAGTGAACGGGGAAATTGAAGGCATTGAAGGAGTTTTACTAAATACTTTAGCCAAAGTCTTAAACTTTAAAATTGATTATGTCATACCACCCAAAAATGAACAAAGAGGTTTGGTGAAGGCAAATGGCACATTAACAGGAGCGTTAAAATTGGTGTGTTGAGAAATGATTACTAATTAAAAATAGTAAAATAATAATTAATTTTCTTCCTTTATAGTTAAATGATCGTGTAGCCGATTTAAGTTTGGGTTCGTTTCGTTGCACTCTGCAACGTTCTTCTGTTCTAAGTCCCTCACTGAGTTATTATCAAACCATGCAAGTGTTTACAGTGTTGTCTTTGCGGAAATCTTGGAACAGTTTTGAAATTATAGCATATCCTTTTCATTTTCACATTTGGCTTGTTTTATTAGCCCTAATGCTTTTGTTGCTTTCCTCAACTCACATTCTTGAATATTTTTATTTTAAAGTTTTTAAATTTATTTACGGTTTTAATTCCGCTTCTTTTATAAATACGAATATTATCGCCATTACTTTAGGTCAAACGGTACATACCTTACCGCTGCGTAATTTCGCACGTTTCATGTTATTAATGTGGATTTTGCTAACAATGATTTTACGCTCTATTTACCAAGGCTCCCTCTATGAATTTATGAAAACACAAAAAACTTTAGCTCCTCCCGATACGACAGCCGAATTAACCCAACGTAAATATGAACTCATAATCAACACGGCTACTAACGATTCATATTCGGGCATACAAATTATACGCAATAAACAGATTGAAGTTTTAGTTATGAATATCACCGATACTGCAGGATTTTCTCTATTAGAGGCTAATCACAATAAACGTTATGTTACCGGTTGTCCCAAGGACTTTCTTACTTACTATGTTAATACCTACGACAAATATGGGGTATTTCATGTGTTAAAGGAAACTATATTTACTCAGCAGTTGTGTGTTTATTTCACGAAACATTCTTATTTGGTGGTACCATTTGATAATATTTTACAAAACTTACAAAGTTTTGGTTTAATATATTATTGGGTAAGTTTGATGTTGGATGATCGTTTTCTAGAAAAGGTCGAAAAACAATCGACTGAAACTCCCCTTACGTTTGCACAGTTAAAGGGTATTGTACAAATTTGTTTGTATTTATATATTTTTGTGATTATGGTGTTTGTATATGAAATTATATGCTTTAGGTTTAATAAAAGAAATGCTACAAAATGATTTTTAAACAGATTTAAACAGCTGTACTAAATTTCAGCACATCGAAATTGGTTTTTTATCACCTCACAAATATTATTAGTTGTCAAACGTGCTGCCATGACAGGAACGATATCATTATTCACAGACTTTAACATTTCCTTTTATTGAAGACGCTTCTTAAACATTTTCGTTCTATTTAAATGGAAGGTTTCCTAGTATTTAAGCACTTTACCAATACTACACTGCGGTGCAATATTATCGCTACACTTCAATTTTAAGTATTTCGCAAACATTAGATAATATATAATTATACCATCTGGGAGAACATTAAAAATTAATAACTTAAGCAACAAAAATCTTCTATTTATTCATTTATTTGTATGAAGAATATCTTTGTATTATGTAGTATACTAAACATGAGTGTATAGTCTAATCGCGATATCTGCAGGGTTAAACTTGCGATTCTATAATGATAAAATAAAGAATACTTCATGCGAATATAATTAAAATTTTCTGTGCATGCCGGAAATCTTTCATTACATTCGTGGTACAATTATCAGGTAGCCTCAGTTCTGCAACAACAAAATTCTCATGCATTTTGTTGTTGGAAAACGATGAATGAAATGTCAAAAAGCATGTGTGTATGTATGGGTTTTTTTTGGTAGTAGAATATATATATATATATATACACAATATATACATATACATAAATCAAATTTGACATTTTAGTTAAACCTTAAGGTAGAGAAAAAAAATCAGCTGTTTTAGTGAGGCTTCCTGATGATTGTACCATGATTACATTATTCGTGTTTCATTCGCTGGGTTTCCAACTCTAACATAATTAATTAATTTTTGCAAACAATTTTTTAATATACACATAAAAAAAGCTTAGCAACCCATGTTGGTAATGTTCCTATTGGCTAACAATAAAAAAGCTACAAGGGTAGAATTGCCATCTTACATAACACACAAAGTTTTAACAAGAAATTCTACATTTCTCCTACGAAACAAGTTCGGTAACCCTTACCAAGGGGCAATTATGTTTTTCACGGAAAATTTTATGCAATGATAAGACTTTATTTTATAATTTTTGGTTGTAATAGGTATATTTCACTGGAAAAAATAATTTTTCAGCTAAAATTTTTACTAAAAACAGGCAAAAATCTTAACGCTATTAAGTAAAGGTATCTTCACATTACGCAAATATTTGACGCAATAGACGTAACCACTAATATGTAATAATTTCTGCTCTCAAAAATAAACGTTTCTTAATTATGATTTTTTTTTAATTATTAATTTTAATGAATTTTCTGCCTTATTCATAAAAATGTTTCAAGTATATTATTTACAACAACTGTCAGGTAAGCTTTTAATAAACCTAAAATATTTTTTATGAATACGGCAGTTAGACTATATTTGGTATAACGAAAATAACATAAAAAAATATATTTATTTATATGTATATACATATATATATGAATGTTTGTCTGGATGTCCTTTATACAATCGTAATGTATGCATTTGATCATGTAATGAAATTTAGCGAAGTTGTTGTACAAGAGCTCTCAAAGATTTCTAAGTTAGTACGACCAATTTTCGACAGACGGCGTCACACAGTGAGACAACGCCGGCATTAAATACAAGGAGTAATTGCAGAGTTCTGAAATTTTGCACAGGTTACTTTTGAGACAATTCCAGTTTAAAAAAAATTAAGAAAATTCGCCCACTTTTACGCCCACCTCCCATACAATCGAAATTTGTAAAATGCCGTATTGTCCGTAATACTTAAGGGATAACTTTAAATTTTGGTATACTTGAATGTTATATTGTTACAAACATTATCGGAATAAAGTTTTGGACTTTGGCCCACTTTTACCCCCACCCCCCATACAACCTCAACATAAAAAGTGCCATATTTTCTAAAATATTTTAGATACAATCTTCAAATTTTATATTATTATTATTTATATAATTTAAAATGTTTCATGCAAAAATTACAATAACACGCCCACTCTTACACCCACTTCCCATTAAAATGCAATAAAAAAGAACAATTTTTTTCATTCTATCAATAATTTTTTAATATCATCATGGTATTCTAATTTTTTCAATATCTTTATTGCTATCGATCCAAATATCATAAATTGCACTATAAAAAATTATTGAATTATCCATGACCTTGTAAACTTTTTTTAACACTTTATATAAACTTGTATAAACTTGCACTCTCAAATATGTAGATTGTGAATTAAACATAAGTATACATAATTGCAATTACCGTTTGTTGATCAATAATATTTAAAACAACAACAATGTAATATTTTTTTACAGTTTGTTTTTAAAAAGTTTGTGAGCACAATATAAAATATCAAACAAACAAACAAAAAAAAAAATTAAAAATTTGTAAACATGCTATTGCATGCTAACATACTTATGTACATACATATAGCGACAAAATGTGCACGTTGCCTATTTTTTGTAGTTTTTTGTATGTTTAAAGTACTTTTGCAAATTTTTGCTATATGTCCTCTACTTTAAATGAAAGCTGAGACTTCAATCTTTCATTTGATATAAGTCTGCACCTAGGGCGAGGGGCTGCTCTATATTTCCTAGTCCATTTAAAATGCAAAATGTTAAATTTTTACACCACAATTCTGTTGTAAAGAAATTTTTTTTTGTGTTTCTTTTTTTAAATTTATTTTTTTATCTACTCATTCTACAACAACTAAATTAATTAAAAAAATACTTTAAGGTTATATTTATTATGTATTTTTTTATTGATAAGCTTTTGAATATTACATATTGAACCAACATATTTCAAGCGCGTTAGCATACCTCAACTTTGACTTGCTCTAGACCAAAAAGTAATGAAGTTATGAATCTCAAATTTCAGGAAATTGTTACTCATATATCTGTTAATATACTGTGAAAATTTCATCCAAATTGGACGACACGCCAAAAACTATTTTTTGCCGCTGTTACTTTAGAGCTGTCTCACTGTGCGTCACTGTCATTCCAATGCATTTTATATATTGCCGTTACAGTTCATGCTGATTTGAAATGAAACGAACACAGCAAACGAATGATGACGCTTTAAGTTGTTAAGTTGATAAGAATTTATCGTAACTGTGAAATTTATGTCCGGCACACATTGAACAGAAAATATTGTGCGTATTTGTATGTTTGCGAGCGTTTTTCGAATAGTTTTGTGCATTTCATTGTGAGTTAAATTAATTTTATTAATTTACTAGCTGTACCCTGCCTACCACCAACTAAAATAAACTTAAGGGAAAATATCACACAAATATTTAATCACATATACATATCTGTATATACATATACATATATAAAAGGAAAACAATACAAAATTTCCAGTGGGGTAGCGAAGCATATATACCCTGTTAGCTAGTATTTAATAAAAATAGTGACTTTACTAATTAAATCAAATATATGTGTACTGTGGACATTGCTTAATTCAGCTTTGATCTTTTTTTTTACCATCCGCGAAAGAGTTTTTCTATGAGCTTATAAAAATAAACAAGTAAGAGTGCTATATTCGGCCGTGCCGAATCTTATATAACCTTCACAACGTGTAGTCATGCAATAACATTAGTTTGTATCACCATTATGTACATACATATATAAAAACATCCCATTGTAAATTATAAATTTACGTATGTATGTTAAAAAAAAATAAAAAAAAAATTTAAAAAAAAATAATTAAAATATAAATAATACATTAAATAAAAAATAAAAAAAAATATATAAAAAAAAATTAAAAAATATAAAAAAAATTTTTCTTGGCTCAGCTAGGATTCGATGCCACGTTTTCTCTGACCAGTATACACGTTTGTATGTATGTATGTTGTTGTAATGTTGTTTTTGTGAGAAAAAAAATCGAGGTGGTTGTGGGTTTTTGCTCATATCTCAGTTGTTTATGTACCGATGTTTCTGATTTTCAATACCAATCTACTCCCGAATATTTCTGATATTTTAATATCTCACCCGGGTCCAAGCAATGTCGGGGGGCTGTTGATTTCAACATACATACGGACAGACGGACAGACTGACAGAGCTTAATCGACTCCCTATATTTATAAGCTTTCAGAAAATATATACTTTATGGGGTCGGAAATGAAAATTGTAGACATTTCACACGGAATGATAATTCTATATATACCGTTTTTCACTGTGTGAAGGGTAAATATCATAAAAATCTAAAAAATATATGTATATATTCCGTTAATTACTTACCCTATATTAATAAAGGCTATAATACACGGCATGTTTTTTAGATCTGACTTTTAAAATCTGCGAGACATACATATGTAAATCTACATGTCTGTCAAATTTGTACTTTTACAGGCAACCGTCACTGACTGCTTTGCAGCAGCAGAGATTTCTACCAACGGCTGATGTTACATGTTTTTTACAGAAGTAATGTTTTAAAAGTAACACACGACATGTTCGTATGTATCAGTGTGGAATTTGTCAAGTCAGATGTAAAAAACATGCCGTGTATTAGCTGCTTAACCAATTTTTAAATTGATAGTATCTTCAAAAAATAAATTTTATATGGAAATTTTGTAAAAAATTACAACATATTTTTAAAGCTTGAGTGCATATTTTTAATTAATACAACCAAGCTCATGTGTTAAAAATGTATTAACATTAAACTCAAGGATTCAAGTTAGCATTAAGGGTATTCTTATTGGACATTAGACTACATACATACATATAAATTTACGCAATCTTAAAAATATCTATACATCTGTTAACAAAATTTCGTATTTTTTTAAAAAAGTTCTTCCTATTAATTCTCTTGCACATCAACTCAATTGCAAATATCAGGACAGCAATTAACAGATTTAATATAAGTAGTTGAAATGCTACTTTTAATTGCTCCAAATCCAGAGGATGATTCATTTGTATATGCTCATTTTTCACATAATTCATATCGATCTCCTGTTGGTACCAGGCATTCATAATTGCAGACGTCTCAATCAGAATTAGCAATTTGTCAAGTTGTTCGGTTAAAAAGGAATGCTTGCTTAAAAATATGCCAAATTTTAAATTCATTATGCTTTTTGGTAACAAATGAAATACATCTGCTTTGTGCTGGGTAGCAGTATAATAATGCTGAAATGTTAAAGGCATAATAACAACCGTGTGTCTGGCTTGACTTAATTCTATTTTTTCCAAATATACTAAGGGCAAAGTATCATCAGCTGTGTTTAATGTGATAAAATGTGTGTTATTGAACAGAGAAAGGGTTTTTATAGAATTAAATGTACCCGGCTCGGTAACTACTGAATAGTTTTGTTCCACTAAATCTTCCAAAGTTTGAGGCAAATTTCGGGTTACTTGGGTTGTTGTTAAATAAAATAGTAGAGCTTGATAAAGTGTTCTCAAGAGAAGAGAAAATATCATCCACGATGCATTTAGTATTCTACCCGTGTTAGACATTGGGCAATAATAAGCTGGAAAACCCAGCAGCATCGATATAATGTCCAATGTCACGTGATCTACATTTTTTAATAGGTTACGCCGAATTGTGAGAAAAGCAGCTAAACCCATCGCGCAAGCACATGCGAGAATCAATAGATACCAGGTGCTAATAGAAAATGGAAACAGCAAGGTTTCTAAGGAATTCAAAAGATATGCTTCATTTAATGTCACCACCACCCAGACAGTTTCGAAGTAATTTATTGTTGATGTAGCCACCAGGCCACGTTTTTTGGTTTGCTGAAAAGAGCCGAGGCTTAAGTCAGCTCGACGTTCTTGAAGCTAGAAGAAAGTAATGAAAAATAAATGTATTTAGTTGCATTCATAAGATGTCCTCTCGTATTGTCATAATGTCATAATTTCCCAAAAAAAAATTGTAATAATTATAATAAATTGATGTATTGTTTATTGTAAGATTTGTAAAACTTTTTAAAAAATTAAAAGATTATTATTAATTCACCAATCGTGGCTTATTTGAATTGAAATAGGATTTGGAAAAATTTAACTTAAAGCTTAAATATTTCATAATATTCATTTGTATCTTTATTTTTGCTGTGGTAATATTAAAATTATTGCTTTAGTATAAATTACTCAAACATATTAAGTTTTTTTTACTTGACTTTACTGGTTTGCCTTCGTTTACACACATTTCCATATAAAACGTACACAAACCAGTAAAGTAAAATAGTAAAAACTTTTAGTAAACGAAATAACCCATTTATCATTTATAATCAAAATAGATTGTAACACGATTCGCTATTAGCAAAAATTTCTTTGTTTTATTTGGGAAATAAAATATATAAACAAATATATTTTGTCCTTATACTACAATCAAGAATTTTCAATTTGTAAAACTTTTTATTTACTGCACTTACCAATTTTAGGGCTCCGGTCAAGGTGCCATTTTTCATTATCATACCACGTTTAGTGTCATTTGGAGGCACCATAATATCCAATGAGAAATTTAAATTTTTTGCTAACTCTAGCAAAAGTTTTCCCTCAAACCCACCCGATATATAAGTGACATTATTGGAGTCTTTCGATAGGTGAACATTTGGCGGAACATGCCAAAGAGCTGCACGTAATGGACAGCCATAAAAGTTTTTTAACTTATTTGGAAATAACACTTCGTGTATTAGGGAGGTGCCATTGTATTCATTTACTAAAACAGCCTCGACTCGACCGCAATATTTTTCGGTAAATGGAAAATAGGTGTAAATTAAAAAATTTCCTTTTGCGTTTTGCAATTGCACAATACAATTGATCAGATAGTGTTGCCAACAATATTCTAATATTTTTTGCATATCAACTTTGGCCAAATGATCGCGAATTTGTAAAAAAATATAATAGTATTCATTGGTATTATAATCAGCTGTATAAGTGTGCAATTCTGTTTCCCTAAAAAATTTCAAGATAAAAATTTTAAAATTAAAAAAAAAACTGTTTAAAGTTTCTACTTACAAGAACGCCTGATAGGAATCTGTTAATATCATATTATACTGACGTTTTCCTAAAACTTTCTCATCGTCAGTGCTTTGCACTATTACAACTTGCAATGGCCATTCATTCCACTCTGCAAACATTTTTTGCAACAAATCATTGTAAAAGTTGCATATATGATTATTTCGACAGCACAGAGTTAGCACAAAGTAACTGGACCAGTTCGATAGATAATTTCCGATAATATAAAGTAGACCGGCAGCTACAAAACTATTTATGTTATTATTTTGTTCACCCGATCTATCACGGTAATCGTAGTATAAAGCGCTTACGTTCATTCTGCTCGTAATATATTTTCAACTATAAAAATGGTTTTAACCTTTCTGGTATTTTATTGTTAACGACTTACGACTAATGATTTGCCATAATGAACTATTAGTTAATTTGTTTGAGTTTGAAAGTTTTAAAGTGCTTCTGAAAGTTATGTGAATGTTTTTTTTTTTTTTTTAATAAAACTTTGAAAAAATTTAATGAATAATATTTGGCTAATATTTTGTGAACAAAGGTAGTATAGAATATGTTAAAATGGGATTATAATATTATAAGGTCTCATTAACATATGTGACAGCGCATAGAGAAAGGGACCTAAGGGTAAAAACAGGTTTTGTTTAGGAGAGCCATTTTAAAGATTAAATGATTTTTATATTTTTTTTAAATTCTTCATAAGGAAAAAAAATAAATTTTTTGTAGTTTCGTAAAATCAATTTAGTAGGAGAAAAAATTAAAATAAATAAATTTTGCCGTTAGGTCCCTTTCTATTTGCGCTTAGAATCGTCGACTTCACTTTTATAAAACGCGCATATCTCTGGGAGGGAACACTTTTGGGGCATGGGATCGGTCTCATTCGATGCTCAGATGTTGTCCACATAAAAAAAAAAAAAAATGAAAATTGTTTTTTTATTCTTAGGTCCCTTTCTCTATGCGCTGTCACATATGTTTCTTCTAACATCAGTAAGTAGTGTAAACACAAGGTGTATTCAAAAGAAGTCCTAAGTTTCGTATTATCATAATGCTATAATTTAAAAAAAAAAATTAATGAAAGTGTTGTATTGTTATTTCAAAAATTTCAAAATTTTTTAACATTTTTAAAAATTATGACTTTATGATAATACGACTCTAAAATGCTTATTAATTCAACAACTTAATTTAGTATATTCACAAGATGTCCTAAGTGTCGTAAAGTCATATAATGTCATTAGTTCCAAAAATAATTTAAAAATTAATAAAAAGTATAGTTTACGGAAAAGCTTTTTTTAACTATGACAATACGACACTTAGGACACCTTGTGAAATCAAACATTATAGTACAAACATTTAGTTATATTTTTTTGTATTTAATCAGCAATATTGAATATAATCGAAAAAAATACATAATAATAGTTCAAAACTGACTTTTTCGTTGAGGCAATTGGCCCATTTACAAGGTATCCCAAGTGTCGTGTTGTCATAATATCACAATTTTTAAAATTTTAAACAAAACAAAACATTTTTACAATAAACAAAACAATATTGTTAAATTTATTTAATATTTTTTGGAAATTATGACTTTATGATATTAAGACTTTTTGTGAATACACTATATGTTTTATTAAATAGTTGTTTATTTTAAACGAAATACATTCACTTCAGTGGTTACGTTTTTTTTATCAAAGAATTTCCTAATTTAGTTTAAGTCACAACGTCCTTTTTTATGGCTGTATAATTTAAAAATGCGGATTTATTTTATTAAACTCTTAGCGTTCACTTTGAAACATTTATACAATATATGTACAGCGTGAGCCATGAGTGACTAAGGGGTTTAAAAATTGAATACATTTTTATTTTATATATTTGTTTCTTTTTTTTTACAGATTATAAAATTAACAAAAATATATTTTTAAAATTAAGTAGTATGGAAAATAAAGTCACTAAGTGACCACCGTAATGATGGGGTCGTTTAGAGCATTTTCCATGATAACTTTTAAAATTTGTGGCTGCAACAAATGTAAATAGTTAAACTTTAAGCTACATATATCGTGGTTCGTAATTAATTGTGTTGTATGTATGTATAGGTTTTATATGTCATATAGAACACAATAATTTACGAATGGCGATATGTAGGTGGCGTTATTTTTAAGTATAATTTTTTAAAAAATAAAGAAAGTTTAATGAAATAAAAATTTTTACATAAATTTATTTATAGTATTAGTCATTGTTAGCTATTACCTTCTTGTTTGTTTTTTCTGGGAGCATATGATTTCCGCGTCAAAATGACTGTTCATCTTTAAAGGCCAAGAACGAATCAATCTAATTGCAGGGACCTTGTTTTAAAGTGAAACGTATACCACAGAGAGCATTCAATTGTTCGAAATATATACATAAATACTAGTCGGTCAGGGCAAAGTCTGTCTTACCAAATAATTTTAAACAGGTATTGCAATGTGTGGCCAAGCGTTATTATGATGGAATATTACGCTTTCTTATATGGCCGCATATTCTTGACGTTTTTTTTTTTTGTGACAATGATTGCAATTCGGTACAGGCTCTCCGTTATACTCTGGCAACTCATAATAGATTGAAGGCATTATGTTTTACTAAATACAGAGCATTATCTTATCGCAATTGAAATTCGACTTTGGAGACGACTCCACTGGTTGGTCGGGCTTTACATACGAAAGCAGACAATAAAATTCATTGTCAATTAATTAGTTTAGTACTTGCAATCGAACTTTTCTTCCCTAGTTACAAAATCGTAGTATAAAGCGCTTACGTTCATTCTGCTCGTAATATATTTTCAACTATAAAAATGGTTTTAACCTTTCTGGTATTTTATTGTTAAGGACTTACGACTAATGATTTGCCATAATGAACTATTAGTTAATTTGTTTGAGTTTGAAAGTTTTAAAATGCTTCTGAAAGTTATGTGAAAGCATAATTGATTGAAGCCATTAGGTTTTACTAAATACAGAGCATTATCTTATCGCAATTGAAATTCGACTTTGGAGACGACTCCACTGGTTGGTCGGGCTTTACATACGAAAGCAGACAATAAAATTCATTGTCAATTAATTAGTTTAGTACTTGCAATCGAACTTTTCTTCTCTAGTTACAAAATCGTAGTATAAAGCGCTTACGTTCATTCTGCTCGTAATATATTTTCAACTATAAAAATGGTTTTAACCTTTCTGGTATTTTATTGTAAACGACTTACGACTAATGATTTGCCATAATGAACTATTAGTTAATTTGTTTGAGTTTGAAAGTTTTAAAATGCTTCTGAAAGTTATGTGACAGCATAATTGATTGAAGCCATTAGGTTTTACTAAATACAGAGCATTATCTTATCGCAATTGAAATTCGACTTTGGAGACGACTCCACTGGTTGGTCGGGCTTTACATACGAAAGCAGACAATAAAATTCATTGTCAATTAATTAGTTTAGTACTTGCAATCGAACTTTTCTTCTCTAGTTACAAAATTTCTAGTGTAACAATCATATCTTCATAGTTTTGACTACATATTTATATACTGAAGAGAATAAAAACAAGTAAGAGCGCTATATTCGGCCATGCCGAATCTTATATACCCTTCACAACGTGTAGTCATGCATTAACAGTAGTTTGTATCACCATTCCCCATATGAAATAAGTTCATACATACATATAAAAAACATACATATATAAAAACATCCCATTGTAAAATTATAAATTTAAAAATAATTAAAAAAAATTTTAAAATAATTAAAAAAAATATTAAAAAAAAATTTTAAAAAAAAATTAAAAAAAAATTAAAAAAATATTTAAAAAAAAATTAAAAAATTAATAATTAAAATATATATAACAAATATAAAACAAAAACAAAAAATTAAAAAAAAATAATAATAAAAATATAAATAATATATTAAATAAAAATAAAAAAAAAATTAAAACAAAAATATATAAAATAAATAAAACAAGTAAGAGCGCTATACTCGGCCATGCCGAATCTTATATACCCTTCACAACGTGTAGTCATGCAATAACAGTAGTTTGTATCACCATTCATCCCATATGAAATACGTACAACATATAAAAACATACATATATAAAAACAACCCATTTTAAAATTATAACTTTACGTATATTAAAAGAAAAAAAAAATAAAAAAAAATTAAAAAAAAAAATAAAAAAAAAATTTTAAAAAAAAATTTTTAAAAAAATTTAAAAAAAAAAATTTAAACAAAATTTTTTAAAAAAATAATTAAAATATATATATAATAAATATAAAACAAAAAAAAATTAAAAAAAAAATTTTAAAAAAAAATAATAATATAAATAATATATTAAATAAAAAATAAAAAAAAAATAAAAAAATATAAAACAAGTAACAGTGCTATATTCGGCCGTGCCGAATCTTATATACCCTTCACAACGTGTAGTCATGCAATAACAATTGTTTGTATCACCATTCATCCCATATAAAATACGTGCATACGTACACGTTAGAATAAATGTGGCATCGAATCCCAGCTGAGCCAAAAAAATTTTATTTTATTTTATTTAATATATTATTTATATTTTATTATTTTTTTATATTTTTTTTAAATTTTTTTTAAATTTTTTTAAAAAATTTTTTAAAATTTTTTTTTAAATTTTTTTAAAATTTTTTTTTGTAGTTTTTTTTATTATTTTTTTTGTTATTTTTAATATTTTTTTTTTTTGTAATTTTTTTTTGTTTGGTATGTTTTTTACATGTATGTATGTATGTATGTTGTTGTTGTAATTGTGAAAAAAAACGAGGTGGTCGTGGTTTTTTGCTCATATCTCAGAAAGTTATGGGACGATTGTGCTGAATTTCAATAGCGATTCATTCCTGGATATTTCCAAGAGATTGATACCATATACAGATCTGAGGAACATATAGTTGCTTCTAAAAGTTGATTTCAACCAACACACGGACAGACGGGCAGACGGACAGACGGTCAGGGCTTAATCGACTCCTCTATTCATAAGCTTTCAGAAAATATATACTTTATGGGGTCGGAAATGAAAATTGTAGAAATTACAAACGGAATGACAAAGCTATATATACCCTTGTGCACCACAGGTGAAGGGTATAAAAATAAAAAAAAAATTTTTTTGGCTCAGCTGGGATTCGATGCCACGTTTTCTCTAACCAGTATACACGTTTGTATGTATGTATGTTGTTGTACATTACAATTGTTTTTGTGAAAAAAAATCGAGGTGGTCGTGGGTTTTTGCTCATATCTCAGTTGCTTATGTACCGATGTTTCTGATTTTCAATACCGATCTACGCGCGAATATTTCTGATATTTTTATACCTTACCTGGGTCCAACCTATGCCGGGGGGCTTCAAAAAGTTGATTTCAACATACACACGGACAGAAGGACAGACTGACAGGGCTTAATCGACTCCCCTATTCATAAGCTTTCAGAAAATATATACTTTATGGGGTCGGAAATAAAAATTGTAGAAATTTCACACGGAATGACAAACCTATATATACCCTTTTTCACTGTGTGAAGGGTATAAAAAATTGTTTATGAACCGATGTTTTTGATTTTCAATACCGATCTGCTACCGAATATTTCTGATATTTTAATACCTCACCCGGGTCTATGCGATATCGGGGGGCTTCAAAAAGTTATTATCAACATACACACGCACAGTCGGACAGACTGACAGAGCTTAATCGACTCCCCTATTCATAAGCTTTCAGAAAATATATACTTTATGGGGTCGGAAATGAAAATTGTAGAAGTTTCACACGGAATGACAAACCTATATATACCCCTTTTCACTGTGTGAAGGGTATAAAAATTATTTTAATATCTTTACTATTGTCGCCTGCTGCAAGACTAATTATTTTTATGTTAGAAATAATGTTTAAAGTTCTCCAAATACTTGAATAATATATTTGATATCAAAGTTACCCATGCTAAATATCAAATTCTTAAAAAGGTTTGTGTGTAAAGGAGAACGACACGCATTTTCGACATACTTACATATTCGATTTATTACCGATTAAATATTAATATTTGTATGTGCATTAGGGGTACAACAAAAATTAAGACCCTATCACCACACTGTAGCCGATGTTGTGCTGAAACCGAAAAATGTTTCCTCAGGTCATTTCGAAAAAAAAATGTACCGCGTCGAAGCCGATTTCTGAATACCCTTTAAGATTTTTTTTATTTTTCCAAAATTTTTTATTTTTTAAAAATTTTTTATTTTATAATTATTTAACTATTTACATGTCTTAATGTTATTATATGATTATAATTTAAATCACAATCTAAAAACTATCTATGTTAAGTGAAATTACTTAATTTTTTAGAACTTACTGAACCCAAACTTAATTGCATGTGACGCAGAACCTTTTTTAACGATATTTAAAATCTAAAGATGCAGTTCTTATTGTTTTTTTATGCACTACATCGTATTAATAGGGCTATTTTGATATGTTCAAAAATTGTAAAAAAGTTTTATCCCTAATGTACATACATAGTTTTCATTTTTTCAAATATTCGTCTATAACATGTTATTATACCCTTCACCTGTGGTGCACAAGGGTATATATAGCTTTGTCATTCCGTTTGTAATTTCTACAATTTTCATTTCCGACCCCATAAAGTATATATTTTCTGAAAGCTTATGAATAGAGGAGTCGATTAAGCCCTGACCGTCTGTCCGTCTATCCGTCTGTCCGTCTGCCAGTCTGTCCGTGTGTTGGTTGAAATCAACTTTTAGAAGCAACTATATGTTCCTCAGATCTGTATATGGTATCAATCTCTTGGAAATATCCAGGAATGAATCGCTATTGAAATTCAGCAGAATCGTCCCATAACTTTCTGAGATATGAGCAAAAAACCACGACCACCTCGTTTTTTTTCACAATTACAACAACATACATACATGCATACATGTAAAAAACATACCAAACAAAAAAAATTACAAAAAAAAAAAAAAATATTAAAAATAAGAAAAAAATAATAAAAAAAACTACAAAAAAAAATTTTAAAAAAATTTAAAAAAAATTTAAAAAAAATTTAAAAAAAAATAATAAAATATAAATAATATATTAAATAAAATAAAATAAAATTTGTTTGGCTCAGCTGGGATTCGATACCACATTTATTCTAACGTGTACGTATGCACGTATTTTATATGGGATGAATGGTGATACAAACAATTGTTATTGCATGACTACACGTTGTGAAGGGTATACAGCACTGTTACTTGTTTTATATCAGTTTGTTAAACTTAACTGTTAACACCACAGATATTGTAACCCTTTCGACATGCTTCATTTATAGCAAAAAAAAATGCTTTTTGATTAAATACAATCAAGGAATGTTTTCAACAAATGTAAATAATTAAATCAAAGTGCTCATACAAAAACTACACCCACTTAAAAAATTAACCTCCTTTAGCAAATATTAATTTTGGCATACCTTAAGTAAACACTTTAATTAGTCACTAATTAGGAAGTACTTTTAACTCTTTTTTTAATACCTACACGTACCTATTAACGTCAATTAAATTGGAGGACATAAACAGAAAGTTTTCGTCTACTAACATGAACGTTACAGCTTTTCAAGACGCAAACCTGTATCGTATAAACACAATCATACAGTCGAAAGAAATTAATTTGCAAGTAGCAAATGCTTTGAGATTTGTTGTACAAAATGTTTTTGCCAGCATCACCAATGAATTTGTGTTTACGGTATCAACCGATGAGGGTCCCGTAGAATTTTGGTTGCACGATACTATGAGCAAACTATTTGCCACTTGGGGTTTTATAGCGGTACAACTGGTAGTTTTAGACTCCAAAATCCGACAGCTAGATATACCGGGCATACGTTATTGTAATATGATATTGATAGATTCATTTGAAAGTCTAAAAAAAACCAACATTTCTGAGTATAATCGGCATTCAGATAATTTGGAATATTATTATATTTTTCTACAGACACAAGACCGTCTATTCAAAAAGGAAATGCAAATGATTTTCAGATATTGTTACGACAATTATTGGATACATTGCAACATAATGGTGCAGAATTCCAAAGGCGAGGTTTTGGTATACACTTATTTTCCCTTTAACGAAAACAATTGCTTCAAGACTGAACCAGAGCTGATTAATCGTTTTATTGGACATAAATTTGAAAATCGTGAAATGTTTCCAGATAAACTAAAGAACTTGCAAGGGTGCCCTTTAAAACTGAGTACCTGGGAAACACCACCCTTTGTTGTCAATAAAACAAATAAACGATATCCCAATATTCAAGTGTCAGGATTTGAAATATTTTTACTTCTAACAATTGGGGAACAAATGAATTTTACTTTAAATATAGAGTGGCTGGAAATAGAAACGTACGAGAAAAATAAGTCACCTGAAACGGCGCCGTTATCAAGGGTAAGTGTGTCGTTTACTAAGAAAATTTTCAATATTTTTATACCCTTCACCTGTGGTGCACAAGGGTATATATGTATAGCTTTGTCATTCCGTTTGTAATTTCTACAATTTTTATTTCCGACCACATAAAGTATAAATTTTCTGAAAGCTTATGAATAGAGCAGTCGATTAAGCCCTGACCGTCTGTCCGTGTGTTGGTTGAAATCAACTTTTAGAAGCAACTATATGTTCCTCAGATCTGTGTATGGTATCAATCTTTTGAAAATATCCGGGAATGAATCGCTATTGAAATTCAACACAATCGCCCGATAACTTTATGGATATGAGCAAAAAATCACGTCCACCTCGTTTTTTTCACAATTACAACAACAACATACATATATACTGGTTAGAGTAAACGTGGCATCGAATCCCAGCTAAGCCAAAAAAAATTTTATTTTATATATTATTTATATTTTTATTATTTTTGTTTTATATATTTTTTTTTAAATATTTTTAAAAAAATTTTTAAATTTTTTTTGTAATATTTTTTGTTTTTTTTTTTTGTTTTTAATTTATTTTTTTTTTTTAATTTTTTTTTTAGAAACACATACATACGTAAACTCAATTTATAATTTTGCAATGGGATGTTTATATATACTTATATATGTTTTTTATTTCATATGAGATGAATGGTGATACAAACAATCGTTAATGCATGGCTACATGTTGTGAAGGGTATATAAGATTCGGCACGGCCGAATATAGCACCGTTACTTGTTTTTAAACAATTTGTCAAAATATAATTTCTAAATACAGTAGTAGCTCGATTCTTGCACATACTTGATATTTGCACACATCGATTCTTGCAACATAGAAATATTTTTCATTACGCACTCAGTACTTGCGACATCCGAAAATTTTTAACTCAATACTAGCAACATTACTCTTGTATTACTCTTGAGAGCTGCTTTCTTTACGTTTTCTTAGACTGAATACATTACGGGAAGTCGTTTTATGCTGCTGATGAAATGTTGTACATAATTTGAATCTGACTATTGAGAGATGCGGTGTCATAATGGCAAAGAAAAAATTTACTTTGCTGACAATTAAAGACGATGCTGAGATTTTAAAGAAATTAAGTGCTGGATTTTCCACTAATTCCTTAGCCAAAAGTTTTCATGTGCATAGATCAACAATAACTCGTGTTAAGAGAAATGAAAACACCATAAGGAAATTTGTGGCGCATTCTGAATCCGGCCCTGGGAGAAGAAAGACACTTAAACCCTCGGAGTTTCCAAAAATGGAAACAGCATTGTTTAAATGGGTTGCAAATCAAAATGTTTTTGCGTTTTATTTTGCATGGGAAATTAATACTCGGTACTTGCGACAACCTCGAAACTTGCACGGAGTCCGGTTTTCATTACGTGCAAGAGTCGAGTTTCTACTGTATATTTGTGCAATTTTTTTTAATTAAATTTGTATTAAAGAGTCAAATGTTATTAAAATAAATAAGTATATGTACATATGTATGTACGTACATAAAAAAACAAGTTTTAAAAATAAAATTTTTAGCAAACTTTAATAATTTATTTAACGGGCATATATTTTTTTATTTTATCTTATTTTCAATACAGCTAGAAAATTACGAGACGAACTTTACCATGGGCTATTTCCGACGCACAGCCGATCGTGATAAAATTGCCACGCCTTCTTTTGCTACCTACTACATCCCTTTAGCAGCTGTAATACTACGTAAACAGGCTAATCATGTATCTACGGATATACTAACATTTCCATTTGATACAACCACATGGATTTTAATACTGGTCGTCTATACCATAATCGGTGTGCTAAATAAAAGAACGTCGGGATTTTTTGAAATATTTCAAATTATTTTTGGCATACCACTTAATGCTGTGCCCAAATGGACATCGATTAGAATTTGTTTAATGACATCACTTCTTAGCTCATTTATACTACGTTCCATTTATCAGTCGTTGCTTTTCTATATGTTTCGTACAAATTTCTACCAAGCTCCACCTATAACATTAGAAGGTCTTGCAAAGGATGGCTACAAGGCCGTATCCACTGAACTGACTCTACGGTTTTTACTGCACGTACCGCAAATCGAAGATAAAAGTTTACCATTAATAGTGATAAATAATACAAGTGAAATGTATCCACTACGCTATTTGCAGATATATCGCAACGAAAGCTTGGCAGCCATGTCTATAATCGAATTCGCCAAACGCTATGTCTATGAAGAAATGTCCATTGGTGACGCTCTTCAGATTTTACCTATAAATGTAAAGGATCAACAAATTTGTTTCTACTTACCAAAACATTCATACTTAAGCAATATTTTTGATCTCTATATAATACGTCTGCACCAGACAGGTCTATTGGATAAATGGAGGGAATGGGCGAATTATGAGTACCACGTTTCACAGGAGAATTCCTGGACAACATACGAAAATACGTTAATTGTAAATTTAAATCATTTGATTGGTTTCTGATTTTTACTTATGTTTTTTATACTGCTGTCGATTGTTGTCTTCGTACTTGAATTATTGTCGAAAAAATATAAATGCTTACAAAAACTATTCTAAAAACTTGCAGACCTTGAAAGCTTAAAGTTGAAATTTCAATAGATCACAAAAAAAAATATGAAATATAAAATTAAGAATTTTACAATATTTACGACTATAAAAAATTTATAAAAAGGATTTTATGAAAATTAGAAAGAAATAAAATCATCCTACTAATATAATAAATGTGAATGTTTGGATGTTTGCTTCTCAATCACGCAAAACCGGCTGAACGGAACTAAATGAAATTCGGCACGTAGATAGATAGCAACCTAGATTAACACATAGGCTACTTTTTATCACGATAACCAGGCGAAGTCGTTAGAGAACTCATCATCACACATCCTAAGCGGATTGTTTGTGTTGTAAATATTTTTATTTTTGTTGTAAGCTTTGACTCTTATTTCATATTTTCAAATTTTCAAATTAATAATCCTATTTACTCAAGGCATATTTATTCGTCAGGTACTCTAATTTGAACAGCTAACTATTTTTTTGTTCATTTGTTTTGAATTTCAGATGTCAATTTTGTTTACATTTATGTTTTTTCTCGTTAATATAAAAAATATACATCAAATTTTAATAGTGTTTAGAGTGATATATTGAAAATATTTTATAAAAATAAAATTTGTGCTAAAACCAAAACTGAAACCTATTACAAGACATTGCAAAATGTTTTTTATTCAAAAAAGTTAGGTTAAGTGGAACAAGGACTTTTTAAAGTTCTAAAGGAGGAGGAGGAAAATACATAAATACAAATACATTTATTTATAAATTTTTTAAATTTATAAATTTAAAAATAAGTTGTCTCATACAAAAGCGAAAATCGCTAGAAACTATGACCATTAAAATTTCACATTTGACAAAACTTCTATTCAGCTTTAAATTGTTTCATCTAAGGCGAATTCATTTACACTTATCATGTGATATCAAATGAAAAGCTAGAGAGTTATATTTGCCGAGGCATCTGAGATGTGTTAGCCACATATTAAGTATTTTAGCTACAACAGATATGAATAATTTCATAAAAAAATTCTCGTGCCAGTAGGATTCACTACTCGGCAATTGCTAAATGTACTTTACTATGGAATTAATCCAGAAGACCCAAATAAGCTGAAGTCATAAAAGATTGCCTCGGACATCAGTTAGTATATCCATGTCCCACAAGATGGAACTTTCTTTTCGATTCCATAGTACAGCTAATGAAAAGAAAATCAAAATTAAATGAATTATTTGTTAAGTTAGATAAGGCTAACACGTTCTCAGCTATAGAACTGGAGTACTTAGAGGAATTCATTGAAATATTGAAACCAATAGCTACGGCTTTGGACTACATACAGGGAAATAATTGCTATTATGGAAACTTTTGCCTACTTTAATATCTGTAAGAACCAGATTAGATCGGCTGCAATGTAACAATTTGAGACATTTCAGTTGTATTTTGCCAAAACTAAGGGAGAGCGTTGAGAGAAGATGTAATATTATACGATTTGACCCCGTTAGACTTCTACTTGTCTTCTCTACTTGGTACCATGGTTACGAAATGGTCACGACAGTCATACTATAGTTTCTATTACAATATTTGGTTATCAAAAACAAGTAATAATTATTTTTATACCCGTTTCCAAAAAAATGGTGGAGGTATATTCATTTTGTCATTCCGTTTGTAACACATCGAAATATCCATTTTAGGCCCCATAAAGTATATATGTTCTGAATCGGGGTTTTATTTTGTCACGATCTAGCTATGTCCGTCCGTCTCTCCGTCTGTTCGACTGTTGAAAAACGATAGAGGTCGGACCGAAAGAGCTAGGAGGCTCAAATTTTGCCAGAATATTTCTTATACACAAGGTTTGTTTAACATTGAAAATGGGCTAAATCGGAATATTAGGAAGAGCTCGTAATACAAGAAAAGGTCAAAAAACCGTGTCCTTCCAACATCGAATAAAATGGAATTGTGTCCAAACGCATTAACGTAGAGTCATGAAACTTTGAATAAATATATTTCCTTAGTTAAAACAATATTTTTCCCCTAAAAATGGCTTAAATCTATGCATTAGGAACGGAATTATTTATCAGAATGTAGGAAAATTTATACCGCACAGTGTATTTTTCGGTATATTTAAAATTTAAAACGTAATAAAACGGACAAAGCTAGATGTACGATTCTGAAATTTCGCAACCATTTCTTTTTTATCAAAGGCTTTGTTTTAACGGAAAATAAATGTGGCACGCGCGCTTTTACGCCCACCTCCCATAAAACGTTTTATCTTAAATTTATATAATGTCTCTATGAATAAGGATTTTATAATAATAAAGGAAATATCTAAGTTTTATTCATTATCATAAGCAACTTCGACACGCCTACTATAACGCCTACTATAACGCCCACTTTCACGTTATCTACTGTTAATGAAATTTAAAAGATAATAAAACCGACAAAACTAGAGGTATGCTGATGAAATTTGCTTAATATATCCTTCTAGTCAATGTCATTGTCATGCCAGAAAATTTAGGTGACACGCCTACTTTAACGGCTACCTCCCATATAACGGTTTATCTAAAATTAATTTAATTTCTCTATGAACAAAGTTTTTGGAAGAATAAAGGACTATATTGAAATATCTCAGTTTTATTTATTAGCAGAAACTATACTGACACGCCTACTTTAACGTCCACTTTCATTGAAAGACTTAAATTAGCTCTTGTTTCGTAAGCCTTTATAAATTTCCGAATTTCTTCCAAATATTTCTAGACGATTGTTTTGAGAATCGTTTTCTAAAATGAATTCTTCCAACTGCTTCGCCATAATTAAAACTTTCTCGATACGTTTTAGTGCAAAGTTTTCTTCTTATGTATTTTCTACATTAAAAAGATCGTCAGAACTATCTCCAATCGATAACTATATATAATTTTTGCTGTGAAGACTTAAAAAGCATAAATTCTGCAAATGACTTTTGACATTTTAATTACGGTGAAAACCTGTTTTACATACAAATAGTAAAATTTTGACTTCTAAAATTTTATTTACGGAAAAAAACTTTTTTTAAATAAAAATAATAAATGTTAAAGAAATTGCGTTATAAGAACATTTTCGCAAAAATAGCGTTGCAAGAGGTAAGAGTACCGCTTCATACGAAAATTTCCGCATTTTGTGAACGGCGTTGTAGCAAAATATAAAATAAAAAAATATATAAATATAAAAGTACCGCGTTGTAGAAGGGTTACCTGTACACTCACACTTCATCACTAACACACTCACAAAGTAAAAACTTTTCTCTCAGACTTCAACGATATTTACAAGAAAGTAATTTTTGATGTTTTCAGAAAGTAAAATGACAAATTGGTAAACATTGTTGCCTACAAATACCACTTATACAAATTTATAGGATTGTGTTTAAATAAAATTTGTTAATTTAACTTATTTTGTATAAATATGAAAAGATTTTTAAAATGTTTTCTTTTAGTATCATAAAAAAATTAAAAAAAATATATTAAAAAATATCTATAATAATAATTTCTTACTATTCCCCTTAAAATTTTTTTATGTAATATTCTTGGCAACTCTAAAGAAAAAGAAAATGGAGGCAAATGATGAGTAACAAAATACAAAGTATTTGCTATACTGCGATTTTGGTATCTTTGATCATTTAAATGATCTTAATTATTTACATAAAAATTATATGCTGTATTCATAAAAAATATTTTAGGCTTATTAAAAGCTTATTTGACAGATGTTGCATAGAAATTTGTCAAATAAGCTTTTAATAAATCTAAAATATTGTTTATGAATACGGCAGTATATGTTTATTTTAGAAAGCAAAAATACAATCTATCAATCAATAAAAATATTCTCAAAGTTTTTACAAAACAAACTAGAATTATACAAAAATATTTTAACAATTAAAGTTTTTGACAAGTAGAAAAGTATAAAAATTAAATTAAAAATAAGGACACTACAGCGATTAATCGCTTCGAGGACATTTCTAAAATTAACTTTCAGTTTCCTATGTAAACGAATAAGAAATATTAATAAAAGTAGTATGTTTAATTAAAAAAAAATGTTTAATACGTATACAGAAATTTCAATAAAAAAAGAAAAGTTAATGTACGGTAAGTGTACCCTGATACAAAGTTTGACAATTGAAATATATGAGAGAGTAGAGAAAATTTATGTAGTTTTAATATTTGGAAAGGAACAGCTGATGATCAGGTGATTAATTGAAACTACCTAATTTAGTGTACCGTTAATCTAGCGATGATTGTTTTTAATTAAAATTTGTTTTCAACTGTTTTTTTTTTCTAGTTGAATAAATTTTATCGTTTTTAAAGTTTGACATGTGAAAAAATATACAAAAATTTTGAAAAAAATTAAGGAAATATTAAAAATAACAGATAAAATATAAAAAATATTGACTTTTTGATAAGACTTTATCATTTACACTTATTGCTTAACGCTATATCTCTCTATGGTAAAAATATTGCAACCAATTCGACAGATGCAGCTTCAACAATATTGCAGCGTTTAACTTCGAAAGCAGCAATTGGAAGATTTTTTACCTTAAAAATTTTCTATAGTTTTATAGTTTACAGCATAACATACTGGAATATATACTGTATGAACATATCCATTGGAAATTTGATTTATTTAAACGGTAAATATGAGTATTTTCAATTGATTTTAGAAGTTTTTCTATCCTAATAGTTTAAAAATATATAAGAAGATTCATTGAACTCGTTACAAATATTAAGTTTATAGATAATGGGCCGTATTCATAAAAAATATTTTAGGTTTATTAAAGGCTTATTTGACAGATGTTGTAGAGAAATTTGTCAAATAAGCCTTCAATAAACCTAAAATATTTTTTATGAATACGGCCCAATGTATATATGTAAATAAAAATATTAATTAACTTAAACTTAACTATACCTTTATGTACAATACCTTTAAAATTTAATTATCCGTTCATACTTAAATTGTTAAGTTATTTTTATATCATTCTACTCGTATCTCTTTCTGCACTGTGTTAGCCATTTGCCTAGTTAGTAAACACTTTAGGTGTAGTATTTACTAACCGTCTGGAAATATACTTTTTATACATATAAAAATATATTTACATACGTACCTACATTTTCGAATCAAGTCATACTATACTTTATATATATCGCACACTAAATACAATAACGACACAACTCAAAATTTTTCAAAATTGACTTTTTTACAAATTGATTCAAAATACACATCTCTATTTCTCCAAATATTCTTTCTCATTACTATCTTTCCTGAATGGAAATAAACCGTTATGTCTGCTATTTTTTTATCTTTAAAAAGTTAAGCAGGAAACAGTTTTTTGGAAAATTATGATTTGTGACGGTTATAGTATGTACTTTGTTTAACAATTAAATAATAAATGGTCGATAATTATACATATTTGTATCAAAATTATCACATCTCTTTAGGTGGAAGTAAAAAACGAAAATAAATATATTTAATGGATGCGAAAGGTATGCATATGATATGCTATTATATCGTGTTGCCACACTTTCATTATTTTTTAAAACTTAAAACGCCTAAAAACTATTGTTTTACAATAAACTAAAAAAAATGTGTACACCGTTTTGAAATTTGGTATATTATATATATACGATAGGACATTATACCTTGTGAATCAGCTAAAATTTTCAAGTTTCAAAATAATTAATTTGCTATTTAAATGTAGGTAATAATATTACTAATATTATGTGTAATACTACACATATTAATACTAAAAGTTGTCACAACTTTTTGAGTAAGCCCGATGAAGCATTTGATGGCAACTGCTCTTCATTTCCAAAAGGTGGTAACCCGGCTAAGACGGTATACCATCAAATACTCACACTCACTTTGTAAAACAAAAAAAAATGTAAATTACCAACTTCCACAAACTTTATGCTCATATTTTGACCTTTATTCTTTTATATCTACATCTTGATAATTAGTTATCATAGCCGACAGCTGATGGAATGCTGTCTGGCCTGTCCACCCCTAACCATGGTAAATATGTGGACTTTTTTTCAAATGATTTTCCCCTAAATTAACCCTAATTTAGTATTTATCTCACTTACCTGTATTATTTTCTTACACCAACATATTGATGTTATTTCCAGCACAAATTCACTCCGCCATTTTCCAAAACACCTTTCAATTTCCGTTGTTTAGAGTCGAAGTTCAGTACGTGTTGTCATATAAAAGGTAAATAAACAACAATTTTGCCAAAAAATGGCTTATTTACATGCTCTCGCGTAGCAGACGACAATACCTTAGCTAGAGCTCACACAAACGAAAATCTTTATAACGTAATATGTTATTTGTTTTCCTCTTTTATCAAATTTCAGTCCGAGTACGTTTACCTGTCCAATGTGGTATTATCATTCAACCGCGTTTCGTTTTATGGGTTGGAGATCTCTGGTGCTGACCAACAAGTGCTCCAGATGAAATGTGGAGGACGAGAAGTTATTCGTGATGTATTCATTATAATAAATAGAACTTTTTTCTTTTGTTTTTTATTACGTATTATATTTATTTATTATATTTTCAAAATGTATGAGGCAAATATTTTAATTCTTATTTTCTTTTGCAAAATGCATGTACATATATAATTGTATTTTTATGTATGTTTGTATGTATACAAGGCATATTATTTCATCAGGTAATTGTAGTTCGGTGAGAATTTTTTTGTTTATATTTTGTATATATGAAGTTTGACATTTGAAATAAATGAGAGAGGAGAGGAATTTGTTTTTATTTATAGACTTTGACAGTTGAAATTTAAAAAAAGTGAAGAAAAAAACAAGTAACAGTGCTATATTCGGCCGTGCCGAATCTTATATACCCTTCACAACGTGTAGTCATGCAATAACAATTGTTTGTATCACCATTCATCCCATATAAAATACGTGCATACGTACACGCTAGAATAAATGTGGCATCGAATCCCAGCTGAGCCAAAAAAATTTTATTTTATTTTATTTAATATATTATTTATATTTTATTATTTTTTTTTATATTTTTTTTAAATTTTTTTAAAAAATTTTTTTTAGAAAAATTTTTAAAAAATTTTTTAAAATATTTTTTTAAATTTTTTTTTAAATTTTTTTAAAATTTTTTTTTTTAGTTTTTTTTATTATTTTTTTCTTATTTTTAATATTTTTTTTTTTTGTAATTTTTTTTGTTTGGTATGTTTTTTACATGCACATATCTATGTATGTATGTTGTTGTTGTAATTGTGAAAAAAAACGAGGTGTTCGTGGTTTTTTGCTCATATCTCAGAAAGTTATGGGGCGATTGTGCTGAATTTCAATAGCGATTCATTCCTGGATATTTCCAAGATATTGATACCATATACAGATCTGAGGAACATATAGTTGCTTCTAAAAGTTGATTTCAACCAACACACGGACAGACGGGCAGACGGACAGACGGTCAGGGCTTAATCGACTCCTCTATTCATAAGCTTTCAGAAAATATATACTTTATGGGGTCGGAAATGAAAATTGTAGAAATTACAAACGGAATGACAAAGCTATATATACCCTTGTGCACCACAGGTGAAGGGTATAATAATCAGCTGACGAATCAATAGTACCTGATGAATATATATGCCTTGGTATGTATATTAAAATTTTGTTGTTTTTTTTATTTTGTGTCTTATTTATAAAGAATCAATATTTACTATTTGCACATACTATATACACATAATTTTATTTTATTTGAATAAAAATTCAAATCAAAAAAATCTAGTATCATTATTTTTTCTACGCCACTTGCACTTTACCAAATCAAAAAACAATCCTCTCCCCTTCAAAAAACTTCTCATTGATCCCCTTAAAATTTCCTCTTTTTACTTTTCCGCCTTTTTTAACATAACTGCCATATTTTTTCTTCTTTTAAATTCATTTTTTCTACAAAAGGTCTGCACATTCACACCAATCGGGGTATTTTCTTCTTCTTATTTCATTAATACATTAAGCCGTACAGAGGGTAACATGACAAAGTTTTTTTTAAGCTTTAGAACTGTAGGACTTTACAATAAATTCATCGATCATAATATTTAAATTAATGAGATCAATACATACCTTTGCTAGTGACATCGCTGTAATAGTAATTACACACCATATCAACAAAGAGGAATTGTATGTTAATGAAACATTAAGTAAAATTAGAAGTAGGCTAGAAGCAGCGGGATTTCAAATGGTGGAATTCAAAACAGATAGTACTAATTTGTAACGTACACAGACATCAATCAATGATCATTCGATTAGGCCAAAAATTCAGCTCAAAGGGACATTTCAAGTATCTGGGAGTAATAATTGATGATAGGAAGCAGAGTAAACGTCAGGTGAGCGTGACAGAGTGACAACCTCTTCCCTGCCGTAGGCAGCACCAGTATGGTCTAAAGACATTGAAGTAAAGATGACACAGAGAAAACTGGCATCAGTTTATAGACGTGCGGCTATGAAATCTGTAGTATCTACAGACCAATTCCTGAGACCGCGGCAATCGTCATAGCTGGTATGATACCAAAAAACATACCCGCTGACGGAGACCCAAGGAAGTGCGAAAGAGCAAAAAGCGACATTTCGAAAGGAAAATTCGTATCGACAAAAGGGAAAAAAGCATGCAAATGTGGTAAGCGTGGTTGGACGAAAGTCAAAATGTACGATGTGCATACAAGCTCATTACAACGAGGAGGCTTAAAGAAGTCAACTACTACCAACATTTACTGACAGGCATGGAGAAGTTACCTTCTTAAATATGGTCATGAAGTTGGCAGAGAGCTACATCCGCAACACATATGCAATGATAGATAACTGGATAACTGAAAGAAAATGTGTACCAAACTACGAGAGGAAACAAAGAAGGAAGGACTCTGGAAATGTGAATGATGAGACCGATTAAGTCTTTCCATACATCGATTGTCAGTTCTGTAGGGAGTTGCGAAGAGAAAAAAAGTGGTTTTAGTCATTGAGAATCCAACATAACTTAGAACAAAGGGAATCTGTAAAAGATTTAAACATCCTACCCGGAAAAAAGAAAGGTCTGGAAAAGGTGGTCTGTATATGCAATTATTGTATAATTTGCAATATTATGCTGCAAAATTCAAGAGGAGAAGTATTAGTTGATACCTACATATTGCCCTTTCAAGACCGACAACTGCTTGTAGACTCAACCAGAGTTGGTAAATCAACTTGTTAAAGATCGTTTTGTTAGCAATATAATATTTCTTAAAAAATTATATAACTTGCTGGATGGAGTGTCCTTTAAATTTTAGCTCTTAGGAATCAGTACCATTTGAAATTAATGCAACAAATTAAGATGTTTATTTTTATGGCTCGCTTGTCATGAACCATTTCTAAAAATGATAGAGTTAGAGTGAGTTAGGCGAAGTGCAGGCAATAAAGAAATAAATACTTAAAAATAGTATTCATTTAAATTTCTATCATTATTAAATATAGTCCCTGACAAAGGAGTCATAAAAATAAAATACCCCATAATTAGATGCAAGACACTAGCAAATAATAATTTAGTCATTATTTAAGTATGTAAATACCTAAATAAATCATTAATTAACCAAGAGTTGTGGACATAAATGTCAATTGTATTTTGTTATAAATATAAAGAGAACATTGTTTTTCTTCATCATGTATTTAAAGTTTTAACACTATGAACGTTTCGGTATTTCAACACGCATATTTGCGGAGTATTGAGACCAGAATACAGCCAGAGGAAACTACTCTAAATGTAGTTAATGCTTTAAGATTTATTTTACAAAACGTTTTCGCCAACATGGCAAATACTTTTGTCATTACAATATCATCTCACAAAGGTCCTGCCGAAATATGGCTGCATGACTTAATAAGTAAACTGTTTGCCACTTGGAGTTTTACAGCTGTCCAACTTGTTGTTCTTGATCACAAAACACAACAACTAGATGTGCCCGGAAAACGTTATTGCAATCTCATTATGACCGATTCCTATTTGAGTCTCAATAAAGCCAATATTGTTGACTACAATCGAAATTCCGATGGGCTCGAGAATTATTTTATTTTTCTACAAACACCAGATAATGTGACTGCCTTAGGAGAGATGAGAAAAATTTTTAAATATTGTTTTGACAATTATTGGATAAATTGCAATGTTATAATGCAAAATTTAAGAGGAGAAATATTAATTTATACCTATTTCCCTTTTAAGGCCAACAACTGCTTGCAAACTCAACCAGAATTGGTTAATCGATTTGTAGGCGATCGTTTTGTTAACGATATAATGTTTCCAGACAAATTATTTAACTTACATGAGTGTCCTTTAAAGTTAAGCACTTGGGAGTCAGCACCATTTGTTATAAATGCAACAAATAAAGATGTTCCTAGTATATCCGTTTCTGGTTTTGAAATTGTTGCTCTGATAACAATAAGTCAACAAATGAATTTTACTCTAAACATTGAATGGATTCCAACTGATATGTATCATAAGGATGAAACTTCCAAGCCGGAACCTTTTACAAAGGTGCGTTTATGTTTAAGTAAAATTTTAAGTTTTTTAACAGTCATTTATTTTAATTGTGATTTAAAGTTTAAAAAGTTGATAAGAATAACAATAATCGCAGTCCTATGAAAAACAAATTAATCTAGTTCAAGGCATATCAAGGCATGGATATGCCTTGGTCTAGTTTTATCAAAAATAAAATTATTAAAGGTTTAGTAGGAATTTTTAAGAATTTGCTTCATTTATGAATATTTTTTTAGAAATCAAGGATATTGAAAGCAAGAGTTTTATACCCGCCACCAAAAAAATGGTGTGGGTATATTCATTTTGTCATTGCGTTTCTAACACATCGAAATATCAATTTTAGACTCCATCAAGTATTTATATTCTGAATCAAGGTTTCATTTTATGACGATCTAGCTATGTCCATCCGTCTGTCCGTTTGTTGAAAGCACGATAGAGGTCGGACCGAAAAAGCTGGGAGGCTCAAATTTTGCCAGAATATTTCTTATACACAAGGTTTGTTTGATATTGAAAATGCGCTAAATCGGAATATTAGGAAGAGTTCGTTATACAAAGGAAGATCAAAAAACCGTGTCCTTCCAACTTCGAATATAATGCAATTGTGTCGAAACGCATTAACGTAGAGTCATTAAACTTCGAATATACTTATATTTCGTTAGTTAAAACAATATTTTTCCTGAAAATTGCTTAAATTTATGTATTAGGAAAGAAGTTATAGATCAAAATGTACGAAAATTTATACCGCACAGTGTATATTTAAAATTAAAAACCTAATAAAACGGACAAAGCTAGATGTACGATTCTGAAATTTTGCAACCATTGCTTTTTGGTCAAAGGCTTTGTTCTAACGGAAAATAAATGTGGCACGCCCGCTTTTAAGCCCACCTACCATAAAACGCTTTATCTCAATTTCATATAATTTCTCTATGAATAAAGATTTTGGAAGAATAAAGGACTATATTTAAATATCTAAGCTGTTTTCATTACCAGAAGCAACTTCGACACGCCTACTATAACGCCCACTCATACTCATGCACCCGCCGCAGCTCATAAAACCGACAAAATTAGAGGAATGATAATGCAATTAGCTACATATATCCTTCTAGTTAATGTCATTGTTATGCCAGAAAATTAAGGTGACACGCCTACTTTAACGCATACCTTCCATAAAACGGTTTGTCTTAAAATTATATAATTTCTCTGTGGACAAAGTTTTTGGAAAAATAAAGGACTATATTGAAATATATCAGTTTTATTTATAAGCAGAATCTATGTTGACACGCCTACTTTAACGCCCACTTATATTGAAAGACTAAATGTAGAAAGTGATACATATTTCAGTATAAAGATACTATTTCATAGCGATTACTGTTAATAACAAAATATATGTACATTTTGTGCTATAAAAGTGCACGAAATTGGTGGTGGGTATAAAATATTCGGCACAGCCGAATATAGTGCTCTTATTTGTTTTCTATTTATAAGTAATAGTGTTGACAGGCATAAAACCAACAATTCATATATTTAATTAAGAGCCTACCAAAAACGAAGTCAGTATCAGCGCCTCTTTCATATAATCACTTTTTTAAAAAAAAAAATTTTTTAATTTCATATTTATTATCAATAACATTTTTCCTCCACTTTCAGTTGAAGAACTTTCAAACCAACATTACCATGGGCTGTTTCCGACGTACGGCTAATACAGACAAAATTGCCACACCAACCTATGGCACGTACTACATCCCAATAGCCGCTATAATAATGCGCCGACAGGTGCAACACATATCAATGGACATCTTAACGTTTCCATTCGATACAACTACATGGGTTTTAATAATTGTTTTTTATGGCTGCATTGGAAGAGCTTACAAATTTCGTGAACATACAACTAAAGTAGGTGCTTTTGGAATTTTTGAAATTTATAAAATTTTTATTGGTGTGCCAATATTAAGAATGCCGAAAAAAATATCGAAACGAATACGTTTGACAACAATTTTATTAACTTCATTTATATTAAGATCTATCTATCAGTCGTTGCTTTTCTATCTATTTCGTGCAAATTTCTATCAAATTCCACCAACTACATTAGATTCTTTAGTGAGTGCTGGTTACAGAGCAGTCTCCACCGAACTGACTAAAGAATTTCTACTCTATGTACCACAGATTGAGGATAAGTCTTTGCCCCTAATTGCGATAAATACAACGAATGAAATGTATACTTTGGATTATGTGCATCGTTATAGTAATCAAAACTATGTCGCCATGTCTATTGTCGAATTCGCCATACGCTATGTACAAGAATATATGGCCGCTGGTGAAGCTCTTCAGACTCTACCCATATATATCAAAAATCAACAGATTGGTTTTTACTTATCAAAACATTCGTATTTAAGTAGGCGTTTTGATTATTATATTTTACATTTTCACCAAGCTGGTCTCCTAAATAAATGGAGAGAATGGACTAACTTGAATTATCAGGTGGCTACAAAACCTTCCTCTACAGTTTACGAAAATGCATTAATGATAAGCCTAAAACAATTGGCTGGGTTTTTAATTCTAACAGTGGTTTTACTTTCAATATCAACGATAACTTTTGGCTTAGAGCTCTTATCACAAAAGCACACATGGATGCAAATTGTTTTTAAATAAAAATATAAAAATGTATAAAGAACATGAAATAATATGAACATGAAGAAAATGTCATTTCAAAATAAAGAAAGAAAGAAAGACAAATTTAGAAATAAATGCTATGATTCCCATTTGCTAGTTTCATTAAATTGTAATTGTAATATTTAGTAGTTTCAATTTATATATTAGTATACAGATAAAAAGTGCTGATGATGAAAACCGTAGATGGTTTTGTAAATGCACTCCACTTAAGCCAGAATAGAATGAAAATATCAAAAATAAAGAGTTTATTTAAAACTTTTTTGTTTTAAATGTATGTTTTTATGAAACAATTGAAGGAGAAACATTTTTCATATTCACGACTTCTATGTATGTTAATAGTGCAATAATCTGTCTTAAATAAAATTTGTAAGACAAATATTTTTTTTAATTTTAACACTTTTGTAAGTAAAAGTCTTCTTCAAGCCTATAAAAAGTTAATTTCACGCCGATTTCTATATTAATAGGCAATAATCGTTTCAATGCAGTGCATTAAAATTTATGGTATTTTCTATTAAATATGGCATCAATCATTAGGGTAAATTCACCCAAGCATGAGCTGATCCATTTAGAAGTTCCAAAATCATTCGACTTGTTCGAACATAGCGACTGTTTTCTCGCGGCTAATACGAGTAATGTTGGCTTTTAAAGCGTCAATCGTTGCTGTCGTATTCCTGAAAACCTCAGACTTTACATATCCCCGTAGAAAATAGTACAAAGGTGTGAAATCGCAATGAAGAGCTCAACAAATAGATTTTTCAACAAGTTCATTGTTTAACGTGATGTATGGTTCGAAGAGCTGTCTTGTTGAAACCGAGCTCACCGAGACCATGCGCTTTTATTTCAGGAAACACATAGTCCGTTAACATGGTGTGATAACGTTTACCATTCACGGTAGCATTGTCATTTTCTCATGCCTTATTTTTAACGCAATATTTATCAATGATTCCATCAGCCTATAAACCACACCGTTGTTTTTAATGGATATAATAGTAGTATAATAAGACTGCTCATCAGCCCAAATACGGCAGTTTAATTTATTACCGTGTCCATTGAGCCAGAACTGTGCTTCATCACTGAACGGATGTAAGTTCCTCCAATCGCACGAAAAACATTTCTCACAGAACACTGCACAGAAGACAGCTGAAAAATTTGGAGACATTGTTGTGGTGTGAGTCTTTCTATGATGATTTACCAAATGATACTGAACAAAAAGGGCAAATCAGTTTGATATACTTAAGTCATGTAATCTGTAAAAATAAACATATCGGAAATCGAATCTCACCATGACTCACTCGATATAAATAAAAACAAGTAAGAGCTCTATATTCGGCCGTGCCGAATCTTATATACCCTTCACAACGTGTAGTCATGCAATAACAGTAGTTTGTGTCACCATTCATCCCATATGAAATACGTACATACATATATAAAAACATCCCATTGTAAAATTTTAAATTCACGTATGTATGTTAAAAACAACAAAAAAAAATAATAAAAAAAAATTTTAAAAAAAATTTAAAAAAAAATATTTAAAAAAAAATTATTATATATATAAAAAACAAAAAAAAATAAAAAAAAATTTAAAAAAAAAATAATAAAAATATAAATAATATAGATATTAAATAAAAAATAAAAAAAAAAATAAAAAAAAATTAAAAAAAAAAATTTTTAAAAAATTGAAGAAAAAAATTTTTTGGCTCAGCTGGGATTCGATGCCACGTTTTCTCTAACCAGTATACATGTTTGTATGTATGTATGTTGTAATGTTGTTTTTGTGAAAAAAAAATCGAGGTGGTCGTGGATTTTTGCTCATATCTCAGTTGGTTATGTACCGATGTTTCTGATTTTCAACACCGGTCTACTCCCGAATATTTCTGATATTTTAATACCTTACCCAAGTCCAACCTATGTCGGAGGGCTTCAAAAAGTTGATTTCAACATACACACGGACAGACTGACAGAGCTTAATCGACACCCCTATTCATAAACTTTCAGAAAATATATACTTTATGGGGTCGGAAATGAAAATTGTAGAAATTTCACACGGAATGACAAACCTATATATACCCTTTTTCACTGTGTGAAGGGTATAATTAAATGTCGTTCGTTGGTAATCGCATCTCTTAATAAAAATGATTACACCGACTTCGTTATTTTGTATGTTTGTCATAACCCATCTGAGGTTCTAACGGAAACAAAACTTGACCGCGCCCACTTTTACGCCACCTTTTTTATACCCTTCACCTGTGGTGCACAATGGTATATATAGCTGTGTCATTCCGTTTGTAATTTCTACAATTTTCATTTCCGACCCCATAAAGTATATATTTTCTGAAAGCTTATGAATAGAGGAGTCGACTAAGCACTGACCGCCTTCCCGTCTGTCTGTGTGTTGGTTGAAATCATCTTTTAGAAGCAACTATATGTTCCCCAGATCTGTGTATGGTATCAATCTCTTGAAAATATCCAGGAATGAATGAAATTCAGCACAATCGCCCTATAACTTTCTGAGATATGAGCAAAAAACCACGACCACCTCGTTTTTTTCACAATTACAACAACAACATACATATATATAGTAAACGTGGATCGAATCCCAGCTGAGCCAAAAAAAAATTTTATTTAATTTTTTTATATTATATATTATTTATATTTTTATTATTTTTTTTAAATTTTTTTTTTAAATTTTTTTTTTAATTTTTTTAAATTTTTTTTTGTAATTTTTTTTTGTTTCTAATATATTTTTTTTTTATTTTCTTTTTGTAATTTTTTTTTTTGGAAACATATGTACATACATACGTAAACTCAATTTATAATTCTGCAATAGGATGTTTTTATATATGTATGTTTTTTTATATATGTATGTACGTATTTTATATAAGACTAGCCAAACCCGGCGCGCGTTGCTACGCCCCTTAATGAATCAAAATGCATTCTGAATTTTAATTGAATATCAAGTGCAAAAACCTAAATTTTATAATTTTTTTTATGGGCGTGGCATTGCCCACTTTTCTAATCACGAAATTGTAAAGTCATAACAGCTCAATATGTGTGCAAAGTTTCAGAATAATCGGTCCAGTGCAAGTACTTCAAAATGATACCTATTTTTTATGGGCGTGGCACTGCCCACTTTTCTAATCACGAAATTATAAAGTCATGACAGCTCGATATGTGTGCAAAGTTTCAGTAAAATCGGTCTGGTGCAAGTACCTCAATATCAAAAAATTTTTTTTTGGGCGTGGCCCGCCCACTTTTTTAATCACGAAATTATAAGGTCATGACAGCTCAATATCTGTGCAAAGTTTCAGAAAAATCGGTCCAGTGCAAGTACCTCAAAATTAAAACTTTTTTAGGGGCGTGGCCCCGCCCACTTTTCTTATCACGAAATTATTTAGTCATGACAGCTCGATATGTGTGCAAAGTTTCAGAAAAATCGGTCGAGTGCAAGTAGCTTAAAATGATAACTAATTTTTTATGGGCGTGGCCCCGCCCACTTTTTTTCACCCATAAACACTCCCTGGTATGTGTACAACAACTTACCAAAGTTTCAGCCCGATCGGTTTCACAGTTTCGGAGTCTATAGCTAACACACACACACAGAGTTTCACTTTTATATATATAGATAGATAGATAGATAGATAGATAGATAGATAGATAGATAGATAGATAGATGAATGGTGATACAAACAATTGTTATTGCATGACTACACGTTGTGAAGGGTATATAAGATTTGGTACGGCCGAATATAGCACTGTTACTTGCTTAATTTATCTAAGATCGGAAAACAACTGGACCAATTTGTCTATTTTTACTCCCACCATAAAAAAAATGATGTGGGGGCATATTCATTTTCTCATTCCGTTTGTAACACATCGAAATATCCCTTTGAAAGCCAATAAAGTATATATTTTCTGAGTTATAGCGATCTAGTAATGTCCGTCCGTCTGTTTAAAGCACAATAGAGCTCGAACCGAAAAAGTTTTCCCAGAATATTTCTAGTACACAAGGTTTATTTGGTATTGAAAATGGGCTTAATTGATATATTATGAAGAGAGTTATAGCTCTTAATGCAAGAGTAGGTCAAAAGAACCATGTCCTTTCAACATCGAATAAAATGCAATTTCCTTAGTAAAAAAATATTTTTCCCCGAAAATTGCTTAAATCTATGAGTTAGGAAAGGAGTTATAGATCAAAATATACGCACTGTGTAGTTTTCGTTATATTCAAAATTTAAAACATAATAAAACTGACAAAATTAGATGTATGATTCTGAAATTTTGCAAACATTGCTTTTTGGTCAAAGACTTTGTACTAACGGAAAATAAATTTGACAGGCTGCCTTTAAGACCACCTCCCATATAACACTTATATAACTTCTCTATGAATAAAGAGTTTGGACGAATTAAGGACTCTATATTAAAATATCTAAGTGGAGTTGATTGGCAGAAACTATTTGGACACGCCTTTTATAACGCTTACTTTTCACATAATCTACTGTTTATAAAATTCAAAAGCTCATAAAACCTACAAAATTAGAGGTATGATGATGAAATTTGCTACAGATATCCTTCTAGTCAATGTCATTGTTACGCCAGAAAATTTAAGTGACACGCCTACTTTAACGCTTATATCTTATCTTAAATTCATATAATTTCTCTGTGGACAAAGTTTTTGGGAGAATAAAGGACTATATTGAAACATCTAAGTTGAATTTATTGGTAAAAAATACATTGACACGAATACTTTAACGCCCATTTTCATTAAAAGACTAAATTTACAAAAATATTTGAATATAATATCGAAGTTATACAAAAAAAGTGATATATATTTTAGAATAAAGAGATTATTCCATAGCGATTACATAAATTTTGTGCTATAAAAGTACACAAAATTGTTGGTGGGTATCAAAAATTCAGCACAGCCGAATATAATGCTCCTGCTTGTTTGTTTTCAAAAAGTCATTAAAAAAATATTAGGTTAAAAATTTTACATTTCTAAAATTTTTTAAGAAAGGTGCGAATGAAAAAATCAAATATGACACTAACGCAGTGTCATTAAGTTCTCCTTGGGCCACCACACCTATATAGCGTCATATGTGTAGCATTACAAAAATTGTCATTTTTAGTTTATCATCTCAAGAATTCGTCTTAAAATTTGATTATATTTTCTTAAATTAAATTTTCTAAAAATTCCAAAATTATCTCATATATGACACTAATGCAAAGTCATTAATTACTCCTTGAGCCACTATACAAATATATAGCGTCACTGAACTTTTCAAGAATTTCCATAAATTTTAAACTCAGTGTTCTAAAATTTCACATTTATTTTAAATATGACACTTATTCAGAGTCGTTAAGGACTCCTTAAGCTATCATTCCTATATAGTTTGTTATATTTACTTAGGTCTATAAATAAAATATTGATCTCAATAATTTACTATATATCGATGCATTACTTCCTCAACCTCGTATCTTAAAAAATACAACTTTTCAGGAGAGAAAAAAACGGTTTATTTTTTCATAGTTCGGTGTTTGGTTAAAAGTTTAAATGCAGTTGTTGCAGTAATGGAACACAAAATTATCAATCGTTTGATATGAAAAAGTAAAAACCATATATTTTTAATGGGTCGATTATGGATAGCAACTGAACTTTAGTTGAGTTGCAAGCTAGCAACTACAATTTTTCGGTTGCCAAGTTTTCATATGAAATTGACAGTTGTTAGTTGCCAGTTGCCATCTTTAATTCCTTTTTTGGCAACTGGCAACGTAACTGAGGTTCGGTTGCTATCCATATTGACCCATAAGTTACATGGTTGAGGAAGTAAGGCATCGATATGAAGTATTAGCACTGTTAAATGTCTAACATTGCTCTGTTAGCTGTAAAAAAAGCTATGTTACAAAATGTGTTTTTTGTCTCTGCTAGTTAAATACGAATTTAACTTCACACACATTGATTTCTCTCAATTATCAAAAAAAAAAATAATTTCTAAATAAATATGAAGAAAAGACTAAACAAAATATAAAATGTATACAGGATTACAGGATTACCGCTTAACTTTATTAAAACCATCTGTAGTAAATATATAATATGATAAACACTATAAAAGATTACAAATATAAAAATTTTATATAAAAACATTTTAAATGCAAGACTGGATTAAAGGCACTTTCAGAGAAACATGTCCTGAATAAATTTATAATTTTTGTACCAAAATGGAAGAGGCACCACCACCACCATTACAGATGGAAGCGCAGCCGTATTCTCCGCTCCTAAGAGTATGAGACAAATGAGTGATTAAACGGGCACCAGACATACCAATGGGATGGCCTAAAGAGACAGCACCACCGTGTATATTTACTTTGCTTGGATCAACATCCATTTTACGAATGTTGGCTACAACAACCAAAGAAAACGCTTCATTTATTTCCCACATAGCAACATCATCCTTCTTAATGCCAGCATTTTCTAACAATTTAGGTACAGCTAAAGCGGGAGCAATCGGGAAATCAACTGGATCAGTTTCAGCATCTTGAAAAGCAACAACACGGGCTAATGGTTTCGAGTTCATTTTGGCGGCTTTGTCGGCCGTCATTAGGACTAATGCAGATGCGCCATCGTTTAAGGTTGAGGCATTACCAGCAGTAACAGTACCATTTTCTTTTTGAAAGACAGTGGATAATTTTCCAAACTTGTCAAAATTGACACGTGTGTACTCCTCATCTTTGTTAACAATAATATCAGGTTTGCGCTTTTGTTGAATGGTTACAGGGGCGATTTCAGCCTGATATACTTTATCGTCCCAAGCCTTGGCAGAGCGTTTGTAGGAGTTTATAGCAAAGTCATCTTGATCTTGACGAGTAATGCCCATTTTCTTGGCCGTATTTTCCGCACAGTTACCCATATGAAATTTGTTGTAAACATCCCATAAACCATCGAATACAATACCATCGATAAGGTTAACCCCTCCATAGGGGGTCTGGCCGCGTCTCAAATAATAAGGAACATTAGACATTGACTCCATACCGCCGGCAACAGCTATATCGGCTTGTCCTAACATCAAGGACTGGCTGGCAATCATGACGGCTTTCATTCCAGAAGAACACACCTTGTTGACGGTTGTGCAGCAGACATTCATGGGCAAGCCGGCAAAAATTGAAGCTTGCCTTGCTGGAGCTTGACCCAAGCCGGCTGACACTACATTGCCCATGTATACTTCTTGGACATCTTCTTTGCTAATACCAGCTCTTTGTACAGCTACTTCAATAGCAACGGCACCTAGTTGTGTGGCAGATAGCGGAGCCAATTGCGATTGAAAACTACCCATTGGAGTACGTGCAGCCGATACAATGACCACATCATTTATTTTTGAGCTAAAGAAACGCCGCTGCCCCATAAAACCACGAAACATGGAAGCCTTCAGAAATGTAGCCATTTTTACCTGGTATTTACAAAAAATGTTTCTTCGAACAGCTTTAAATTAAAACAAATCAATGGACAAAAACTTGCTAAATTAACATATCCCATAAAACATATTGTGCCTTATCGCTGTCAAAATTGCGTAACACATAGGCAAGTTACACTGAACAAGGTACAAGCAGTTTCGAATATGACCTTTTCTCTACTTCATATCAATGTCAAACTTCATACAAACAAAATTTAAGTGCTCATTATAACTTCACCTGTGGTGCGCAAGGGTACATATAGCTTTGTCATTCCGTTTGTAATTTCGACAATTTTCATTTCCAAACCCATAAAGTGTATATCCTCTGAAAACTTATGAATAGAGGAGTCGTTTAAGACATGTTCGTCTGTCCGTGTGTTGGTTGAAATCAACTTTTAAAAGCAACCACATATTGTTCAGACCTGTGTATGGTATCAATCTTTTGGAAATATCCGGGAGTGAATCGCAATTGAAATTCAGCAAAATCGGCCCATAACTTTCTGAGATATGAGCAAATAAACGTCTGCTCTTCTGTCCGTTTGTTTGTTGAAATCAACTTTTAGAAGCAACTATATATTCCTCAGATCTGTGTATGATATCAATCTTTTGGAAATATCCAGGAATGAATCGCTATTGAAATTCAGCACAATCACCCGATAACTTTCTGAGACATGAGCAAAAAACCACGACCACCTCGTTTTTTTCACAATTACAACAACATACATATATACTGGTTAGAGTAAACGAGGCATTGAGTCCCAGCAAAAAAATTTTTTTTTTTTTTATATATTATTTATATTTTTATACCCTTCACACAGTGAACAAGTAACAGTGCTATATTCGGCCGTGCCGAATCTTATATACCCTTCACAACGTGTAGTCATGCAATAACAATTGTTTGTATCACCATTCATCCCATATAAAATACGTGCATACGTACACGTTAGAATAAATGTGGCATCGAATCCCAGCTGAGCCAAAAAAATTTTATTTTATTTTATTTAATATATTATTTATATTTTATTATTTTTTTTATATTTTTTTTAAATTTTTTTTAAAATTTTTTTTTTTGTAGTTTTTTTTATTATTTTTTTTCTTATTTTTAATATTTTTTTTTTGTAATTTTTTTTTATACCCTTCACACAGTGAAAAAGGGTATATATAGGTTTGTCATTCCGTGTGAAATTTCTACAATTTTCATTTCCGACCCCATAAAGTATATATTTTCTGAAAGCTTATGAATAGAGGAGTCGATTAAGCCCTGACCGTCTGTCCGTCTGTCCGTCTGTCCGTGTGTATGTTGAAATCAACTTTTTGAAGCCCCCCGACATAGGTTGGACCCGGGTAAGGTATTAAAATATCAGAAATATTCGGGAGTAGATCGGTATTGAAAATCAGAAACATCGGTACATAAACAACTGAGATATGAGCAAAAACCCACGACCACCTCGATTTTCTTTTCATAAAAACAACATTACAACAACAACATACATACATACAAACGTGTATACTGGTTAGAGAAAACGTGGCATCGAATCCCAGCTGAGGCAAAAAAATTTTTTTTTAAATTTTTTTAAAATTTTTTTTTTTAATTTTTTTTTTATTTTTTATTTAATATATTATATATATTTTTATTATTATTTTTTTTTATTTTTTTTTTTTTTAATTTTTTTTTTATTTTTTTTTGTTTTATATATATTATATATGTATATAATAATTTTTTTTTTTTAATTTTTTTTTTAAATTTTTTTTTTTTAATTTTTTTTTTATTTTTTATTTATTTTTTGTTTTTTTTAACATACATACGTGAATTTACTGTTATTGCATGACTACACGTTGTGAAGGGTATATAAGATTCGGCACGGCCGAATATAGCGCTTTTACTTGTTGTTTGGTATGTTTTTTACATGTATGTATGTATGTTGTTGTTGTAATTGTGAAAAAAAACGAGGTGGTCGTGGTTTTTTGCTCATATCTCAGAAAGTTATGGGGCGATTGTGCTGAATTTCAATAGCGATTCATTCCTGGATATTTCCAAGAGATTGATACCATATACAGATCTGAGGAACATATAGTTGCTTCTAAAAGTTGATTTCAACCAACACACAGACAGACGGGCAGACGGACAGACGGACAGACGGACAGACGGACAGACGGTCAGGGCTTAATCGACTCCTCTATTCATAAGCTTTCAGAAAATATATACTTTATGGGGTCGGAAATGAAAATTGTAGAAATTACAAACGGAATGACAAAGCTATATATACCCTTGTGCACCACAGGTGAAGGGTATAAAAAGGGTATATATAGGTTTGTCATTCCGTGTGAAATTTCTGCAATAAAGTATATATTTTCTGAAAGCTTATGAATAGGGGAGTCGATTAAGCCATGTCGGTCTGTCCGTCTGACCGTCTGTCCGTGTGTATGTTGAAATCAACTTTTTGAAGCCCCCCGACATCGCTTGGACCCGGGTGAGGTGTTAAAATATCAGAAATATTCGGGAGTAGATCGGTATTAAAAATCAGAAACATCGGTATATAAACAACTGAAATATGAGCAAAAACCCACGACCTCCTCGATTTTTTTTTCACAAAAACAACATTACAACAACAACATACATACATACAAACGTGTATACTGGTTAGAGAAAACGTGGCATCGAATCCCAGCTGAGCAAAAAAAAATTTTTTTTTTATTTTTTTATATTTTTTTTTTAATTTTTTTTTTTATTTTTATTTAATATATTATTTATATTTTTATTATTATTATTTTTTTTAATTTTTTTTTTGGTTTATATTTTATATATACATTTTAATTATTTTTTTAAAATTAATTTTTTTTTTAATTTTTTATTTTAGTTTTTAAAAAATTTTTTTTTTTTTATATTTTTTTTATTTTTTTTTAGTTTTTTTTTTATTTTTTTTCACATACATACGTAAATTTAAAATTTTACAATGGGATGTTTTTATATATGTATGTATGTTTTTTATATGTATGTACGTATATCATATGGGATGAATGGTGATACAAACTACTGTTATTGCATGAATAAACGTTGTGAAGGGTATATAAGATTCGGCACGGCCGAATATAGCGCTTTTACTTGTTTTTTTATATAGTAATTTTTAATTTTTTTTAAATTTTTTTAAAAAAACAATTTTTTAAATTTTTAATGGCAAGGTTTTAGAACCATAGAGCCAGGGTATCCCACACTGCTTCGGGTTGAAATAAATTAGAATAACAGCAAAAGCAACGTGTTCAAGTTGGGCATTGAGAAATGCCTACTTTCTCGAATTTAACGCTTTATGTGACTAACGGTGGCTTTTCAAGTTAATTAAAAACGATCACGTATATTAGCTTCCTTAATGAAACTAATTAGTTGAGAGTCAATATAAAAAAAATGTTTTTTTTTTTAATTTTAAAAAATTTTTATTTTTTTTTTTTTAATTTTTTTGTAATATTTTTGGTTTTAATATATTTTTTTTTTGTAATTTTTTTTAGAAACACATACGTAAACTCAATTTATAATTTTACAATGGTATGTTTTTTATATGTATGTACGTATTTTATGAGATGAATGGTGATACAAACAATAGCTATTGCAAGACTACACGTTGTGAAGGGTATAAAAGATTCGGCTCGGCCGAATATAGCCCTGTTACTTGTTAAATTTCTGTTCTTGTTTTACGTTTTTATTGTAACAGCGTTTATTTCATGGTTTGTTTTAGAGAAAAAAGAAGAATTAAAAAACGGAAAATAATGATATAAAACTATAAATTTTTGCTTACCTCATAAAATATCAATTGCAAAAAGTTTAGACAAGTTCAAGAGATAAACAATAAAATTTCTGGTTTGTAAAAGGGGATTTACAAAAATCCTAAATTCTGGCAACTCTTTGTATATATTTCAAACACTTCCAATAAAATCGATGACAATTGAGTATGTTTTCGATAGTACATTTGACAGAAAAATTTTTGCAGATTCACGTAGCTAAAAAGTGAAAAACGATTTAAAAATACTTTATTAGAAGTAAATTGAAAGATATTGTCCAGCGTTATGACTACCGGTAGTGCTCCTGCAGAAGGTGTTCGGGAGAAAGCTCTATTTGATTATCGTAAAAAGTTATTGGAACACAAAGAAGTTGAATCCAGGCTAAAAGAGAGTAAGTAAAAAAACTTTAAACAATTTGATTTTTTTAAACAAATTTTTCAGAACGCGAAGAAATTAAGGAACTAACAAAACAATATGATAAATCTGAAAATGATCTTAAGGCTTTACAGAGTGTGGGTCAAATTGTAGGAGAAGTGTTAAAACAACTAACAGAGGATAAATGTAAGTTCTCATCAATGGCTTTAAAAAATATGAATAAATAATTTCTATCTTTTCGCAGTCATTGTTAAAGCAACCAACGGACCGCGCTATGTTGTTGGTTGCCGCCGTCAATTGGATAAGACTAAGTTGAAATCTGGCACTCGTGTGGCCTTGGATATGACTACTCTAACAATCATGCGTTATTTGCCACGTGAAGTAGATCCTTTAGTTTATAATATGTCACACGAAGATCCGGGAGATGTTAAGTACTCGGCTATTGGAGGTCTTTCTGAACAAATTCGAGAACTACGTGAAGTTATTGAATTGCCTTTATTAAACCCGGAGCTGTTCCTGCGTGTTGGAATTACACCTCCCAAAGGTTGTCTTCTATATGGTCCACCTGGTACAGGTAAAACTTTACTTGCTCGCGCTGTAGCCTCCCAATTGGATGCTAATTTCCTCAAAGTTGTATCCTCCGCTATTGTGGATAAATATATTGGTGAATCGGCACGTTTAATTCGTGAAATGTTCAATTATGCTCGTGATCATCAACCATGTATTATTTTTATGGATGAAATTGACGCCATTGGTGGTAGGCGTTTCTCGGAGGGCACATCCGCAGATCGTGAAATTCAGCGTACTCTTATGGAGCTGCTAAATCAAATGGATGGCTTCGATGCTTTGGGTCAAGTAAAAATAATTATGGCCACCAATCGCCCTGACACTTTGGATCCTGCTCTTTTACGTCCTGGTCGTCTTGATCGCAAAATTGAAATTCCACTGCCTAACGAGCAAGCACGGTAAGCTAATAATTTTTCTTAGCTATGCATTAGTAAATTTAATTTTTTTTTTGCTAATTTAGTATGGAGATCCTAAAGATTCATGCCTCTAAAATCGCTAAACATGGTGAAATCGACTACGAAGCATGTGTAAAGTTGTCTGATAACTTCAATGGAGCTGATTTGCGCAATGTTTGTACAGAAGCGGGTCTTTTTGCAATAAGGTAATAAAATAAAAACATTAAAAGACTATATATTAATAAAAAGAGTTATATTTATAAATAGTGAGAAAACTAGCTTGCAATCGCTTTGGTTAAATGCAAATATTAAGAGCTGCGTAGAATATACTAAAAGTTGTGTTCTTTTTCACACTTTCAACACAATTTCAATGTAAACATAATTAGCCAAACGTTAATCTTATTTAAATAAATTAATCATCACTAGAAAAGTGTCTCAATGTAGAATATCAAAATAAATATGTAACTATAATAAGACAAAAAAATGGTAAATTATATCAAAAATAGCGTACAATAGAACTCAAAACAAATTTTTAAACAGCAGTGTCACTTAATAATTACTTTTAGGGTAGTTAAAAGAGAAAACACTTTTTTGTAAGCGATTTTTTAATACGAGTGAACTCATCTCATAGTACATTAAAAGTTAAATGCAAATTTTTTCTCTATGCAAGTTTTCCTTTGGTTTAGGTCTACTAACAAAACATTCACATATTTTTCAATGTTCTATTTAAGTTTTAATGTTCTATTTAATCTTTGTTCTGATTCAGATTTTTTTTATTCCAACATTGTTTTACTCCAGTTTTTCTTTATTATTTTTTATTGTAAAGCAAAACACTTAGACGAAAAAACGAGAGTATGAACCACGCTATTTTAAATTTAATGTGATTGCCTGTTAGCCATTCTATTTGAACCAATAGTTTGTAACTTTGGATTTTGAACGAAAAAGAAAACAAAAGTTTATTTTTGTTTATAACAGTAATATATGTTATATGACATACCTATTAGGCGCCATCTGAAAAATGATATTACTTTTGCGCCTTGTATATATTTATTGGCCTTAAGCGGTTTTTAACTTTTATAACAATTTCTATAATCGACTTTGATAAATTTACATTAAATTACTAAAAAATACTAAAAATAATTTGTTAGTGTGAATGTTGGCTTGACGGCCAAACAAGGTGTAATTGACAACTACAATAGGGACATTCGTATACCATCATCGTTATGCTTAATAAACTGGGCTAACTAACGAGCTGTTATCTTTTCCTTATGTAAATTTCTCCATAATAAGTTTGCAGCTCCTTAGCACGCGGTTTGTTATTGTGCATAACGCATTTTGTATCTATATATTTGTTTATATTAAATATTTAAATTTTCATATTTAATAATTTACACTTAAATATTCTCTGATTTTTAGAGCCGAACGTGAATATGTTATTCAAGAAGATTTTATGAAGGCTGTACGCAAGGTATCTGACAACAAAAAATTGGAAAGCAAATTAGACTATAAACCTATTTAAATTTTTTTTTGTAATGCATCTTTATTGAAACCATTAAAAATAATTTACAAAATAATATACAAATTATACCTATTAATAAAAATCATTTTCATTTATAGTTTAATTCAAATATTTTAATTTAAAAATATTTTAATTTTGTCTCTCTTCAATACGACGTTTTTTACGTTCCATATATTCACTAACATTGTCGTATTTCTTTTTAAACCACGCTGATATATCCTCCGGTATCCATGTGAATTCTTTGAATTGTTCTTCTACCATTTCTAACCAGTTTACAAGTGTTTTTGAGTTATTTACACCTAGTTTTATGACAAATCTGTCACTTACCACTCCTGTAACATATAGTCGTTCTCCAGCATAGCTCAAATTACAGCAAATCATATTGTTAAAACTCAAAATTTGTGGGGAGGAAAATTCCCACACTTTGTCTTCGTTTTGTGTTAATAAATATGTAGCCACGCATTTATTGGGCTGATGTAACAAAACTGAAATTTCATGTTTACTACTTGATGAAGACTTTAAAGCAAATTTAATACCCGGAGCTGGTAATTCTAAACACTTAAGTTCTTTGCCTGTTCTAAAATCCCATATTCTTAACGTGTTATCGCCAGAAATCGACACCAAGTTATCATCGTTTAAAAGTTTTAAACCAGCAACAAACTCTTTATGACCCAGACAATAACTATGAACATTGTATGTTTCTGGGTAGTTTGTAACACGTATTTTGTCGTCTCTGTCACAGGTTATAATAAACTTTCCATCTTTTGACCACAAAATATCATAGACAATACTTAAGTGCCCCAATAGCAGTTTTGGAACCGCTTCATAGTCCTCACAATTGTATTCATAACAATCGCCAGTTTTGTCCGTAACGAGTAAACGTTTAGAATCGCTATTAAAAGCTAAAGCTGAGGAAGCTCTTGCCAACGATCTTATAGAAACAAGTTTTGCGTGTTCTGGTCTTAGTTTATAAAGAAGCAAAGCCTTTTGTCCCGCCGTTGTCACTGCTAACAATTGTTGGTTTGGTGACATTTTCACATGTTGCAAAATGGGTTGCTCCTTTGATACACTCTGTTGCTTACCTTCTTGTTGTTGTCGCTCACCTTCATTGCTACAATTAGCAGAAATTTTAAGCCCACAATTAATTAAATCATCCGGCAAAACAATCTCCTTAAATATTTGTAAATCATTAGGATTCACAAATATTATACGTTTACAAAGAGCAATGACTAATTCTGGTTCAGTATAAAATATGTTACTCATATTAAGGAAAACTTTATAAATAAACTTTTATGAACATTAAATAACTTATCGATTTCAATTCCTACGTTATTTAGTATCAGAGCTCTAAAATCACAAACAAGGTGATCACAAACTTTCTACCAGGGTACACTTATACGTGTAATTACACCATGCCAAGGCGAATTCAATATCAGGTGATGTTATAAAGCCAGCTGTTTGTTTGTTTACATTTAAATTTATTTGCATGTGCGTTAGTTGAAAATTTTTATAAAAATGGAAAAAAAATTGTAAAAATACTAATATTTGTGCAATAACTTATTGGGAAATATATAAAATACATTTTATAATTTGAATAAACAACATTTTTAATATTTTTAATTCATATAATGCAATATTTCCGTTTGTTAGTGATTTAAAGTTGTGAAAAATGTTTAAAAACACAAATATGTGATATAAACTAGCACAAATTTATGTAATAAATTAAAAATACTTATTTTTTTTAAAACTTTTCGCGGAAATTTAAAAAATAAAATTTTAATTAAAAGTAAACAAACAATTTGTTTTCTTGTGTTTTAACATTCTCCGGGACTTTTTGTGTTTGTTGCAAGGATGTTATCACTTGATATTTAATTCGCCTTGCACCATGCTTTCTACGAAAATAAAACTTGTTGATAGCTGAGTATGTATGTTAACTCCGTGATTATCAAGTCAATAAACTTAAAATCATCCGCAGTGACAGAGTTGGCAATTTGATAAATTTTAAATATCCATTTGGCTACAATAAAGACTTCCAGCCGTATGCATTTCTAATTTTCAACTTTTTCATGTTAAAAAAATCATTAACGTTTAAATAACTACATTTCCTTGTCACAGCTCATGTTTGTTTTACATTTTACGATAAATCTATATAATCCAAATGAAATATCGTTTTCGAAAGGTCTTGTCATATTCATCAGCTGTCATTGGCTATATACAAAATCCAGACGGTGACTGAACAAACAGCTGTCTAAAATTTCTAGAAAAACGTCAAGCTGAAGGATTTCAAACCGATTAGCTTATCTTCTTTTCTCTTCTGAATCCTTGAGAGAATAATAGACGTCTTTTTGATGAATACAGCAGTATTTGTGTATTAAGGCTCATTAAGCATTAAATAAACCTTTCCATATGTCGTATTTTTATTTATTTACTTAAGGCTCATGCAATTTACAATTCTAAATCTTAAATAAAAAAATTCTATTGGAATATCTTCTTTGAATTACAATAACCTTTTATAGTTAAACCTTAATGTATGCGGTAAAAGCAGAAACAATTTCTGTGTTGGCAACACAAAAAACATCTGATTAGAAAAACTAAAAATCAACCACAGCATAAGATTAACCCTAAAACGATACTTGATAATTTGGTATTAATACAAACCATATCACCAGCATCATACATAAACAAAAACTTGAAAAACATAAACAGGAAAATCGTCTAGAAAATGGAAACTTATCCGGTTTGGTGTATCCTCGGATCTGGTGGCCATACAGCTGAAATGTGTATAATATTGCAGGGATTATTACAAAAAACAAAAAATAGTAACAACTACAAACCAATGAAATTCCTTGTAGCCAATACAGATAAAAATTCCAAGGACAAAATACAATTAACAATGGATGATTTGAATCAAAACGTAAGCGAAGATGATTATATATATATACCACGAGCACGAGAAGTAGGCCAGAGTTGGTTTACCACAGTTTTTACATTCTTTTATACACTTGTCTGGAGTTTTTGGTTGGTCTTCAAAGAGAAGCCCCGATTGATCTTGTGCAATGGACCCGGTACATGTGTTCCCTTTTGTATTGCTGGCTTTCTATCGAAATTAGCGAGAAGGACAAAAACGAAATTGGTTTATGTGGAAAGTTTTTGTCGCGTCCATGACATATCTATGTCGGGACGCATTCTGTTGCCCTATTTGGATGTTATGATTGTCCAATGGGAACCATTAACGAGAATTGAATATTTAGGCCGTAAAAAAATTAAATATTTTGGTAACATTTTGTAAGCACTAAAAAAGTTAGAAATTTAATTACAATTAACTGTAGGGAAAATTGTAAATCGATAAACTATTTTGTTAAACCAAAGATAAACTAACTCGTAGTACTAAATTTAAAAAATGTTATTTATTAGTAAAAAATGAATTGTTTGTTATTGTCCTTTAAAAATAATTATCATAATAAATTTACTAGATATCATAATTTTATATACACATGTTAACGCAAAAAAATGTTACATTATCTGTAACTAATTAAAAATATTTTTTTAAAACAATTGTTAATAAATTTTGATTCTCTTAATCCTTTTTTATTTACTTATTTATTTTATTTCATATTTAACTAATAACCTGGGCGTTGCTGTCGCAAGCAAATAATGTTTCACATATAAACGTTTTGGGTTACTTGTATTTGCCTTGCCACCTCAAAAAAAAAAATTAAAAATTCATTTTTTAATCTAAGTCTCCTTTCTGATTAGACAAGTCTCTCGCGCAAGTTAGTTTTTTTATTACCTTCAAGTGTGTAGACAAATATGAGAAATTTTCTTTCTCTTAACCCGACCTTACCCTTTTCAATATAAACACAAGATTTTCGGAAGAGACTTGCATCTGAAAGGGGTCTAATCGTAAATGGTCAATTATGAACTTGTTTAATTTGCTTGCTTAATAAAAAGTGTTAAGAACAATAAATAAAATGTTTTACCCATATTTTATTAAACATATCCTAACTTTATTGATATTTTTATTATACAAATTAAATAAAAAAATTATTATTAAAATTAAATAAAAAAAAATTATTAAAATTAAATTAAAAAAAATATTATTGAAAATAAATAAAAAAAAATAATTTTTAGAATTAAAAAAGATGTTTGGATCACACAAAAATGGTAAAACAGAACTAAAAAAATGGATGGATAACAAAATAGATTAAGACATATGCTACTTTTTATCTCGATAACTACGCAGATGAAATCGCAGTTACATACATATATAATTTTAAAGCAAAGCAAACCGAACTTCAAGAATATATTTTGTATTTAAGATGAAAACTTACAAATAATGGTTAAAAAAAATTTACAAAATATATGGTTATATGGTTAACTAAAAAAAAAAACAATATATTAGCCTCATTTGATAATTATCTTTATGGCTACTTCTTCAAACAGAGATCTAAATGTTCGTTCATTTCCGTTTCTTCTACTTCGTGTGCACAAACTGGACATTGTCTTGTTGTTTTGTAAATACTGCGCTGGCGATAGAGCCGTGTGTTCTCATCTTCTGAAGATGAATTTAAATCTACTTCTGATGTCGTAAATTTTTTTGAGTTGGGCGAACGTTTTATTCCAGCTCTTTGTAGGAACTCTTTTTCCTCCTCATCTTCCTCCATGCTACTAGCTGATGCAATTTGTTCTAAAACCTCGTCAGTATAACCAGCACTCCTTAAAATATCTTTAGTAGATTTACGTGAAGGCTGAGAATGTCGTTTAGGTCTGGCTTCTTTTGAGATGGCTGATAACTTTTTTATAGTTTTTTTCGGTGGTAATATTTTAATGGCAATACCAGTACAACCATTTAAATGTTCCGCCATCACAGTTCTAGTCATCTTTTCCTGACATATAGGACACGTTATAATATCATTGCCCGCATCAAATTGATATCGAGACGAAGATGGCTGGCAATCATTTTCCCTTTTGAATTCTTTCATTAATGTATCTTCGCCAAAGAACTCATCGATAATACTAGTATCATTCAATTCTGAGGCAATTGTAAGATCTAAATTGTTGTCCACATTGTCATCATATTCGTCATCGATCAGTTCTATGTCATCATCACACAAGTCTATAGACTCATCAATAATTTCTTTTTTAATCATAGTTTGGCGTTGATCTAAAGTCATGTTTTTATTTATTTTTGGCTTTTTAGAGTCCGCATCAGAATTATTGCCGTTATCGTCTTCATCGGAGGATAGCATTATTATTTTATCATCTGGTTCTTGCAGCATGACATCATCATCTACAACAATCCAGTCTTTTTTGCTACTTGATGAATTTTCATCCGAAACAAATACAATATCTACTGAGTCACGAGACTCGGTAGAAATACGTCTACGTTTATTATCACCTTTATTATATTAAAAAAAAATTAATATATTAATTATATAAAAATATTTTGTGTTAAGTATTGTTGGTTAAAATAATTATAACCATGGCCTTAAAGCACTCTCACCTTGAGGTTTATCAGTATCGTTTCTTTTTTCCCCAAATTTAACACCTTTATCAAAATGATTACTATTGCCGTCACCCCTACTATTGCCAAAACGTTTAGACCATATGTCTCTCAAATGTCTACGATTTACTTCTCCGTCAGAATTGGACGGTACATAAGTGTTGCTTGATTTAGAGGATGAAGACAATATGCTGCCGTGACCCCAATCATCTAGTCTGGATGTCGCTGGTCTTACGCCAGATATGGCACGCCCACTATTACCATTACTATCGGAAGAACCTAAATCCCTAAAGCCCTTAATGTTGCGCAAATTAGCACCAGGTGTAATAATGGTGCCATGTGTTAAGCCCATATTACGACCATCTGATGATAACTTGGTATTAAAAGGATCCGAAGATAAACCAGGATATGACGATGGCGGAAAATTTTTGGCAATTGCGGGCTTAGGAGTATTAGTGGTAGTAGTTGAAATTGATTTTGGATTTAACAACATAGTACCACCACCATTTGTTTTAACGGACCCTAAAAGCAAATATATGAAAGGTGATTTCTTTGATAGGAGTGTATAGTTTTAATACGTTTAAACACAAACCTTTAAAGCCACTGTTAGAATTATTAAAACCTTTAATATTCGATAATGTTGTGGTGTTGGAAACAGACTTAGGCAGAGCTGTGCTCTTAGTTTGAGGTGTAAAGAACTTACGTAAATCACTACCAGCCGGAGTTGAAGTAGTTTGATCACTTTTATTTTCCTTATATTTGGTTGATCGTTCTTTTTTATTTTTCTTAGGCTCCTTAATTTTCATAAATGTACCTCCACAATTGTGTAAATGAATCGCCCACCACTGGTCATTTGGACCGGGCGCACGGTTTGAAGTACGTTTAACGTAACCAAAGAAGGGAGAACGATCCTGGCAAATGCCATTGCAACGCCACACATGCTGTTTGTATATTTCTACCTCATCGTGGAAGGTGTGGTAGACGGTTATATTTGTGCCGGCCACTTTATTAATAGCACCCATGATTTTCTTAAAATTTGGTCCATGACCACCATTTCCCTCGCGAATATTTAAGACAAAACAATAGGCATGTATCATTTCGTGTAACATTGTCTCTACCAAGTCTTTTCTGGGTCTCAGAGTCAACAGGGGTTGACTTAAGCGTATTGTTATATCCATGCCAAAACGATTTCGACGAGAGTAACAAATCCCCGCGCAGCTGTACATACGCTTACTCCATTCTAATGTGACGCATTTTAGTCGACTTTGGAAAAATTTCGTATCGAATTGTCCGAATAAGGCAAAAATGTCGGGCGTAGGGTCTAGTGTCTCCCACTGAGGGTGGACCAAGTTTTGAGTGCGATTTAAGAAATCCTCATCTAAGTTAGAATGAGGATTACTGCGCTTTATTTGCAAAGGTTTCTTGGAAACTAAAAGATTTGCAGATGGTCTTTTAAAGTCAATTTCTTCAATATCACTATCGACTTCATCGTTCAAGCGATTTTGCATTTCTAAGGCAAAAATAAAATCTGCATCCTGGGACATGTTTTTAGTTATTTTTTCTATCACCGGAAAGTAATAAGTTATATATGTACGTACACTTATTAATTTTAAAAACACATTGACTAACTTATTTTTCGGATTATAACAATATCAAAAAATTCTTCTGCTTAAAAAAATTCGCGCATTTCACATCTGTTCAAAAATTAAACTATAGGGTTTTCGATTATTTTATGGGCAAAATCATAGTAGGGTTGCCAGGTCAGGCGTTTCTTGCAAAATGTGAATTTTATGCGATTTAGAAAATAATCGCCAATTTTGTTCGCTATATATAAGGAGTCATGAATTTATTAATAAAACATCTGACCCGGCAAAAGTTTCTTTGCCAATCTTATCGAAGTCGTCGTTACGTTATTTAGGCGAGGCATAAATTGTCCCCTGGGGCAATGAAAAATAGATGTTGACCGATTCTTAAACGTTTATTTCTTCATTGGATGGACTATAAGTTGTGTAAAATTTGAAGAAAAATACTAACATATAGTTGTTGGTATATACTAACAACTATATCGATGCATATACATAATTAAAAAAAGTGGGTGTGGTAAAAATAATGTATCCTATTAATCATACCAGAGTCTTAGTGATATTATGTGACAATTTAAAGAAGATCGGTCCAGCAGTCTAGCCTATCTGAGGGGGCGTGAAAAAAAGGTTGGCGTTGAGGGGTATGAAAAATAGATGTTGAGCGATTCTCAGACCTACCCGATATGCGCAGAAATTTTCATGGAAATCGGACGGTTTTTTAAATTTTTCATCGTTGAGGAAAACGTAAATCTTCTATATATAAAACAGGATGTGTGTATGTATGTAACGTACGGACTACAAAACGGTCCGATTTTAATTAAATTTTCAGAGAATCTTCAAAATAGTTAGGCGGGTGATACTGTAAAGTCTGACTTTTGATTTTCGCTCTGCGGGCTACCAGTGACATATAAATATATTTATTTTGTTTGCTTTTTTTATTTTATTTGAAAGCCAACAATACTGTAGCGATGGGAATGAAGACTCTGCATGCTTCAGTGAAGCTACATTCTTAAAAATCCGTAACTTTTTTAAATATAGTATAATATGCAGAGTTTTTTCACTGATATTTTTAATATGCGTTCAAATTTTTCTCTTTTTACTTGTAACGAAAAACAATTATAACTTTTTTGTTAGACTGGCCACGAAAAAACTTCAAACTTTTAAAATACTTGACGAAAAAGTCGTCAATATTACAAATAGTTTCAGGCAAAGCGAATCAATCGGTACGTATAACATCTAGAAACTTTTCTAGCTCATTTAAAAAGAAATGGGGTCTTAATTATGTTAAAATAGTTGTGAATGGAAATTGTAAAAGTGTTTCACCGGAGGACAAAATTTTAGATTTTTCTATTGTAGACCTTGCTTACAGTTTTGATTTCAATAACACACATTGGGATGAGTTTCACTCTTAACCAAACCCTTGTCCTTCCATTAGGGAAATCGGATGTTTATGACTGTCATATTGATGAAAGATCAATTTTAGAAAGAAACGCTTTTGTTTATGTTTGCAGTTACTTTTATTTTAAACTTCATAAAATGCAATCATGTGATTCTCCTCTTCCAAGTTTTGAAAATGGAGATATTTCAAAAGATTACTATTTAACACATGCAAAACAGTTTGACCATTGTCATTTAGTAAAACCTCCTCAGGAATTTGTAGACCATTGCTCTATTTTACAGAGCAGATTTATCGATTTATTTAATCAAAATTGCTATCGATATAGCATTCATCAAATAATTTTCAACGAACTTTTGCGATAAAATAAGACACGAAGACGTTTTAAATCTATTTATTCGAATAAAAAAAATAAAAGAACTTAATTTCAAACAAAAGTATCTATGCGTTTCCAATAAATAGACCTTAAAATTAGACATACTAGAACGTTTTAACTTTATTTATCTGCTGTTTATTTTTTCATTGCATTTAAATTTCAAATGTTTCATTACAATTTTAGTTCAAAACTTTCATTTCTTATATCTTTTAATAACAGTATTGCTTTTATTATTTATACCTGCAATATATTCATACATATTTGTATATAACTATCACTTATTTTATTTGGTGTTTGTTAATTTTAATTTTTTCCCTAATACTCATCTAACACATTTACTCACCAACGTAAAAGGTCTTGAAACGTTTCCTTTTATTTTTTTTAAGAAAAACTCGTCTACGTTGTTTAATGATTTATATAAAAAGCATTTTATTTATTATTCCTCAAAATCTAAACTATTTCTACCAATCTAAGTTTGACAATTTATTCACAGTAAAAAAATAATAATAATATTCAAAAGTTACTAAGTTAACAAAAGTATTTGGTTAAGTTAAAGCATAAGTAGGACTTCCCACAGTCGGCTATCCTGCATTCAAAGCGTCCTCGCTTTTATCATCAGGGGAAACGAAATCGATATCATCATCAAATTCGGGTGGCATTTCCCAACAGGGTTTTAATTTATCTGAAGCGTATACTGAAGAATAATGGCGTGAAGTTCTTTTAGCGTATGGTAGATCTTCAATAATGTATCTGTCATTGCCAAGAACTTTAGCTATCAAAAATGGTCCCTTGTACCGGGGTTCTAATTTACGAGATGTACCACTACTTGGAGGGTCATTTTCAGCAAGTACGAGTTCACCGATTTTATATTCGCGAGGAGGGGTATGTTCTTTGTCATATTTATATTTTGCTTGTATTCGTTTTTTATTGATAAGTTCGGAAGCAGTTTGTCTTATATTCTTCATTTCTTCTTCATTAAAATAATGGTTATTGTGCACAGCTAGTAAGATTTTATTTTGTAAAGTATCTCGGGGAGAATAACAAAATAAGATCTCGTGTGGACTTTTCCCCGACGTTTTATTTTTCATTGTGTTTAGAGACCATTGAATATTCATTAAATGCTCATCCCAGCGTTTATCATTCTGTGTAGTAGGTAAAAGCATTGAAAGTAATGTTCGATTTGTTCTTTCTGCATGTCCGTTCGCTCTCGGTGTTCTAACCGCATTAAGTACATGTTTTATATCATTATCTAAGCAATATCTCTTGAATTCATTTGATGTAAAAGATGTACCTCTGTCCGTGATTATACGTGTTGAAGTCCCAAAATAACTGGAAAATTCGTTTAAAATATTAATTACATATTTAGTCGCAGTACTTCTTACAGCTTTAATAAGAGTAAATTTAGTGAAAGAATCGACCACAACCAAGATGTGTTCATTACGTTTATTGCTTTTTGGAAAAGGTCCTAAGTGATCCAAATGAATTGTGTGGAAAGGTACGGGATTTATATCACTAAAATGGTATTGACCTTCTACATGACCACCTTTGTTTTTATTGTAAGCACACTCAACACAAGCTTTGACATAAGACTTAACGAAATTTCTCATTCTTGTAAACCACACATAATTTAAAAGTTTTTCAATCGTTTTTTCGACTCCGAGATGTCCATTCTTGTCATGACAATCTTCGACTACTCTCCACCGTAAGGACTTTGGGACAACCCAAAGGTTTTTGTTCTTGTATTTCCGAAATAGTCTACCATTATTTAGATAGTAATCCTTTGACAATATTTTATCGTTATTTTGAAGTTTGATAATAATTTCTTTAATTGCATTATCTTGGATTTGCATAGAAAATAGCCAGTCGTCATTATGGAGATTTATTTTGTCAATCTTAAGTGTAGCAACATCTATATCACTAGGAGGTTCATTCGGCTTACGACTTAACGCATCCACGTGTTCCATACAATTGCCTTTCCGGTGTTCCAAAATTAAATCAAAATCTTGAATTCTTAACCACCAACGAGCTATTCGAGGAATTAATTCACGTTTTGTCATTGCTGATTTGACAGCACTACAATCTGTTATTACCTTGATTTGTTTCCCATATATATAATAACGAAATCTTTCAAGTGTTTCTACCACTGCTAAAGTTTCTAATTCGTAACTGTGAAAACTTTTCTCTGTAGAACTGGTTGAACGGCTGTAATATGCAACAGGGTTTAATTTTCCGTCTTCGTTTTGTAATAATACACCAGCTAGTCCTATGGAACTTGCGTCGGTGTGAATCTCGTGTTCAGCTTCCAAGCGAAAAGATGTCATAAACGGTTGAGATGATAATTTTACCTTTAAGTTATTAAATGCCATTTCTTGTTGCTCTGTCCAAACAAACTGCTCATCTTTTCGTAAAAGTTTTCTAAGAGGTTCTGATATAATGGAATATTTTGGAATAAATTTGCGAAAATATCCACTTAAACCTAGAAATTTTCGTATTTCATGAACATTTTCAGGACGTTTAAATGTTTCTATCGATGCAGATTTGATTTTTCCTGGACAAATACCTTCAGGAGTCAACCGATGTCCTAGGAATTCGATAGTAGTTTTAAAAAATTCACATTTTTTTATATTTAACGTTAAATTCGCATCTCGTAAAACTTCAAGTACTATTCTTATTTTATCAAACATTTCATCCTGCGTGTTACTTCCAATGAGGATATCGTCCATATAGTGTATCATATTATCTTTACCAACTCGTTTTTGAATTTTCGCCATCAATCTTTGGAAAACCATTGGAGCATTTTTTAAACCGAAAGGCATTCGCTTAAATTCAAAAATACCTTCAGTGGTAATAAATGCTGTATATTTACGGCTTTCAGGTTCAATTAAAATTTGATAATAACCACTATTGAGATCTAATGTCGTAAAATATTTATATTTCTTGGCTTCCTGAAGACACTCTTCAATATTTTGTGAAGGAAAATTTTCTTTAAACATTAACTGGTTCAATTGTCTATAATCGATACATAGTCTCTCACTGCCATTCTTTTTCTTTTGAAGTACAACTGGACTTGCGTATTCTGAATGCGAAGTAGTGATTATGTCGTTATCTAAAAGCTCTTGAATCATATTTGCAATTATATTTTTCTTTGGTTCTGGAACCCGATATGGAGCCTGTTTCACAATTTTAGCGTTCATTAAATTTATTTTCATTTCAACTAAATCAGTTTTTCCGAGAGTTTGTAAGCTATTTGAAAACACACGTTTATTTTCTAAAATTATTTTTTTTAGTTTGGCTTTTGTATTTTCATCGTTTAAATCACATTTTATCGTTTTGTAATCAATTTCTTTATTTTTACATTCGTCAGTTTTATTATCTTTTTGTCCATTTATTACTTTTACATCGAATTTATTATCAATAGTTAATTTACCGTTTTGAATTGACATTATTATATTGCCGTTAGCAAAAATGTCTTGACCGAGTAAAATATCAGTTAACAGAAGTTCATCATCGATAACGTATAATGTAACTAGTACTTCGATATCATTAATTATTATATTTACAACAATTTTTTCATTTACAACACGTATACCGCCACAGATACCGGAGATTCGCATGTTGCATTTAATTCGTTCTGAAATTATTTGTTTACACACGGATTTTTTTATTAAACTACACTGACTTCCCGTATCAACAAAAGCTCCTAATGTTATATCGTTTATTTTTACTTCAACTTCAAAAATATCATCGCTGTAACAAAACATATTGCGTACTGTAGAATTCTGTTTACATTCGGTTTCGTTTTTCGCATGAACTTTATTACATTTTGCACAACGGAGACGTTTCTGAGGTTTCGAGCAATTAGTAGATATGTGACCCATTTCATTACAATTATAACACTTAATCTCATTTGCTAATTTAGCTAAAGGTTTTTTTTTATTATTATTAGCGTCTTTATACTCAGCACAAACAATAGCTTTATTTTTTGTATCAATAGTTTTAATCACCCGTTTATCTGACATATTTCTTTCATATTCGCATAGAATCTCACGTAATTGCTTAACCGAATCAATTTTCAACGCGGCAATAGCGATTTGAATTTCACGATTTTGAAGTCCTTCTCTAATGTATTTAACAACCGCCTTTTCACTTAACCTGTACCGTTTACCTAATGCACATATTCGAAAACAGTAATCCACTACTTTTTCTTCGTTCTTTCGTACTGCGTTTATCATTATGAAATGTATTTCTGCTTCATCTTGGGATGATGCGAATTCGTTCTTCAGTTCTCTGGCAAAATCGTTCCAAGTTGAGTACAGGATTTGAAGAGAATCTAACCATAAACGAGCAGCGCCTTTCATTTTACTGTAGACAGCTAGAAGCAAACACTTGTCTTCCCATTGATATGCTCGTATCGCGCTATCTACTCTATCTACAAATTGTTCAACTGATAATGATGTTTCGTTCGTTGGATCAAATTCCGGAATTGTTTCCTCAATTTCTCGTACAGAATAATTAGCAAAAGAACGTGAACTTGTAACTGTATTAGTAGTGCCACTTATAACGTTTTGACGTTGCGAATTAATTGCTTGTTGCAGATTTGGTGTCGCGCTTTGTTGACAATTCATCTGCGTATACGTTTGGAAAACACTCATAGTATTTTCCAACATTCTCTTCATCTCATTAATCTGCCGTTGCAGGTTAATAATATTGTCGTTGGTTTGAATATTTCGAGTATCGTTTGAATATTCTTCATTTTGGCAACCGATTGTTGAATTTGTTTCCTCAAGAACATCAATGTCCTCATCATTATCACCAATTTCGTCTGTGCCAATAAAACTTGAGAGCCGTAGAACAAGTTCCGCTTTTGAACCCGAAGTTGGTAATTCTCGTTCACGTAGTAGCTGCTTCAGCTTATCCACCTTCAACTCTGAAAGCTTCTTCATCATTAAGTTCCGATCTCACTTCTGATCTAAAAGGTCTTGAAACGTTTCCTTTTATTTTTTTTAAGAAAAACTCGTCTACGTTGTTTAATGATTTATATAAAAAGCATTTTATTTATTATTCCTCAAAATCTAAACTATTTCTACCAATCTAAGTTTGACAATTTATTCACAGTAAAAAAATAATAATAATATTCAAAAGTTACTAAGTTAACAAAAGTATTTGGTTAAGTTAAAGCATAAGTAGGACTTCCCACAAACGCAAGAAAACTAACAAAGCATAAAATATAACTCACATTCATTAATGTTATGTATTTTCATAAAATTTTGAATAATATTTTATAATATACATATATATTTATACATTATTATAAAGTACTTAAACTTACACGGAAAAAATTATTTTATTTAAAAAAAAATATATATTTACTTTTATATTATTGAATTTGTGTTTGTGAACTTTATTGTATTTATTATGTATATGATTATTTATATATACCAATTAGCAATTTTGTAGCATTGCATCGAGGATTGTTAAATACAGTAGAACATGGTTAAATCAATTTTTTTTCCCGACTTTAATCAAATTTAATTTGATTACATTTTAGCCTGGTTCTACTGTTAATAGATAAATTATAATTGTTCTTTTCATCATTTATTAAATACTTCATAATAGTTATATATTTTATTACCAACTATGATTTATTTGATTTTGCATTGAACAAATATATATCATTCTTAATCCAGGAGTAAGTAGAGCGAACATAAAATGCATATCAGCATTTCCAGCTTCCCCTTACTCAAGACCATCATGAGTGGTGAAAAGCCACAACCTTCTTGAGGTGATGCTGTTTAAACAAAACATAAGGATCTAGATCAGATAAGGTCGAAAATAAATATTTTTTATAAATAAATCTTTTTTATAAATAAAAATATTTTATAAAACATTTTGATTTTTCAGTTTTTTAATTCAAAATTATTAATAAATTATAGTATTTTAAGATCGTCCGTTGAAGAGCTAAATATAGAAAGATTTCATCCAATTGGTCCAGTTCCCTCAGGTCAGTATCCTTTTTAATTTTGAAAAAATGTTAAGAAAAACAGCACTCTTAAACGAAATGACAAAGTTTTAAAAATATTAATTAATATTTATTTTTTTCACATTTTCAGGCACTTGAAGACACTTACCATTGATTTCAAAAAGATATCATCCAATTGGTCTAGTTCCCTCAGGTCAGTATCCTTTTTAATTTTGAAGAAATGTTAAGAAAAACAGCACCCTTAAACGAAATGACAAAATTCTAAAAATTTTTAAAAATACTAATTAATATTTTTATTCACATTTTCAGGCACTTGAAGACACTTATCGTTGATTCCAAAAAGATTTCATCCATTTGTTCGCAAGTCCCATATTTATTCCAATAGCAGCCAATGGCCAAGTTCAGATTCAGACACAAAATACACAACTAAACAACATTCAACACAATTATTTTAGTTAGACTTACTTTCAACACTTAAGATGTATTATATGTGTTCTTATAATAACTTTTTTTTAAGACTTTAATTTATAAACTTAAAAAATAAAAATTTTACAACTTTTTGCAATCAATTTTTTTGTTTGTTTTGATTTTTTTATTTTTCGTGGTATATACCTGATTTCACTTTCTTGTACTTAATTTTATATTACGTTTTTTTTCTCTCTTTCCACAAAAGCGTTAAGCACATATGATTTGAAGATTTTTTAGCGTCAAATTTAACCAGTCTGATTAATAGTCTGTGCTGAAAAATGAAAATAAAACAAGTAAGAGCTGTTCGGCTGTTCCGAATCTTTTATACCCACCACTAAACTTGTGTACTTTTATAGCACAAAATGTATTATTTTGTTATTAACAGTAATCGCTATGGCATAATCTCTTTATACAAAAGTATGTATCACTTTCTTTATATAACTTCGATATGCTAGTAAAATGTTTTCGTAAATTAAGTCTTTCAATGAAACTGGGCGTTAAAGTAGGCGAGTCAATAGAGTGTCTGCTAATAAATATAACTGAGACATTTCAATATATTCCTTTATTCTTCCAAAAACTTTGTCCATAGAGAAATTATATGAATTTAAGATAAACCGTTATATGGGAGGTAGGCGTTAAAGTGGGCGTGTCACCTAAATTTTCTGGCATAACAATGACATTGACAAGAAGGATATATGTAGCAAATTTCATTATCATACCACTAATTTTTTCGGTTTTATGAACTTTTAAATTTCATTAACAGAAGATAACGTGAAAAGTGGGCGTTATAGTAGGCGTGTCGAAGTTGTTTCTGCTAATAAGTACATATTTCAACATAGACCTTTATTATTCCCAAATCTTTATTCATAGAGATATTATATGAATTTAAGATAAAGCGTTATATGGGAGGCGGGCGTAGATGTGGACGTTTCACATTTATTTTTAATGCAATGCTTGCAAAATTTCAGAATCGTACATTTGATTTTGTCAGTTTTATTAGGTTTTAAATTTTAAATATAACGAAAAATACACTGCGTACATTTTGATCTAGAACTCCTTTCCTAACTCATAGATTTAAGCAATTTTCGGGGAATTTTTTTTTTTACAAAGGAAATTGCATTTTATTCTTTACTCTTGCATTACGAGCTATAACTCTCTTCATAATATTCCGATTTAAACCATTTTTAATACCAAATAAACCTTGTGTATTAGAAATATTCTGGGAATTTGAGACACCTAACATATTCGGTCCAAACTCTTTCGTGCTGTTATATGGTCTAAAATAGATATTTTGATGTGTTACAAACGCTATGACAAAATGAATATACCCCCACTATTTTTTTTGTGGTGGGTATAAAAATGCTTAGTGTTAAGTCACACACGACGACTATAGTTGGGCAATTATTGAGTATGTTTTTTACATATTTTTGTGAGGAGAACAAAAAGGGAAAAATAATTGCCGGTACTCGGCTATTTAAAGCATTTTTTTTTGTTGAATATTTGATATTCGGTGTTTCGCTTCTTGCTGTATAAGTTATTTAAAATTTGAATTAAAAACGTCACAAATTAAACGTTTAAAATATTTAAAAATAAAAAACGCAAAAAATATTTTGGTCAAAATATTTTAATTAAAAGCGTTAATAAGTACATATTTCAACATAGGCCTTTATTATTCCCAAATCTTTATTCATAGAGATATTATATGAATTTAATTGTACTATTTTATCTATGTTTTTATTTTTATTATTGCTATTTACGGCTAAAGCACAAATGTCAAATTGTAAGAAAATAAAAGCTAAACAAAACAGAAAAATCGCCAAAGTAATTGTCGTGTGTGAACATAAAAGCAAGTTCAAAAGAAAATATGGAAAGTTGGGTAATTAAAATCGTCGTATGTGACCTTCGACTTAACACAATCAGAAATAAGGGATAGCATTAGAAATATTTAAACTATTGCTATCTATTTTCTAACGTAGTGTTAAGCGGTGATGCCATTTAAGCAGTTTTTGTTTGTAAAAAAGACCTATGGCAACGCCCCCGTGTCACTTCTGAGATTAAACGCTCACTCGTCTGCGTTTTTTTTACGAATCGCTAACATTAGGCTAACGTTATCGCCGCACACTTTTACTATTTGTACAATTTTATTTTATAAGTTAAAAATGAAGTGTTAATTATGTTTAAATAAAAGTGTGGTGGAAATAAATTTCAATACAATCTTAAACGCAAATAAAATCCATATTAATGATTCTACTGGAAATAAAAAAGTGTGTCGTCTGCATTATTATAAGATTAATATCACAAAGTTTTAATGGAATGTCTTAAAAAAAAGAAAAATAAGTGTAATAAATACAACAGAAATAAAGTAAATAGAAAACATATTAAAACAATAAAAAAAATTATGAAGTAGTATATACTACATAACAAAAAAAAGTTTAAATTAGTGTAAAAAAATATATAATTTTTTTGTGTGTTGAAGGAAAATTAGTGCGTGTGTAATTTTTTGCTGTATGTAAAGTTTCAAACGATTGAATTTTCCTTTCGCCTTCGTTTTGTTTTGTAATAATACAACACAATGCACTGAACAAAATTTGTATCATCTGTTTAGTGTATTTTAAAATTTATATGTTTAAATGTAACTTTTTCTTCTTAATTACAATACAATTTTTTTTTTAATTTATACCTACCTTGTTTACTATATACAGCAAACTTTCATTAAGGGTTTAAGAAACATTTAAAATGAGAAAAGGGGTTTTAAGTGTTGCTAATGTTTTCTTTGAGTAATAAATTAATTCTGGCACCAAAGGTGAAGGTTATAGGTATATATGTATAGCAGTGTCATTCCATAAAGCATATATTTTCTGAAAACTTGTAAATTGGTTAGACGACATATTCTGGAAAGTATCACTATTAAAATCCAGGATAATCGCTTCATAACTTTCTGAGATATAAGCAAATAAACATGACAGCCTCTGTTTCTTAAAAATTGTATTAAAAACTAAAATGTTGGAATATTACTCGGTACTTATTAATTTATTTACAGTGGCTCACAGCTTATTTTATGCAGTGCATTTTTTTATTTTTAAAGCTCTGTATAAACAAAACTAAAAGGAACTTTAAAAAGAACTTGGAATCATTTTAAAGACGAAACGCTATTATTTAACAAAAAAATATCATGTTCTGCAAAAGTTTACGTTTTAACCATTTAAAAGTAAAAAAAACAAAAAATGTCCTTAATTTTATCTCACAGCTTGTTTTATGCAGTTATTTTTTACTGTAACGGTACTTGAATGCAACTTTGTTTTTTTTTTTTTCATTCTTTTTTTTTAAATCTAGTAATGTTTTGCGTTGAATTGTTACTCTGATTTGATTATATAAAGTGTCAATTAAGAAAAATTGAGTTGAGTCCGCGAACAACGATAGAGCAGCGAAAATTGGTTTTAAACCATTTTGAAAAAGGCCGCTCACAGCGAAAAATAGCAGAAATGGTTAATATTAATGCTTCCACAATTCAAAAAACCATTAAGCGCTTCATCCGTGAAAATCGGGTTTATAACAAAGGCAGAAAACCACCAAATAAATTTTTTACGGAACATGACGAGCGAAAAATAAGGGCGAACTCAAAGCTCTCAGCTCCAAAATTGACGTTTGAAGTTAAAGCTGAACTGGGCAAACAATGCTGCGTGGAAACTGTTCGTCGCGTCCTGCGCCAACATGATTTTAATGGCCGAGTTGCACGCAAGAAACCGTTTATAAACCCGAAAAATAGGCTATGGAGGTTAAATTGCCCCAAGGAGCACGTCTCAAGAGAATCTGCATTTTGGAATTCGGTCATATTTGCAGATGAATCTAAGTTTAACCTATTTGGTTCCGATGGCATGTCGTATGTATGGCGGAAACCAAATACAGAACTCAACAAAGAAAACCCTAAAGCAACAGTAAAGCATGGTGGTGGCAGTGACATGGTTTGGGCCTGTATGTCGGCTGCTGGTACTGGAAAATTAACTTTTAGTGAAACAACCATGGACAAATTTAAGTACCTCCAGATACTTAAAGACAACTTGTTAGTGAGCGCTGAGAACCTGGGTATAAAATTCGATTTTCGATTTTACCAGGATAACGATCCAAAGCACAAATCGGGTATTGTGCAAACTTGGCTGATATATAACTGCCCACATTTGATGACACCGCCAGCACAGTCGCCAGACCTTAATGTTATAGAGAATTTATGGTCGATATTAGAAAATATCATAAGAAAACACAAAATTTCAAGCAAAAACTATTTGAAACAAGCTCTTTTGACGGAGTGGGCAAATAGTTCGCCAGATGTTACACAAAAACTGGTCGATTCTATGCCAAATCGTCTTAAATCTGTAATAGATAACAGGGGCTATCACACAAAATATTAAATTGGTTAATTTCTAGTTTTATTTTGATTTTCTGAAAACCATACGTGCCTGCATACAATAAGCTGTGAGATGAAAAAAAGGAGTGTTTTCTGTTTTTTTTAGTTGTAATATATTAAAATGTACATTTTTGAAATAAATGAAATTTTTTTGTTAAATAATAAGGTTTCCCTTTTTAATGACATGAACTTCTGTTTTCAGTTCCTGTTAGTTTTTTTTTTACAGAGCTTTAAAAATAAAAAAGTGCACTGCATAAAATAAGCTGTGAGCCACTGTATGTTTTCCGGAAATTATTCCATTAAAAACTGTATAGTTGCTTCTGTTAACTTTTTGGCATGTGTTTTACATCTGGTTTGACAAATTCCACACTAATAAATACGAACATGTCGTGTGTTACCTTTAAAACATTACTTCTGTAAAAAAACATGTGTTGAGACATCTGGACAAAATTTCAATTAGAGCGCGCTCTATTTTCTTCTGTCAAAACATGTGACATCAGCCGTTGGAAGAAATCTCTGCTGCTGCAAAGCAGTCAGCGATGGTTGCCTGTAAAAGTACAATTTTGACAGACATGTAGATTTACATATGTCTTACAAATTTTAAAGTCAGATGCAAGTCGAATTTATTTATCAGGTGGTGTTGACAACGCAGCTGATCTACTTTTTTATTTGCAAAAATGATGATTGAATTGTCAAATATTATTTATGTTTACATAGATTACACCTTCCCGCGCAAAAAAAACACAAACAAAAAACATGTAGTTTTTGACACATCAACAGTTGAAATCAACAATAAAAAACCATGTTGTTTTTTTAATGTTGTATTTGTTGTAGAATTACCACCACCTGATAAATAAATTCGCCTTGGTCAGATGTTAGAAGCATGCCGTCTATTACCCCCCGACCACACGAGCAATATGTTTGGCAACTATTGCCACAGCAGCTGTCAAATTCTATTGCGAACACAAGATATTAACGTGTGGACTGCATGAATATGTATTAGAATACATATTTAGCAATAAATGTTATAATACATTGCTGAGAAATAATCTTTTATCACAAGCTGTCAAATTCAATTGCAAACAAATAAAATGTAACAACAACACTAATGTATAAGAGAACGTCGCAGAAAAAACAAGTAAGAGCGCTATATTCGGCCGTGCCGAATCTTATATACCCTTCACAACGTGTAGTTATGAAATAACAATAGTTTGTGTCACCATTCATCCCATATGAAATACGTTGATACATATATAAAAACATCCCATTGTAAAATTATAAATTCACGTATGTATGTTAAAAAAACGAAAAAAAAAAATTAAAAAAAAATTTAAAAAAAAATTGAAAAAAAAAATTGAAAAAAAAATTTAAAAAAAAAAATTAAAAAAAAATTTATTATATATAATTATAATTATTATATATAAAACAAAAAAAAAATAAAAAAAAAAAATTAAAAAAAAAAAATAATAAAAATATAAATAATATATTAAATAAAAAATAAAAAAAAAAATTTTTTAAAAAATTAAAAAAAAATTTTTTTTGGCTCAGCTGGGATTCGATGCCACGCTTTCTCTAACCAGTATACACGTTTGTATGTATGTATGTTGTGGTTGTAATGTTGTTTTTGTGAAAAAAAAATCGAGGTGGTCGTGGGTTTTTGCTCATATCTCAGTTGTTTATGTACCGATGTTTCTGATTTTCAATACCGATCTACTCCCGAATATTTCTGATATTTTAGTACCTTACCCGGATCCAACCTATTTCGGGGGGCTTCAAAAAGTTGATTTCAACATACACACGGACAGACGGTCAGACTGACAGACTGACAGGGCTTAATCGACTCCCCTATTCATAAGCTTTCAGAAAATATATACTTTATGGGGTCGGAAATGAAAATTGTAGATATTTCACACGGAATGACAAACCTATATATACCCTTTTTCACTGTATATATAGTCGATTAAGCCCTGTCAGTCTGTCCGTGTGTATGTTGAAATCAATTTTTGAAGCCCGCCGATATTGCCTGGACCCGGGTGAGATATAAAAACATAATTATTTAAAAGCAGATCGGTATTGAAAATCAGAAACACCGGTACATAAACAACTGAGATATGAGCAAAAAACCACGACCATCTAATTTTTTTTTACAACAACATACAACAACAACATATAACAACATACAACAACAACATATAACAACATACAACAACAACATACATACAAACGTGGTATACTGGTTAGAATAAACGTGGCATCGAATTTATAATTTTACAATATATACATATGTATGTTTTTTATATGCATGTACGTATTTCATATGAAATGAATGGTGATACAAACTATTGTTATTGTATGACTACACATTGTGAAGGCTATATAAGATTCGGCACGCCCGAATATAGCACTCTTACTTATTAAAAGCAAAAATAGATTTATTTTTAAGAAAAATAGATTTATTTTTAGGAAAAATAGATTTATTTTTAGGAAAAATAAATGATAAAAACATATTCATTCCTTTTATATATGTAAATGCATAGGTACATAATATTTTTTATTTTGTACAAACTGTCTAACGGTAAACCAAATAGCTATTTATGTGTTGTGGAGTTGTTGAAATTTACTAAAAACCATTCCGCTTTTTACTAATAGGCCACAATTTCATAACATATTTATGATATGCAGGGTGTGCTTAATTCATTCCACCACTGTACATATCTATTATATTTGTTACGGCTTTCCCGGTTTTTAATACATTTTTTGTGATTTAAAGTTAATTTATTAAAAAATTTAAGAAAACAAAATTTGATGTTGTTACTTTTATTTATTTGTTTACATTTGAAATTTAAGTTTTTTACAGTTAACTATAAGTATTAAAAAAACTTAACTTTATAAGTATAAATATAAACTTTAAAATACTATATAAGAGTGTAAACTTAAATTGCGTTCTCGTTTGTTGTGTTAATAAACGCAATACAGTAAAAACTTAAAAATGATCACAATATTTTAAGAATGGATCGAAAATATTTTTACACAACCGGTTACAAATGCTTGATTAATAAAAATACATAAATTTTAATAAAAGCATAAATAAAGAATGATGTTAAAGTTAAAAGTCAACATAACAAGATATCGGTTAATTATTACACCCAGTGCGATTTTCTAACTTCAAATGTCCAATGCCAAGTATTAAAGTAGTAAAACAGATATAGCTTAAGCCTTGATATTTATTTATAAGTTCGCTTTCAATTTATATGGAAAGTGTCAGTAGTAATCGATCAATATATTTTATTTTCAGATTTTATTTCGACTGATTAAAATTCATTAAAACTCAAGGCACTTTAATATTATAAGCATATATTCAACCTGAATTATCTTGTTTAATAAACAATTATATTTTTAGTTTTATTTATAGCTTACGGAAGTCCTTTGTCAACACACTTTTTGATACACTGTATTTCTTTTTAATTTATACTTCTTCAACTGAGTTTTACTGACAATTTACTAAATACTAACGGTCTAATTCATAAAAATTAAAACAGATTTATAAATGGTTTACAAGCCAAATTTCCAAAAAAGAACAACTTTATAAACCCTTTATAAACCACTAATAATTTTTATGAATAAGGCAGTTATAAAATACCGAAATAATAAACACTACATACCTATATTTCTTATATTAGTAGGATGCACATACAATACAAATCAATATGCATATATGTACATATGTATATATGTACTTATGTATGTTTATATGTACCCAAGCATGCATACTACAAATTCAAAAAAGAACTTGGTACATACATATGTAAATATACGTATATATATATGTACATGCAAGTATAAAAATTAAATAACACTTTGAATTTTTTACACATCATAGTTCTCTGTAATGTCGATTATATCGTCGTCATCAGCACCATTGAATAATGCGAATTTTTGTGTGCATTATAATAAGAAAACATTGCTACAAAAACAACAAATAAATACATACAAATTCGTAAAAATAGCAATAAAAGTTACAAAAATAAATAATTGATTTTTTATCTCCATGACAATGAGATTATAGTGGAAAATCAAATTAAAAATTTGTTTTTTAGAAGCGCATATGTATGCAATGCATTGTTGTGTTTAAATGTTTGGATGTAAATTTCATATTCATATGTATGTACATATGTACCTAGACGTCGAATAAAATTTGTAGACATTCGCTTGATTTCTAATATACACGTCTACAAAAACGTATAAATTACATACAATGTTTATCAAATTTCTGATCCAAAAACACGCAACGAGTTCCTTTAGAATGACGTGTCAGATCAAATTTTGATAGAACCTAAAAAAAGTAGTAAAAATTCTGTTGTATTAGGTCACAATTAGATATACATACATCTGCAGTGAAAATAATATCACCAACTTAAACGTTTTAGTAAATCTATTTACACCTTAATAAATCCTTTTTTGATTTTTTCCTAAATATTTACTAGGTAAAATTGTAATACTTTGTTGCAAGTCTTTAACTTTTTTACGTCTGACTAGATTTTTAACGTGGTTAAAATTCTGCGACGGTGCAGGCCACATCATCACATTGATTCAGTTAAAAATGAAACACTGTTTGCTGTTTCGCTGGTGTGATTTAAGTAATTGCCTTGTTTAAGGATCCAAATCATTGACATTTTATTGAAAACTTATGGTAACATAATCACTTAAATAGTTTTTACATTTACGACTGCATCCAAAGTTGATTCAATATAATATATGGGACGCTTTCCTTAATATGAAAAACATTTCAATACCATTATACTACAACAAATATGTTTTATACTTTTTGCTGTAAATTACAGCTTGGATTCGTATTAAGTGGTCTTTGGACAAGAGATGTGGAACACTCTCCAATAAATAAGACGTTCTTTGGTGCACATATCCATTCTATATACGTTCCTTTATTTTTCAAGAGGCAAGCGTTGAGAACAGTCTACGACGAAAAATTTTTACACTTGCCGGTATGTCCAATACTTTCTTGTGTTCGAATGAGTTTTTTGCATATTCGAATTCAACGCTTCATTATTGGAAGTGAAATAATTCATCTTTGGTCACCCGACTCCACTCTAGTCTCAATGCATTATGATCATTTTATTGGAACAGTTAAATAATTTTTTTTATTTCGAAATACAACTCACTTTGAAAACTTTAGGAAATATTTAACACCTTCGCTCTTTGTTCTTCATTTTATTTTAAAATTTTTAAGTATGTTGCCAAATAACACTGGTCTGCAGCACAAATGGCCTTTGAATAAAAATATGTGAACTACAGAGATTTTGGCGCGCTAAATTTAAATCCGTTTTCAGTTTTTTTTATCGGGCTCAGACTTTTTATGGACATGCCTAAAATTTCGCCCAAAAGCAAATGGTTAACAATAAAATGTTCTTTATATCAGCTAAAAACGTTTTTATATACAATCAATTTCAAGAGTTATTCAGAAATAAGTAGCAAAATGAGTAATATTTTTTCTTTTCAAACCGTCACTAAAAATTATTAGGGTAAAAATTTTACATTTTTCGGTAAGGTAAGAATATTGTTAATAAAATAAGCTATAATTCATAAAATCTGTTGAAAATTTTTATTTTTAATTACATTAATTACCGTAGGAAATATCCTTTTTGTGTCTGAAGCAAAGTTGTAGATATTGAATTGGGAAAAAGAAAGCGGAACAAATCTACCCGAAAAAATTGCATTCAGTGCCTTCGAAATCGCAAAATTGAATTTTTTCCCCATTTTTCACATTTTTGGTTAATAAGTGGATTACAAATACTCAAATGTGCGGCTTTTTCTCCTTTTTAAATTTTTTTAACATGAAAATAAAAATTCCGAGATATAACTGAGCTAAAATATAGAAAAAGTTATAAAAATCCACCTTGAGTAAACAAATTCGTATGGCCATTAAATTATTATTGTAGCCATCTTGACAAAACAAATGATGCAGAAGTTCTATTAAGTCCCAAACCAATAAACTGTGTTGAGTTTTATCAGATTAGGCCGTGCCTAATCTGATAATACCTTAAACCATCATGTACATAGGTATAATGACTGCATCGTAGCCTAGCCTAGACTTTAGATTTAATTTTATATTCCTTTTAGTTGTTACTATTTCCGACACCATCTTTAGTACTGAATTTTTACATAGTTAATTGTTTTTTATATTAGTTATAAGTTTCAGACGGCATCATGGATTTTACACTTTTTGAATAGTTTATTTTATTTAAGCCCTTTTATTTGATACCAATATTGGGGGGATTAAGGGGATACATTTTAAAATACCGGATATGATCCATATACAAATTCATTGACCGCCATTTTGTAGTAGCAGTCATTGTGGATTTTACTTTGTTTTATAGTGTATTAGTCAAGTTCTATCATTTGGTACCCATATTAGCGCTCTCGATTGTATAATAACTGATTTTAGAAAAAGCACCGAGACATTTCTATTATTATGTTTATATCTTAGTTAGTTTCAAATTGATTTGTTATCTCAGAATTAATTTTCAAACCTCAGCTTATAATTTTGTATCTCTAACGGGCCGAAAAATTATTTCCGATTTCTTTAAACATTTTTGTTTATTAACGCATAATAAATATTATTTAATAAGGCCGTTGAACTTTAAAATCAAACGTTAAATATTATGAAAATTATAATTGTAACAACTTTGCTTTCCTATCTTCAAATTACAAAACAAAATATAATTTTTGTGATTTTGTTTTGTTACATTTATGTACATACATAGTATGTATGTAGGTTTTATGTGTAGCACTTTTTATACCCTTCACCTGTGGTGCACAAGGGTATATATAGCTTTGTCATTCCGTTTGTAATTTCTACAATTTTCATTTCCGACCCTATAAAGTATATATTTTCTGAAAGCTTATGAATAGAGGAGTCGATTAAGCTCTGACCGTCTGTCCGTCTGCCCGTCTGTCCGTGTGTTGTTTGAAATCAACTTTTAGAAGCAACTATATGTTTCTCAGATCTCTATATGGTATCAATCTCTTGGAAATATCCAGGAATGAATCGCTATTGAAATTCAGCACAATCGCCCCAAAACTTTCTGAGATACGAGCAAAAAACCACGACCACCTCGTTTTTTTACACAATTACAACAACAATATACTTATATACATACATACATGCAAAAAACATGCAAAAAAAAAAAATTACAAAAAAAAAATATATTAAAAATAAAAAAAAAATATATTAAAAATAAAAAATAAATATATTAAAAATAAAAAAAAAAATATATTAAAAATAAAAAAAAAAAATAATAAAAAAAATTAAAAAAAAAAATTAAAAAGAAATTTAAAAATAAATTTAAAAAAAAATATTTAAAAAAATTTAAAAAAAAATATAAAAAAAAATATAAAAAAAAATAATAAAATATAAATAATATCTTAAATAAAATAAGATAAAATTTTTTTGGCTCAGCTGGGATTCGATGCCACATTTAGTCTAACCAGTATATACATATGTACGTATTTTATATGAGATGAATGGTGATACAAACAATTGTTATTGCATGACTACACGTTGTGAAGGATATATAAGATTCGGCACGGCCGAATATAGCACTGTTACTTATTAACTCTTATAATTATTAGGAATTTTAAGGATTTTTGTAAAATATATATTGTGCACATCTTGTCAGCTCATTATTGGTTTGAGACATATGCCAAATAGTTGGTATTGAGCAAATCGAAATTAAAGGTTAACATAAAGTTTATACAAAATATGAAACAACACCAAATCATTGTTGACCTTAATAGACCATTTACCAAAATAATAAATATTTTATAATTTTAATTTATATATTTTTTTCCTGCTTTTACTGCATCTCCTCTTTGCCATAAACTGATGCAGTTCTTTCTTTTATCATAATTTAAAATGAGATACTTTATAAAAACAAGATTTTTATATAAAATTTGTTTTTTAATCGATAGTGTTGTACTTCATTTATTTCAATTTATTTTACAATTTAAACTAAGGAACTTATATAAACGAATTTTAAACATTTTTATTTAATCTACAAAATGTTCTTATATACCACCATTCCTTCTCTGTAATATTTATTATTAATCGTTAATTTGTTTTGGCTTGCTCTGATATGTTGAATGACCATTTTCTATCTATGTATCAATCTTAATATTAAATTTGGTTGGTTTGGTTTATGTTTTTTGTGCAAATTTCTTGTCATTTATTATATTTTTAATTCTTTTGTATTTACATATGTATATTTACAAATTATTATATTATATTTTTATATTTTAAGTAAAAAGCATTGAAACATTTTTTTAAGCAGAAGTTTGTGACCGATTATGGCTTAGAAGCTAGGTTACCAAAATTTTAAATAAATAAATAAATAAAAATAAACAATATCAAAGTCAGGCATCGAGAGCATAATTTATTCCCCGTTTATTGATACTGTTGGTGATTTAAGTGTTTGCATTTTCACATTATCAATATTTACCACGCTTTTGAATGATGACTTCATCTCTGCCTTAAAAAAAACTCACAAAATGAAGGCAAAGCACATAGTCGACACTGATGACTTTTACCATGCCACCTACATTGTTATTGTATTTATTAAAGGGGTTTTCAATAAGAGCGCTACAAAAGTTTTTTTTAAATAAAACAAAAACGGTTTTGGATATCAATGAAATTCTTTATTGATGTGAAAGTACGTTCGATGCCATTATGTATGGGACTTGATTTCTTTTGCATGGCCACCACGGGCACGCTTGCTGAAGTCCAGACGCTGAACCCAATTTTCGACGGTTTTCAAGCATAAATAGGGCGATATTGCATCAATTTCACGTTCGATATTCGTACGAAGTTCATCAATCGTCGCTGGCTTGTTGGCATAGACCATAGACTTGACGTAGTCTCACAGGAAATAGTCTAAAGGCGTCAAATCGCACGACCGAGGCGGCCAATCGACTGGACGATTTCGTGAAATAACACGTTCTCCAAACTTGGTTTCCAATAAATTGATTGTGACATTCGCTGTGTGGCTTGTGGCGCCGTCCTGTTGGAACCACATGTCCTCCAAGTCCATATATTCCAATTGGGGCCAAAAATATTCTATTATCATTGAACAGTAGCAATTCCCATTCACAGTAATCATCACGGAAGAAGTACGGCCCAATGACGCCGCCGGCCGCTGTCTGACCAATAACGCATATTTTGCTTATTGACAAAGCCATTCAGCCAGAAATTAGCCTTATCGCTAGCGCTCTTAACGTTGAGGCCACTGACTCCGAATTTCGGCAGTAAATTTGAATAATTTCGACTCGTTGCCTCGTATTTCTTTCCATCATGAAATGGCAAACCTCACTGATGAGAAATGTCAAAAGAGCGGCAAAAAATATGGCGTCGTTTGCTGTCCCTATCGGTCTACTTTTGTAGCGTGCCTGTTGAAAAACCCTTTATAAATATAAAAATATACAAGAAATGTTATTCTATGGACAAAATACATAAATACGAGAGAGAACTTAAAAGGTTCAATACAGAAATACAATATGTTTGTTTTTCTATCGTTTACAAATCTTATAGCAGATTTTAAATTGGAGTCGTTGATAGAATAATATATGTTGAAGAATTATTTTTTTTATACCCGCCGTTTGTAACACATCGAAATATCCATTTTAAAAGTGACAAAATTAGATGTACGATTCTGAAACTTTGCAAACATTGCATTTTGGTCAAAGGCTTTGTTTTAACGTAAAATAAATGTGACACGCCCACTTTTACGCCCATCTTCCACATAACGTTTTATCTAAAATTCATATAATTTCTCTATGAATAAAGATTTTTGAATAATAAAGGACTATGTTCAAATATCTAAGTTGTATTCATTAGCAGAAACAACTTCGACACGCCTACTATAACGCCCACTTTTTACGTTATCTACTAATGAAATTTAAAAGCTCATAAAACCGACAAAATCAGAGGTATGATAATGAAATTTGCTATAGATATCCTTCTAGTCAATGTCATTGTTATGACAGAAAATTTAGGTGACGCGCCCACTTTATCGCCTACCTCCCATATTATCTTAAATTCATATAATTTCTCTATGGACAAGGTTTTTGGAAGAATAAAGGATTATATTGAAATATCTCAGTTTTATTTATTAGCAGAAACTATATTGACATGCCTACTTTAACGCCCACTTTCATTGAAAGAAGTTATACAAAGAAAGTGATGCATATTTTAGTATAAAGAGATTATTCCATAGCGATTGCTGTTAATAACAAAATAATACATTTTGTGCTATAAAAGTACACAAAATTGGTGGTGGGCATAAAAGATTCGGCACAGCCGAATATAGTGCTCTTGTTAATTTTCAAACTAAATTTTCAAATTACCCTCCATTCTTAGCATTAGAATTTGCATACCTACATTTATTTACTAATGATCACATTCAACGAAGTGACAGAATGAATTGGTTTGACTTTTCCTTGCTATGCAGATATGTACATACATACATAAAAATGTACATGTATGTGTGTAAAAAAGTATATAAAAATAACTTTTATATAGATAATTAAGTAGTTTGACAGTTTAAATTTCTTTTCTACCATTTTGCATTTATTGGATTGTCTGGTCTGGTCATTGCGTGTGAAGAGCTTTTTGTTTGGTCGTTTTATAAAACATGTGTTCTCGGTTTGACTAGTATGACCAAGCACGACTTATTTAATTAGTCTAACTGCTAATAAACTAACATTATTCATTTTAAATTTTATTCATATTCATTTTGTTTTATTTTTTAAGTTTTTTAATAAACAAATTAATTGGTTACATATTGTTGTTGGTCACTCACACACACAATGTAATTAGAGAAGTTTGCATTATTTTGTGATTTACACATATTTAGTTGCAACCAGTAGGCCCATGAACGGAAGTGTTTATTTTATTTTAAATAATTTTGCTTGTTTATATTTAATAATTCATCAAAATTGAATATAGTTTAGTGGCCCTGTTTTTGTTAGAGAGTCCAACGTCAAATTAATCCAATCTAAGCCAGAAAAAATTGGATTTATTGTGAATGGTACACAGAAAAAAATAAATATGAAATTTCAATTACGAAAGTAATACTATTAATTAAAAAAATGTTTAATTTTACTCCAATCATCAAAATGATACATTAATTAAATAAAAATTAATAGTTCTAATTGAAAAAATATTGCGAAAAATATCAATTAAAACAGTATTAAAAAATTAATTAAAATTTTTAAAAATGATTTTATTAATTGAATCATGCTTTTAATTGAAATTTGCGATTTATATAAATAAAGAATTTATTGTATCAGTAATTTATATTATTAAAACTGTTTTAAATAAAATTACCTAAAAAGAAAAAAAAAATCATTTGTTTAATATTTTTTCTTAACACAAATTACATTTCATTACTTATATACTAATAATTTAATATAAGATGTAGGGTTCCACAACTACACATACAATGCAATGTCAAACACCGGACTTCTGAAAATAATTGGCAGCATCAATAATGGAATATTTACCGGTAAAAAAGCTTGATCAGAGTGTAGGCTATTACTGACTTAGCTATTAAAATGAGAATCTTGAGCAATATACCAGAATAAAAGAAATATTGGCTTTGGACACATTGTGATTAATAAAATATCTTCTTTATTTTATTTAATTTCTTATTCAAACAAAAACGTATGTATATCAAAACATTTGGAAAAATTTTCTTTCTTCAATTAAAAACAAAAGCAATAACTACTTGATTACAAATAAAGTTTTCAGTAAAGTATTAAATTCATTATTATTTTATACAACAGTTCCCCTGAATTAATACATTACAATTATCAGTAGCTAATATTAACTAATCCTATATGCGAAATACATTTGTAATGTTTTTCTTTTGGCAATCCTTTTGTTAAAACATTAGCAGGCATGTCATCGGTAGGTAGATATTCTATTTTAACGTTTCCACCAATTACGTTTTCACGAACAAAATGATGACGTATATCCATATGTTTTGTTCTATTATGAAATATTGGACTCTTGCTTAGTAATCTAGCGCCTTGGTTATCATTGTAAATAAGTGTTGAACTTTGATTTCCCAAAACTTCTTCCAAAAATCTCCTTAAATGGATTGCTTCTTTTGTACATTGTGATAGTGACATATATTCTGCTTCTGTGGTTGACATTGCTACAGTTCTTTGCTTTCTTGAATCCCAACTTATAGCAGCATCTGACAATTTAAAAACATAACCTGTGTAAGATCTTCTATCATCTGTATCAGCTCCCCAAAAGTATGAAGCTAATGAAACTGTTGAACGCTATAAAGCGAGACTTGTAGCAAAAGGTTTTACGCAAATACCAGGCATCGACTACACTGAAACTTTTGCACCAGTAGCAAGAATAGGTTCCATACGATTATTAATAGCTCTTTCTGTACAATTAAAACTAGATGTATGTATATCAACTTGATTTTGTGACGGCATATTTCAATGGCGACATAGAAGAAACAATTTATATGAAAATACCGAATGAGATTGAAACACTTTTAGAAAAAGACGAAAAGCAAAAATTCCAAGGAAAAGCATGTTTATTAAAAAAAGCATTATCTGGGCCCATAACCTGTGATTAATAAAATATCTTCTTTATTTTATTTAATTTCTTATTCAAACAAAAACGTATGTATAACAAAACATTTGGAAAAATTTTCTTTCTTCAATTAAAAACAAAAGCAATAACTACTTGATTACAAATATAGTTTTCAGTAAAGTATTAAATTCATTGTTATATACAACACACATCTAGAATGAAACTGAAACAATTTATTTTATTTAAAACAAGATATATTTATTATATGTATGTGTGCACCTACCAGAACTATCTCTTGTAGATTGTCCACTATTTTTTATTATTCTGCTCCTTGGATAACAAATATTTAATTTATCCTTGGAAGCAAATTTTCAAAAAATTTCATTTAAAATAAAATTTTTTATTTTTTCAACTGACAGAAATCTCAATGTTTTTTGAAAATATTTTATATCAATTAAAAAAATTAATTAAATTAAATAAAATTTTAATTAGAATTTCAAAATAAGTCAAAAAGTCAATTAATTAAAAAAATTTAAGGAATATTTTTTTCTGTGTATCTATATAAATAATTTTCACGGACTGTTCTTAAAACTTTTGTACATATGTACTTAGAAAATGTTTTGTTTTTATGACGTATGTATGTTGTTTGAATCGGTCGTCTAGAGCTTGGGAAAAACAAGTTTAAACACTCACAGCTTCTGCATTGAAATAAGCTCAACGTTTGCAATAATGAAAATAAAAATTTTTTATAAGTAGTGAGTTCGGCCTTCATTGTTGGAAATTAGCTCGAAGATTATAGTGATTGCCACCCAAGCATAAATAACAGCGTCTTTGAGCCATATTACTTATTTCAGCATGGATTTGGTGCACTATGATTCCCCAGACATTTTTTTCCCAGTCTTGTCTGGAAAATAAGTAGAACATTCAAATTGTGTTTTTCTCTGTTATTGATATATTTAAGACGCCACGCCGTCTTGTATTTTAATTTTTTTACTAGTTTACCCTTTTAATTTAATACCAATATTAAGGGAAATGAATGAGTACTTTTTTAATTACTTGGATAACGTATACATTTATTGTACGCCATTTTGTAGTAGTCATCTTGGATTTTAAACTTTTTGACACTTTTTATATTTTACTAATCAAGTTCTTTTATTTGATATCCATATTGACCCTCTTGATTGTCCGAAAAAATTTAAATTTTTTCGTCAATATATGAAAAAAGCAGACGCAGTTGTATTTATTTGCTTAAATTTTAGAAATTTTAAATTTTAGATTGTGCTTGATTTCAATAACGATTCATTCTAAAAGTTGATTTCAACCAACACACGGGCAGATGGACAGACGTACATCGCTAAAACGTTAAACACCCCTATTCATAAGCTTCCAGAAAGTATTGACTTTATGTGGTACAAAATTAATTTCGTAGAAATTACAAACGGAAAGACAAAGCTTGGCACCACAAGTTAATTTATAAATATACGCGACAATTTTTAAAATAAACTAGCGAATCCGACGAACTTCGCCCTAATTCTATTTTTTAATTTGAAAAGCCATTAGGGATAAATTCACACAAAATTTCATACAAAACTCGATTTTCGATTTTTCCAATTTTTCGACTTTTCCGGAGGGATTTTACAAAATTCCAAATAAAACGAACAAAAAACAATCAGCTGGCTTTATAACAGCAACTGATATGAATTCGCCTTGTTACTAATTTATTCTTTTCGAAATTTCTGAGAATGTATTTTAGCCATTGTAGAAAACTTCAGGGTATAGAAAATATTTCTAAAATATTTAGGAGCAATTTTTAAATACTTAAAAAATGGCTACAAATTATTTAAAAATTACTGAAAAAATAGGTAATTGCAAAATGCAAATTTGCCTGTCATTGACAAAATGACAAAATTTGAAAACAATGTTAAAATAACTTAAACACAAATTTATTATACAGTTTCGAATTTTCTCGTAAACTGAATTAGGTAAATCGTTCCCAGATTATGTTAATGTATCTAGGACCTTTGCAAAAATGTAAATATTTCTATTTTTGTACGCTGAATGTCTGGATCTTTGTTACTCAATCAAGCAAAAACGACTAAAAAAATTTATCACATAAAGACAGTTATATATTTAGATTAACATATGGCTTCTTTTTATTGCGATATAATTTTGCATATATCTGACCTTTGACCTCAATGTGCGGCTCTAAAGTGTTTGTTCCATTTGACCCAAATAGTTTTAGATCTAGTGTCACAATATTCCGATCTGCAAAACTAAACTAACAAACATGTGCAAAATAATGTACATATACTACATATACATACATATGTCTTGTTAACCAGTTGTGCAAAAAAATATTTTTAAATTTTTACCCATTAGAATCGCTTTTACAGGCGATTTTTTGAATTTGTCTACACGGATCATTATTTATATATATATATATATATATATATATATATATATATATATATATATATATATATATATATATATATATATATATATATATGTATACATAGCACTAATTTAAAAGTTTTAGTTAATCTACATCTTAAAAAATTTTGTTTGAATTTCACCCAAAACACAGTAAAAAGTTTATTTTAATAACAAAAAATATTTATGTATTTCAAGAGCTTAAAAACGTCAATTAATTCATTGAATAACTAAATAAATTAATCGATAAAAAAAGGACTTTCAAAAACTTTAACATTTCACTTTTGTGTATCTTCTTTTACTTGCAATTACGGCCGCACAACGTTTTACCGCCGAATTTATTGAGTTTTGACATCTTTTTACAGGAACGGAATTACCTATTTCATTAACAACTTTCCACTTGTCGTTTCATCGGAGATGCTGCCTTTTTTATGTTTGCCTGATTTTGGGTTTAAATTCGGCTACACAGTCGCCACATCATCACATTGATAAAGTTATCAATGAATCACTTGTTTGCCTTTTCGCTTGTGATTGGAGTAATTGTCTCATTGGCTTTTTAATAGGAGGCATATGGGCAATTCCATGAAAATGTCAACCACGACTGTAAAAACAAAAACTCTCAATAAAAGTTTAATGATAAAAAAACACTCAAATTTTACTATGCGCAGGTATTTAGAGCTTATTAAATTATTTTAAGAGCAATAATAAGAGTTTAATCTGATTATCTCTTGGTAAAATGTCCAGCCCATTCAAAAGATAAAAAACTTCATACGTTTTTATATTATGACAAGCACTTTATAAATGTCTCTCAAACTGCATATTCATTAAGGGAAAAAGTTAAAACTTAACTAGTTTGTAGTAGGCTAAGGTGACAGTTAAAACTTAGCACCTAATTTAGAATTTAACTTTTTTTCTTAACATATATACATCAGAAAATCTGTCACATACGATATGTCACGTACAATATTAAATTATATTTATTATAAATCATTTTAAGATTGTTTTCAATTAAATATGATGGATTTTAAATGAAAAATATGTGGTTTGGTGTAAGAAATTAAAAAAAGAAAAAATACCTCCCAAGATTCGCAGATTTTTTCATATTTCCATATATACCTCAAAATCACTTCTGTTTTCTGTCACGTACGATTTACTCTAATTTTGCTCGATATTTTAGACAACAATTATTCGAATATAATTATTTTTTTTTAAATAAAGTACCCTCTGAATGGAACATAAAGATCTATTTTTTTTCAGTTACTCTTACTTTTGCAAAAATTATTCCACTTTAAAAGAGTACAAATGTCACGTACGATGACATGGAATTGCCCATATGTAACATAAGCCCTTTCAGGATTTTTCATCTACGGCTACATCCAAAGTTGTTTTAGTATAATATATATATATGGTTTTTCGCGTCCCAATGCTGTATATTCTAACCGAAAACTTTAGTAAAAAACACTAAGATAAATTTAAAATTTAAACCTTATGTTTTTCGTTTTTTTTAATAAAATAAATTAAAAAACTAATGCTTTTATATTGACCACACAAAATCTGATTTGTTGACAAATAATGTATCATAGCTAACAGACAGTTATGAAATTATACAAAAACTAACTAACGCTTTAAGATTAAAATTAATTATTAATTAAATTAATTGTTTTTGACGTTTATTTAAAAAAGGCCTTTTCTTATCTTTATTTGTTCTTTTTATAAGAATATAATTGTAACTGGTGCTATTATTTTGACCGGCACTGTATAAATAAACATATACATATACATACATACATAAATATATAAAACAACAAGAATTTTATTTTTCTAACCTCAACTAATCTAAGATAAATCTTAATTTAGTTCAACGTTATAAATACTTTGATAACAGTGATGAGTAGTATAAACTTATAACTATACACCTACAACAAACTCATTAACTAAAACAAAAACATGTTGCACGAGTATGATGAACAAATTGATAACAATATTATAATGAATAAAAGCTACAATAATAGTAACAACGATAACTATCAATTAATTATGTTTGAAAAGCATAATGAGTATTTAGAAGAAATATTAAATTATAATAAAAATAATACAACAGCAACTAATAGCACAATTGAATTCAAAAGAAAATCATAGTGTTCAACAAATAATTAAATACAAGTAAAAGAAAAAATTATGAAGTAAAAATACAATATACATAGGAAAATTAATTACAATTTTCAATATGTAACTATAATTTATTAAGGAACAACAGCAACAAATACAATACCAGTAACAAACAAGTATTATTTATATTAAAAAAAAATATCACCATAAAGCAGAAAGAACGAAACAAGTAAATAATAAGAAAAAAAAAACAAATATCTAATAGCTAAAGTCATTACACCTTAATATCTAACTTCACCACAAATAAAAAAAAATAATAAAAAAGAAATACATATGTAAATCGCCTTAAACACGCAAAACACTTAATTGCATTTATTTGTGACTTGCAATGCTACTAATTGGTGCCCTGGCATTGGGTTTAGTCGAATCAACAAATTCAAATTTAGGCATTAATAGTTTAACCTACAGCAGTACAGTTACCAGTAGCAGCGGTAGTAGCAGTGGTGGAATTGCTGACAGTGATGGTGTTAACTCTGTGATCGAAAGAGCAGCAGAAGCTGCAGCAGCTGGTGTTGGTGTTGACGGTATCGGCAGTAGTAGCTCTTCTAGTGGAGGAGTTTCTTCGGCTGTTTCAATATTTTCCCAACCCACAATGAATGCAGTAACTGGTCATGGTGGCAGTGGTGATAGTAGTGGTGGAATTATTGGTGGTATGATTGTAACAAGTTCTAATACTGGTGGTGCCTTATCCTGGGACAACAATGCCACAATACGTTCCGCCACGACAGGCGACTGGTCAATTGAACAGTGCATTATATGGCAGCGACCCCACCACATGTATTTTCAATTAGGAAATGCCTTTTTACTATTAGCGTTTCTAGCACCACACAGACCATTTGGTATACTGTGGTTGCGTGCAATGCTCGTTATTGGAGCCCTTCTACTTGCCATGTACGGCTACTTGATCGATTGTGCTCAGGATGTTGTACTGTGGTCGTCTTTATTTTTTGGCGTCAACACCATTTACCTGATAGCAGCTTTATGTCGTCTTCGACCAGTACGCTTCGATAGAGAAATTGACGCAGTAAGTTTGTAAATATGTGCTTTTTTCTATGTAAATATAAATTTAATGTGAATTTCTTGTTTTTATTTGAATTAATTAAATAACTGCGCTAGTTAAGTTAACTACCTCAAGCAGCTGACCAAATACTGCTTAATAAATTATTTCATTACTATGGTATAATATTCCCATGATAGAATATACCATTTTTTTTATATGACTGTCTTATTGCTTTTATTGTTGTCTTTAATTTTAAAAAATATTCACTTTGTCATCGTGTGTAGAAACAAAAGTCATAATCATTTTGTCAAAGCTAACACATTTTAAATAAGTACACAAGGTCAAAACGCAGTTGTTGCAATAAAAAAACAACGAATTAAAATTATTCTTTACATATACGAACATACATACATACATACATACATACATACATACATACATACTGTTTGAAACATTTTAACTGTTACGCAGTGTAGGCAGACGCCTTAACATATACAATGGTATGTGTTGACTTTTTCAAATTACATTTGACTCTCGACTACCGTAATATGAAACAAGTAACAGTGCTATATTCGGCCGTGCCGAATCTTATATACCCTTCACAACGTGTAGTCATGCAATAACAATTGTTTGTATCACCATTCATCCCATATAAAATACGTGCACGTTAGAATAAATGTGGCATCGAATCCCAGCTGAGCCAAAAAAATTTTATTTTATTTTATTTAATATATTATTTATATTTGATTATTTTTTTTTTATATTTTTTTTAAATTTTTTTAAAAAATTTTTTTAGAAAAATTTTTAAAAAATTTTTTTAAATTTTTTTTAAATTTTTTTTTTGTAGTTTTTTTTATTATTTTTTTCTTATTTTTAATATTTTTTTTTTTTTGTGATTTTTTTGTTTGGTATGTTTTTTACATGTATGTATGTATGTATGTTGTTGTTGTAATTGTGAAAAAAACGAGGTGGTCGTGGTTTTTTGCTCATATCTCAGAAAGTTATGGGGCGATTGTGCTGAATTTCAATAGCGATTCATTCCTGGATATTTCCAAGAGATTGATACCATATACAGATCTGAGGAACATATAGTTGCTTCTAAAAGTTGATTTCAACCAACACACGGACAGACGGGCAGACGGACAGGGCTTAATCGACTCCTCTATTCATAAGCTTTCAGAAAATATATACTTTATGGGGTCGGAAATGAAAATTGTAGAAATTACAAACGGAATGACAAAGCTATATATACCCTTGTGCACCACAGGTGAAGGGTATAATATTTAGAAAAAAATATCAAAATATTTTAATGGTTAAAAAAAAATTCTAAAATTCTTTAAAGAATCGATATTTATAGCACATGTTCTTAGCCTTGCGTAAATTTTTGCATTGAAAATATTTCCCCTATTATCGTTGTACATTTAACCAATTTCGGTTGTATGAGAGCCAAATCAACTTTCACACAACAAATCTTTTTTTTTTTTGTATTGTGAAACAAAACTGTTTTTACTTAAAATTTTAATGACTTTATATTCGGCCATGCCGAATCTTATATACTCTTCACAACGTGAAGTCATGCAATAATAATTGTTTGTATCATCATCAAAACATTCATACATACATACATACATACATACATACATACATACATACATACATACATACATACATACATACATACATACATATGTATATGTATAAATACATCCCATTGTAAAATTATAAATTGAGTTGAGTATGCTAAAAAAATATAAAAAAATATAAAAAAATAAAAAAAAAGAATATAAAAATTTTTTTTTTTTGGCTCAGCTGGGATTCGATGCCACGTTTACTCTGACCAGTATGCCACGTTTGTATGTATGTATGTGTTGTATGTTGTTGTTGTGAAAAACGAGGTGTTTGTGGTTTTTTCCTCATATCTCAGTTGCTTATGTACCGATTTTTCTGATTTTAATACCGATCTGCTCCCGAATATTTCTGAAATTTTAATACCTCACGCGGGTCCAAGCGATGTCGAGGGTCTTCAAAAAGTTAATTTCAACATACACACGAACAGACGGACAGACTGACAATGCTTAAACGACTTTCCTATTCATAAGCTTTCAGAAAATATATACTTTTTCACGGAATGACAAACCTATATATACCCTTTTCACTTTTGTGTAAAGGGTATAAAAATTTAGTTTAATATAAAAGCGAAAAAATTTAGTGAAAATTGAAAAAATAAAAACAAAAAATTTCAGTTAAGTTGAAAATGACAATTCAAATTCATTAATTATAAAAGTTGTGAATCGTAATAGGGGCATTAACTAAGTCGACTTTTTATAAATTATAGTGCAAGTTAAGAGCTATAAGTTTCGAGTTTTGTCGCAATAAAATAATGTTTCCATATATATATTATTTTTTGAATGCCCATTCGACATTGAAAAAACCCATATATGTATATTCGAAGTAGTACTGTAAACCTTTTTTTACGGCTTTATTAATGTACATACATATCGATGGCCACAAGTAGAAAGGCAGTAACTCTTTTATTTATGAAATTGAATTTTTCAGTGAATTCAATACATTTCACACAAATATTTCTCGACATACAAATTTAAGGCAAAGTATCAAAAGCAACAGCTTTTCAAACAATTTTAAAAAAGAAGTTAAATTATGAAAATACAGCTTCTATCGTATTACATTTTTACCTTCTCCTCTAAAATTACAATGATTTGAGTTAAGGAATTTCTACCTGTGACCATCAAAATTTTTATATATAACATTTTTCATAAATGTTTTCTAAAAGGTTCTAATAAATTCTATTTTTTTCTTTGTTTTTGAATAGTTAATTAATTTAATTATATGCTTTTTCTAATTAATAATTTTAAAAATAAAGGTACAACGCCCTTATGAAATCTATTTTTTAATTAATTCTTTTGTTTAATTTATAAGGGTTTTTAAATAACCAGAAAAAAAAAGCTACTAAAAAGTGGTGTGGGGTATATTAATTTTTCAATTCTGTTTGTGAAACATCGAAATATTTATTTTAAACTCTATAAAGTACATGTTTTTTTTAGAGTCTTGGCTTAATTTAAAAACGATATAGCTATTTCCATTCGTCTATCTATCTGTTAAAAGCACGATAGAGCTCGAACAAAAAAATAAAATTTCTAGTACATCAAAAATTTTTGGCTTGGAAATGGCTTAAATCGGTGAAATAGGAAGAGACTTAAACCATGTAATAGAAGAGTAGGTCATAAAGAAATGTATTTCGTACATCGAATAAAATGTGATTGCGACTTAATGCAATGACGTCGACAAATATAATGTATGACAAATATTACTTCTGTGTCAATATTATTGGAACAGCGGTAAATGAGGATGACACGCCTACTTTAACGCCCACCTCATATATAACGCTTTTTCTTAAATTCACATAATTTTTCTATGCATAAAGATTTTGGAAGAATAATGGTCTCTTTGTTTGAATTAATAAGTAGAAAGCCTTATCAGAAAACACTTTCACACGCCTACTTTAACGCCCCCTTCACATATGGCATAATCTTGTATTAATGCAAATTAAAAGCTCACAAAACCGACAGCAACTGATGAACCACGCTAAAAATTTTGCGAATGATGCTTTCTGGGCAATAGCATTTTAACAAGAGGAAATGTAAGTGACACTCCCACTTAAACGCCCACTTCCCATATAACGCTTTACCTAAAATTCATATAATTTCTAAGTGAACAAGAACAATGGAGTCTACAAGGTGGGCCAAAAGAAGTCATCCGATGTTGTTTGGCTCTCATTTCTTTTTCTAAATGAAAATCTTCAATTCTGTGTTTGAATTATATTTATTTGAACCTTTAGAATTTTATTGGTCAAGTCGAGAAGATGACATCGGCCAAATGGGCGCCGTCACAATTGATTGCTATACGGGCTCGTTTTATGGCATATTTTATCACTTTGGCGAGAACTTCGGGCGAAAGATTCTCGCACTCGTATCGAATGTTGTCCTTGAGGGCTTCCATGGTCTCGGGCTTGTTCACGTAAACACGGGACTTTAAAAAATCCCACACAAAAAGTCTGGAATGTAAATCGCAAAAACGAGAGATCAGGCGACCCGGGAAAGCCGCCTTTTAGAATATCGGTTGTGTGCCGTTGCTCCGTCCTGTTGGAATTATTTGTTTAATTACGGCAGAAAAAACTTGGCTAACATGATCCTATAGCACGCTTCGTCCACTGTTGTCGTTTTACCATCGGCGATGATCCGATGACTCCTCCAGTGTGAACAGCGCACCATGCACTCACTTTGAGCGGGTGTTATGGCCCCTCGTGCATGACTCGTACATTGTCGATGTCCCAGAAGCGATAGTTTTGCTTGTTCACGTACTCGCTGAGGTGAAAATAAAGCTCAACGCTGTGCCAACACCACAGACGAATTGTGACACAAAAAAATAGAAACTATTATTCGACGTTCTTGGGGAGTGTATCGCTCCATTACTTGTTCACTTATATTCTACATCTGTCTAGTTCACAAATGTCAAAACAGATTTGACATTGGCCGACATTTGCAAAAATAAGAGCATCTTCCAATAGGGTGATTTCTTTTGGCCCACCTTGTACATTGCAATATACATATTTATAAGTTAAATATATTATCAATCAATAATCGCCCACTTTAATGGGTTTTTCTCACATAATTTACTATAAATTAAATTTAAAAGCTCATATAAGCAAGAGAATTAGATGTATAATGCTAAAACTTCGCAAGCATGGTTTTTTAGGTTAATGTTATTATAATATAACGATTTATATTAAGTTAATATAATTTCTATATCGATAAAGATTTTGGATGAATAATGGACTCTATTTTGCTTAATTGAGTTCATTAGCAGAAATTAATTTCACACGCCTTCTTTTACGCCCACTTCTCACATAATCTACAATCATTGAAATTTAAAGGTTCATAAAAGCAACACAATAAGATAGATGCACGATGCTAAAATTTCGCAAAAGTAGCTTCTGGTTAATTTTATTGTGTCAGAAAAAAAGAATGATACGACAACCGCCGTTATTACGGCTTTTTTAATCTCTATATAATAACATATTTTGGTAAAATAAAGAACTCTCTATATGTCAATATCTAAACTGAATCCAGTAGCAGAAATTACCATGACAAGCCTTTGTTAATGCCCACCTCTAAGATAAGGCACAATCTGCTTAAAGGCTCATAAAACCGCCAAAAATAGATATACAAAACTAAAATTTCAACAGTTTGGTTTTCTAGCTAATCTAAACTCAAAACCAAAAAAAACAAGTAAGAGCGCTATATTCGGCCGTGCCGAATCTTATATACCCTTCACAACGTGTAGTCATGCAATAACAGTAGTTTGTATCACCATTCATCCCATATGAAATAAGTACATACATATAAAAACATACATATGTATATAAAAACAACCGGTTTTAAAATTATAACTTAACGTATGTATGTAAAAAAAAAACAAAAATAAAAAAATAAAAAAAATTAAAAAAAAAAATTTAGAAAAAAATTAAAAAAAAAAATTTTAAATATAAATAATAAATATAAAACGAAAAAAAAATAAAAAAATAATAATAAAAATATAAATAATATATTAAATAAAAAATAAAAAAAAATAAAAAAAAAAATTTTTTTTGGCTCAGCTGTGATTCGATGCCACGTTTTCTCTAACCAGTATACACGTTTGTATGTATGTATGTTGTTGTTGTAATGTTGTTTTTGTGCAAAAAAATCGAGGTGGTCGTGGGTTTTTGTTCATATCTCAGTTGATTATGTACCGATGTTTCTGATTTTCAATACCGATCTCCTCCCGAATATTTCTGATATTGTAATACCTCACCCGGGTCCGAGCAATGTCGGGGGGCTTCAAAAAGTTGATTTCAACATACACACGGACAGATGGTCAGACGGACAGACTGACAGAGCTTAATCGACCCCCCTATTCATAAGCTTTCAGAAAATAGATACTTTATGGGGTCGGAAATGAAAATTGTAGAAATTTCACACGGAATGACAAACCTATATATACCCTTTTTCACTGTGTGAAGGGTATAAAAATATGACACTTCCAATTTATTGCCCTCCTCCCGTACAAGGTTTTTGCCTCTAGCTACCGAGTCGTAGACTTCCCTTTCCGTAAAAATACAACATTGTGGTAAAAAAGCAGATAGTATCATTCCTATTGTAAAAATACTTTAGGTTTCATTTTGAGACTTAAAATAAAAAAATAATTTAATGGAAAATCAAACTTAAACAAACAAATTAATACATATTTCGGTATAAAGAGATTATCCTATTAACAAACAATAAGATTTGTGGTATAAAAGTATGTACTACATAAAATTGGTCTTGTTTTATTTTAAAACCATATATTTCTCTAAAAAATAACTCCCTCAAAAGCAGAAGAAATTTTCAATTTTATTTTAATCTTGTTAAATTTAAATGTGTATTTGTTTTAAAAGAAATATCAAATACAAATAGTACTTATTATATACATATAAATATCTTAAAAATTACAAATCAATAATTTCTATCTTTTACTAATAAACAAAATTCGGATTTTCTTTTTAATTTTGACTAAAGTCTAATTGCCTAATTCACAAAAATTATTAAAGGCTTATAAGAGGTATTGTATATAAAACTGATTTTCTATGAAAATTTAATTTATAAACCTCTTATAAAGCTGTTTTTATTTTTATGACCTAGACATTGTAACTATGTACATACGTAGTATTCTGCGTACATATGTATATCTACATACATATATAAATAGATATAAATGTATGCTTAATTATATATAACGGTATAATTTGAAAATGATATGCCTTATATATATGTATTTATATGTCGTTCGTTAACATTTTACAATAACATTTTGAGATATCACAGATTTTCGAATTATGTGTTGATGTTGTAGCTGATAATTGATTGTTAAATAACAATAGGTTTAATGAAAAATTATATAATAGTTGGGAATAAATTATCAGTGATATTTTTTTTATAAATAATACTTTCCAAGAACAACTTTTTACCTTATGTAAACTACAAATGTTAAAATAACTTAAGTTTGAGGACAGGAAAGCGGTAGATTTGTAAAAACAAAATTTACTAATTACACCTAATAATGTGGATTAATAATTTAATTATAAAAAAAAAGAATTTTATTAAAAAAAAAAACAAAAACTTTTAAATTTTAGCTTTGAAAAAAAAAATTCGTAAAAAAATTTCGTTTATATTAAGTGTAAAGAACAAGAATTACTAATCGGTTTTAAATATTTTATATTTAATTTAAATACTATCTATCTATGTAAAAAAATGCAAAATGTGTTTTGGCATGCTTTCTTCTCTTTTTTTTTTTGAAGACTTAGTTTCAATGCTAGCAGATTAAGGTAGAATTTAAAGCAGAGCTTACGAAATACTCGGCTCATTTTAATTAGTATTATTACTAGTTTACTAGTTTTGTAACGTAGTAATGTTACGGTCTTATTTATAATTTATATTAAAATTTTGTATTGCAATTTCGATTTGCTTAAACTTTGATAAATGTTATAATGGTTTATAAATAATGGGGTAAATATTTAGTTTTTAAAATTTCAATCTTTAACTATTGAAACTTGTAATTGTTCAGCAATGTAATACAGTTGTAAACAGCTTGCCGCCATGGTGACCATATTGCCAATGGCCACTGTCATATGGATGCGACGAAAGGCTTTATGTATACGCTGGTAGTGGGGGCATTTTATTAAGTCACCTTGCACCAGACTACCAATCTCCTTGCCACTGCCAATGGTTCCCTCAATCTTGTATTTTTCATGCATCAAACGTAGTAGTGGTGGTGCCAGATACAATCTCACCAACAACTCAATAGCGCCTGCCAGAGCCAATGAACCCAATTGTATACATTTCGCTAAAGTCCATGTGTTGAGGAAAAATTTCACATAAAGTATAAGCATAAAAATACTGAGCACTGCATTCATAGCGAAATATTTGGGAAATAATATCTGCTGGCATTGGCCAAACATGTGGCGTGGCAATGAAAAATATAAAGATAGCCCTGCAAAGATAAAGAAAATAAAAGATTTTGTTTATTGTTATGAAAACGCAACTCAATATTAATTTACAATATGTTATGCATCAAAGAATCAGGGTTGTTGTCGTCGTCGTCCCCATTTTTACGATGTATGTATGTTACATTAACTGTCATTAAAATTTGAAATAAGAAATATTTATTTAAGTGCCAAAATGACAGGAATTTGTTTCTTCAGAAAAACTGATACATAAAATGTTTGTGTAAGAAAATTGAATGAGTTTACATCTGGAAACAGTAAAAAGAGCCTTAACTCGGTACTTATTAAAAATAATTAAAAAAAGCAATTTTATAAGTAGACACATGCTATGTTGCAAAATTTGCTTTAATAATTCAAATAGAAATTTACTGCAATTTTGCCAAAATTGCTGTCGAGAAAATACGAATTCTTTTAAAACAAAATTTCTGTAGTTTTTTTATGTTTTTTTCTAGAACCATCATTTTGTTCGACTTTTTCGACAATTTTATCTCAATCTATACTAACTGCCTTAATCATAAAAACTGTTAACGGTTCATAAAGGGTTTATAAAACTGATTTTCTATAGAAATAGGAATTATAAATCTCATATATATTTAGCTGTTTTTTTATGAATTTATAATAAAAAAGAAATGTTTGTTAATATTTACGACGTGGTATCTTCCGTATATTTTTAGACAACTATAATAGCTTTTTTCTCAAACTTTATACTTCACTTTAAAAAAAATTTCCTTATTCAAGATGAAAATGGGTCAGATTGAAGCAGGGGGCGTAGTATACCTCATACAGGAAAAAAAAACATACAAGAAAGAATGTTGTATACGTCAGCGCCGATTCTGATAACACCCTTCACCTTCAAGTCCATATATATAATGACCTCATTGCCTAGATTTCATTGTATACGCCTGATTTATTATACCCTTCACACAGTGAAAAAGGGTATATATAGGTTTGTCATTCCGTGTGAAATTTCTACAATTTTGATTTCCGACCCCATAAAGTATATATTTTCTGAAAGCTTATGAATAGGGGAGTCGATTAAGCCCTGTCAGTCTGTCCGTCTGTCCGTCTGTCCGTGTGTATGTTGAAATCAACTTTTTGAAGCCCCCGACATCGTTTGGACTCGGGTGAGGTATTAAAATATCAGAAATATTCGGGAGTAGAACGGTATTGAAAATCAGAAACATCGGTACATAAACAACTGAGATATGAGCAAAAACCCACGACCACCTCGATTTTTTATTCACAAAAACAACATTACAACAACAACATACATACATACAAACGTGTATACTGGTTAGAGAAAACGTGGCATCGAATCCTAGCTGAGCCAAAAAAATTTTTTTTTAATTTTTTTAAAATTTTTTTTTTAATTTTTTTTTTAACTTTTTTTATTTTTTTTTTATTTTTTATTTAATATATTATTTATATTTTTATTATTTTTTTTTATTTTTTATTTTTTTTTAATTTTTTTTTATTTTTGTTTTATATATATTATATATACAATAACTTTTTTTTTAATTTTTTTTTTTAATTTTTTTTTTTAAATTTTTTTTTAAATTTTTTTTAAAAATTTTTTTTTAAATTTTTTTTTTATTTTTTTTTTTGTTTTTTTAACATACATACGTGAATTTATAATTTTGCAATGGGATGTTTTTATATATGTATGTTTTTATATGTTGTACGTATTTCACATGGGATGAATGGTGATACAAACTACTGTTATTGCATGACTACATGTTGTGAAGGGTATATAAGATTCGGCACGGCCGAATATAGCACTGTTACTTGTTTTTACATAAGGAGTGTATCGAAAAAAATTTGTAGTTGCACTAAGTTAAATAAAACTCAAGTCGTGCAATATAGAAACTCTTTACAATACGCAAATTTATTGGCATGTTGTACAAATTTATTTACCATTGAAATCTCAATTTATTATTTCGTATTTATAAAATTATTGACTTTTTTCGGAAGTCCTTCCATTAAAGATTTTACAGTTGCTTCTGTTACCGTTTTGGAGGAGGTGGTCCATCTACACTTAAAATCGGACATGTTTTGGGACACCTTTCCTGTGTTCTTCAATTCCTTTTTTACAAGAGCCCAGTTCCTTTTCACAGGCCTAAGTTCTGGATAGTTAGTTGGATTTGCTTCTCGTGGTACAAGAATGACATTATTTTTTGAATACCACTCCTGTGCCTTTTTTCCATAATGACATGATGCCAAATCAGGCCAAAAATATGTAGGCACTCGGTGCTGTCTCAAAAAAGGTAAGGCGCACCGTGATATAAACTTTTGTGTTTATGGTGCCTGATGCCACAAATGCTTGGCTTCGTTTGCCACAACTGCAAATAGCTTGCCACACGAGAAATTTCTTAGGTAATTTTGTTTGTTTTTTTGTCCGGAACATAAAAATCTTGGCCGGGAAGTTGAGAAAAGTCCAGTACGTATGTTTCGTCATCCATCACACAACAGGTGTATTTTTTTAAAAAATCTGCCTTACATTTTTTCGCTCGTTTTTTGCTTCTAAATAAGTTCTTTACCGAATTGCGATCTGAAACTTTCTGAACTTTGTATGTCTTCAGCCCAGCATAAGCTTTGGCTCTTTGAACAAAACTTTTACAGCATTTCACCGTACGCGCTGCTTTTCTGATAGAAGTGTTAGGTGCTCTTCGAAACAGTTGCTCAACTTATTTTACCTTACCAATATTCCTTGGACCTTTTTAATTTCCTGATCCAGATTTTCTTTCAATGCTCAGGTCTTCCTTATACCGTTTAATAGCATTTGAAACAGTTCGAGGGTCAACTTTCAAATTTTTTGCTATTTTTTTAAAAGTTCAAGACGGATTTTTTGAAAAGTTTTAATTATATTTTCACGTACTTTTGTTTCGCAGTCCATTTAAATCGTAACAACAGTTGAAAATTAATGAGTTTTAAAATAATAGTATCTAACATATACATATGTTTATAAAAGCTAACGCGATAAAAAGAAAAATTATTTATTGCACGATATGAGTTTTATTTAACTTAATGCAACTACAAATTTTTTTTCGATACACTCCTTATTATACTAATCAAGCTTTCATTTGAAATCCATACTTATAGGATTAACAAATAAAAATTATTGTTGCCATTTTGTTTCGGACGCCATCTTAGATATTTTACATTGTTTACTGTGTATACTGTATAAAAGTCCTTACATTTTATACCAATATTGTGGGGGTTGAAGAGGACAAAGCCATCATTTCTATATATGACCTATATATCCGAAATTTTATTTAGGACGCCATCTTGGTTTTGTACGCCATTGTAAGCAATCCATTTCCTTTGATATCCTTCCTTTGCATGCATTGATCACGCTTACATTTTGTACTGCGTTAGTTGCTCAGTTGCTTTTGCTATGAGAACTTCTGAATATATATAAGGGATTACAATGTCCAATGAGATCAACTTTGAAAAAAAAAATATTTTAATTTATAAAAGAAGTTAAAGAAAAGTTAAAAAGTCGAATCGACGATCGTTAACTGCAACGGCTGTTAAATATAATTAGTACTCTAGGCCTAACACAGGTATCAATATACCTCGTACCAAATTTGATCGAAATCCATCTAGTAGTTTTTAAGCCTATTGAGTTCAGGAAGACAGACAAAAATTCTAAAAAGTGATAATTTCTTTTTATTCTAGTTCTAGACCATTGACCATATAAATACACTGCCAAATATAATATGTATTTCAAACAATATGTCATGTACAGCCACAGTTTTACAGTTTACAATTTTATAAGTCTAAATTTTACAACAAGATCGTTTAACCTAACCTGATTCACATTTGTACAATTTCAATTAAAAGCTGCAAAGAAATATGTATACTCACCCGACACAAAAGTCATCCATATTTGAGCACCAAAATGTGTTGAAAATGCACCCAAGTAAGCAATCAATGCCAGCATATCGTTTCTTTTCACCGGCATCTCTTGTCTATGACTTGATGACATTGATATGTCTAATATTTGTTCTGTTTGCGGATATTGATGCTTTGATCGCTGGCCGTTATTACTACTTTCAATAAGTTCCGGCCAAACAGTTACCAAAACAAGTGTAACAATAGCAATCGCCACAAGATGAGCAGGTTGTGTTGTTTTAGTCAGCAATCTAAAAATGAAGAATATACAGACATACATATTGATGTATTTATAAAATAATTTTATTTGTAAGTACAAACATAATTATTTACAATCATTACATGAATTATTTATACAAAACTTGAGATAGTAATGCAACTAAAGTTAAATAAATGAAGAAAAATAAAATAAAGAATTTTAAATTAAAATTCTAGACAAGTGTCTGCATTAAGCTTAGATAGCTTGCACTACACCCATTTTGTATGAAAATCATCCAGCAACTGGTGTACGTGCGAAAACGCATGCAATTTTTATATTCAATAAACTTCTCTACAACAGCTAATTTAATATTCCCCCGTACCGCCTCAACAAGCAGCCATCATCTTCTAACAACTTTTTACGTTAAATAACGACAATGTTTGCTCTAGCTGTTGCATAGTGCTCTCCACGAGTAATTGCATACAATAGGTCTAGCATAAATATGCACAAAAAGAAAAACAAAAAAAAAAAACTAACAAGCCATTATGCATGTCACAGTGTTGTCAAACATTGAGGTGTTTAGTATATTTATAAAACAAAAACAAAAAAGCGCTAAATATATAAAAAGTGTTATTGAAAACACAATACATATTTTTTTAATTTGTAAACTAGTTTACAAGGAAGCCATCCATCCATCTTTTAAAATTGCAAAAATTAAAACTTGTTTTTACAATTTGTACAAAAAACGCTAAAAAGACATTACAATTATTTCACACTTTTAATAATAATTTGCATGCATGCATGTATGTATTGTGTTTTTATACCGCTTCGATAGAAAATCTAAAAAATAAAAATAAAAGAAGTGACTTAACAGCTTTAATTGTCTATGTTTGGCATTGATCTGACTATCAACTCTAGTGCTATTAAGCGAAAAAGGTTTTAGGTTAAGAGTATTTTTATATGAGAAATTACAAAATTTTAAATTTTACACAAAACACAAATTCAAATATATGTATAAACTAAACGAACACAATTATGGAGACCATATATTTTAGAACTGAAATCACAAACATAGCACGAGCTGACAATAAGCACCTTAGCAACAAAATTTTACGTAAAAGCAAAATTTTGCATACGTATGCATTGTGCAATTAAAGAAAACTGCATGGCCATCAGTTGCAGACGTCATTTCATGTCATATTTTTAATTTAATACAAGATACGTCACTTCTCTTTTACTAATATGCAATGCATAACAAAAATTTAAACAACATCTAAAACATTAACTGCTGTATTCATAAACATTTTTTTTAAATGTTTCTTGAAGCCTTATTTGACAAATTTCTGTACAAGATCTGTCAAATAAGCGTTTAAAAGCCAATATTTTTTATAAATACGGGTGTAACAACTTTGTGCTAAAATAAAATATAAATATATAAAAATATTATTAAGTAGGCACTTCTTACATAATTCAATTTGTAGTGGACTCAATTTGTAAGTTTTCGTAATTATTTATTTAATTTTCAATTCCTTAATTTTTTTAACTGTTTATAATTCGTTAAAAATATTTGTATTTAATTGCTTTTTTGGGACTTAATATTAATATTTTTACTGCACATAGTTTATATAGTTGGCATTACTTTTTCTACAATGAATGAAAAACAGAACTATTTTTCTTCTATTAGATGTTACTTATACACTGAGCAACAAGAAAAAGTCTAAAACTTTATTTTTTATACATATGTATCAGAAAGGTTTATTGAGAAAAATTTTTATGCAAAATTCGTTTTATAAATTGATTACGATAATGGCTGTAAAAATGTAATTAAATTAGAAATATACACTTATTGGTTTAAATTAATTTCTTAGTGCAAATTTAAAGATACGTTTACTTTATCTTTACAGAAGTAAAAATTTTATCGCAAAGTGTCACAGCTATAACTTTTAAATAAATGGCGATAGGTAACAAAAAATAATGTGAAATCGTGCAAACACAAATAAACATAAAATCATACCATTTTGGAGTTAATAGATCTCGATAAATATATTTTCTTATTTTATTACATATTCAGAAAATAATAAAACAAAAAAAATAATAACTAAAACTATTTGAAATTATTGATTTTTCTTATTATTATTTATTAAATAGAAATACAAATTCAAAAAAATTCAAATATTTTATAAATAAGGTTTTAAACCTTGATAAAAATTTCAAGAGGTTTAACAATTTTTTAACTTAATTTAGATGTTCGCTACATTTATTTCTTGATATGTATATTTTTATATGCCAGTATGCACTGCGGTTTTTTAAAGTGATTTTTTAAAGTGAACCCTATAAACTGTGAACACCAAATTTAAAAATTTAAGAAATAAACGGGATTTAAATTGTTATACTGCAGTAGTAGTATTTGTTTTTGTTTGTTTCTTATACCATAAAAATGTAGCACTGTTTTACAATTTCTATCAACCCATATTATTACTTTGTTAATATTTTGGTTTTGAATACTGACAACTTCATACCACTGCACCCATGATATTTTTATAAGAGCCATCACGCCGATAACAATAATGATTATGAAAAAATTGTACACGTCATAGGAAATTTAAAACATGTGAGCTATAGATATTTCTGGAATTTGTTTTGTGTAGAATAATTTTAAATAAAGTGTGATTAAATTTTAAGGGCCGGTGTTAAATGTGAACCACACCTAAACGTCAAGTTTTTTTTCTGCATTTCATTTGATATTTCTCAATTTCAGACTAACTAAATTTGAACCATGCAAAGATACCCATTGAACAACGCGTTAAAGTTATTCAGGCTTATTATGAAAATGGGTGTTGAAATTAAAATGCATTTCGTGCACATCGTGATTCTTTTGGTCAACATAATCGTTCAAATTCGTCCACAATCGGGAGAATTGTGAAAAATATTTAAATTTCATCACAACAGGGGCCAAATTACGGCATTCGATCACGATCGAAATTTTATTCGAACGATCGAGTTCGCTGTGTATTAGGTATAGAGATTCTAATAAGAATTTTCAAATTTCGATCACGTTCGAATGCCGTAATTTGCCCCCAGGTCTGTATGAAATGTGAAAACATCTGTGAATGCCTTCTTAGTTCGTTAAACGGAAAACATTGCTGTTTTTCGCGATAGTGCGGCAAAAGAGCAGAACAACCTCGACTCATTATTGTGCCCAACAATTGAACATCAACATTGCAATTGAAAATTTGGACCATCGGATTGAGGTGGTGGCCGATATTTTGTTCCATATATAATTGATCCATACCATTATTATCATAATAAGAAGAAAGGACAAAAATTTCCTAAATAATTTGAGTTTTATTCAAAATCAACATCGGCCCTTAAAATTTAACAGCAAGTAAATTTTTATTAAATTATAACAATTCACAACTTCTATTTTAAATACAATAATACTGAAAAAAAAACTCAAAACTGACATAAATAAATACAAGCAAATTAATTTTTATTGAATTCCAAAAATTTATAATTTTAAATACGACACTGCAGAAAAAAATTCAACATTTTACGTAAAACTTTTATTTGTTAAACTTTTTGCTTGCACTTAAATGCACTTGTAATGTGTGTCAAGATTTACATGGTTATTTTTGTTCAAGGAAATTTGGCCAACCAATTTATAAAATTTATTGAAAAGAATTACGTAACTATTGAGTTTTTTCATCTTCAAAATATACAAAAGTGTAAAAAGAGAAAAACTTTAACTTTAATCTTTTCAAACAAGATCATCATTAAATTACAGAAAATGGCATAAATTAGTATGAACCTTTATATGTACTTAATTAATTTAAATATTTTAAACTACATAAAGTATCTATAATGGCTTAAAAATTTCACCATTTTCATATATTTTTATTATTATTTAGCATTTATTGCTTTTACTTTTTATACATGTATAAATACTTATATATATATAATGGGTAATTTTTTTGCTCTTTGTTTTTTAGTTTGAGTTTTTTTTTCAGTGTAAAAAAAATTGTGATTGTGACAAAGACAAAAATAAAAATGCCCATTTAGGTTTGCAAATACACCAAACGGTTAAAAAAATCACCCAGTTTAGAGTTTACTGTTTATGCAAGTTTTAAAAGTATTTTCCACAAAATGATAAATTATAGTTTGCGAATATTATTTATTTTTTTATTTTTTTTTCAACTTTCTGTTAGCAACAATAAATTGTAGCAAACAAATTTTATTTAATTTAAATTATGTATACAAATTGCTTCAAGTTCATACGTGTATGTATCTTAGAAAAAAGTTAATATGACACCAAAAAATAAATTGCTGTTGTTGGGTGGTTATTGAATATTTTGTAATTAAATTTTTATGTTCATGGAAATTAGAAAAAAATTATTTAATTTGTCTTTTTTCATTTGTAATTAGAAATATTTCAAATTTTATTCGTAGTTCTTACAAAATAAATTAAATATTCAAATTGACAATTTTTTTAAGGATTTCGATGTTTTTATTTATTATGTATTTTTAAAAATATATTTTTTTATTTACGTATTTTTAAATCTACGTACATATTAAATTAACATTACCCTTACACGCGTTGATGTGGCTCATTTTGATTAATAAAAAAAGTCATGTGTTACTAATATGTTTAATTTGACAATATTTGTATGTATACACTATATTTTGTATAATTCGGCGAAGATAAAGGGTGTTTTTTTAAGCCCGATAGAACTTGAAAATGTAAAAAGTAACACAAAAAATTAAATAGTAATCAAAAATTTTTTTTTATTCGAAAGATCAATACGTGACATTAACATTTGAAAATGATATCGGGCATATGGGCACCGCGGCTGTTCTTGACGAAGCGCATTCTGGACGTCCGTTGTTTTATCGCAAAATTGTGTTCAGCGATGAGGCGCATTTTTGGCTTAACGGGTTTGTTAATAAGCAAAATTGCCGCATATGGAGCGAGACCAATCCACAAGAGACCCTACAGACTCCATTACATCCAGAAAAATGCACCGTTTGGTGCGGTTTTCACGCTGGTGGCATCATCGGACCTTATTTATACAAAAATGAGGCCGGAGCTCGCGTTACGGTCAATGGAGATCGTTACCGCACCATGATCAATGATTTTTTGTTTGAAAATATGGATGACATTGATCCGGAGGAGATGTGGTTTCAACAGGATGGCGCTACGTGCCATACGGCGAACGCAACCATTGACTTATTGAAATCAAAATTTGGCGATAAGTTGATTTCGAGAAATGGACCTGTCAATTGGCCTCCAAGGTCGTGCGATTTGACACCTCTCGATTATTTCCTGTGGGGCTACGTGAAGTCACTGGTTTATGCTGATAAACCAGCAACAATTGACACCTTGGAGGCCAGCATTGTTCGTGTTATTCGTGACATACGGCCAGCAGTGCTCGAAAAAGTGGCCCAAAATTGGACGTCCAGAATGCGCTTCGTCAAGAACAGCCGCGGTGCCCATATGCCCGAAATCATTTTCAAATGTTAATGTCACGTATTGATCTATCAAATAAAAAAAAAATTTTGATTACAATTTAATTTTTTGTGTTATTTTTTACAATTTCAAGTTCTATCGGGCTTAAAAAAACACCCTTTATAACCATTATTAGTAATTTTGAAAATTTTTCATAAATTAATTTTTCTTTGTATGGCTCTGATCCCATAGAATATTGTATTGAAAGTTGATTAAATCTTACTTCTGCAGAGTTACATACAATTTTGTGAAGAACTATACATTTCAAAGGATGTAGACATATATCTAGCAAACAATCTAATTATAAACCTGATTTCTCCTCTCGTTAAAGCAATTTAAATCAGATTTGTTTTAAATTAAATTTACTTATTTATGTAATAAATCAAATTTCATTAAGCACAACTTTTTTACTTGTCACGAACTGTACACTGCACTCTGTATGTGTGAAGAGCAAACTACACACTCCTATACATACAACTGAAATTTGCTTATGCAAGTAAAAAAAATGTTTTAATTTTAAAAGAAAAATATAAACTCACGTGTAAATTTTGCTGCCTTGTAAGCTTCTTATCGTCTGTTGCGTTCTGTAGGTAAATTCTCTTGTTAACTGAGTACTTTTGGCCAAGATGTCATCGTTGTATACCTTTTCCGAAGCCAATAACACTTTTCCATCACTGTTGTTAAAGTGACCACTTAAATCTGTGATGGTGTTGATATTATTGTCTACTGCTGTGGTAATTTGTGTGCTTAATTGTGAAATTTGAGGAAATCGTTCGTACAAGTAGTTGTTGTTGTTAGAAATATCCAATTCATTAATTAGAAGGGATGCAGCAGTTGTGGGTGGTGTTAACGGTGAACGGTTATATGTTGAAGATAAAGGTGTTGAAAATTTTCCATGACCAAAAGGACATTTGGAGATAAATCCTGTAGACATTTCAGAATCTGTTGTTTCCACAGTATTTTTTGTGCTATTGTTATCAGTATTCTGATTTAAGGTATATTGTTGGTGTTGCAGTTGTCTTAGATTGATCTCTTCGCTTTCAGCACGTTTTCGCATCGTGTATTTAATAGTTTTTATTATTTTCGTTGGCATACCATTTTCTATGCACTTTTCGATTTGTTCGTTTTCTAATATAGAATTATGGCACATTTTGTTAAATTTAAAAATATTTTAAAGACATAAAGCACTTCCCTCTTGTATACTCAAAAACTTTTAATAATTTTTTTTTATTTATTCCTTGTTTAATACGTTTGGGGTACTTTTTATTTAATTAACGGTGGGTTTTTGGCTTATCGTTATTTATTAATAAAAATTTTTGGTATTATTTAAATGCAATTAATTTTTTTTTCTGATTTATTGTAATTTCTTTTTTCACTTTTTTTTAAATTTTGTATTGCGTGTGTTGGACTCAATTAATTATATATTGAAATATTCTCTGTATTGTTCACAGAGTGGAGCCAACTACCCGACTTTCACACTTTGAGTTGATAAATTGTAGTGATTCGCTATCCAATTGTGTGCAGTGCTTTTATTTTTCTTTCACAATTATTTTTCACACTTATGTACTCACTCATACAACTATGGCTTTAACATTTGTGTGTAATGGCTCTGTTATTCATTCATGCTGAATTGGTTCCTGTTTTTTTTTTTGTATTTTTTGCCGTTGTCAAATTGGTGCTTTCAGCAGAGTTTTTAGTGCTATTTAAAGTTCGAAGCAGACAATTTTCGGCTAAGTGTTATTTCTTTTTCGGTGACATCAAATAGTTTCGAAATATAAAGTTTAAAATTTGTTTAATTGAAGAACAAAGCTAAAATTAACAAGATATTTGAGTATATTATAGATAAAGCTTTAAAACTGTTTAAAATATCAATTAGAAAAATTATAACTATTTCGTATAAGTATATATAAATGTGATTGTATTAACGTCAACACCTGCACAGAGTGCTAAAACCAGTCAGTGGTTTTACCACTGTGTTAAGTTTCTGACGACGAACCACCCGACCCTATTTGTCATGTTGTGTAACTTCATCATGTTCACAGGTGACATTTCTTCTTATATGAACCTTGCTAAAGAGCTCGCGACAATTTTCGCCCTTAATTGGTTATCAGCTATATAATTGGATTTGCGATCCGAAAGAAACCATACAGGTCACCATGTAACTGCTTCTGTTAGAAAGCAACAGCACCCAGAACCATTGGTGGTTACCCGAAGTCCAACTCAATGTCGTGCACCAGTCGCTAAACCGCCTCCGAATTAGTTTTTTCGCTTGGTGATAAAACACAGCCAGCACGTTTTTTCCGTAGAGACCTCGCCAATATGCAGTCAGTTTACTGATTCTCGTGGCACCAGATGGGCCTCTCTCTGGTCAGTCTTGAAAATATTTCCATTTCCCTAAAACACCAATCGTGAATAAATTCCGCAAAAATGTTGTCGCTTATTTTTCTTATTTAAAAACAATTTACATTCATATCTTACTTTAATTTGAACAAAAATTCCACGAGAAATTCATAAAGCAAATTTGTACTTTGAGGGTAATAAAATTTTCATGAAAAAAACAATTTGACCAAAATTCTTACAAGTTTTGGTATTCAACAACCAGAGATGTTGGTAACACCTCTATATCTCGTACTGAAAATACCGGAAGGATGGGACACTAGTCACGGTAAAATTACCCATGGGTTTATAAAAGTATACAATGCTAAATGGTGTCTCAGTAAGATTTCTATTTTTAAATTTTTTTGTACAAGTGGCAAAATGGAGCGCTTTACATAAGAACAATACATTATAACTGTACAAACTTCCTACTAAAATTTGAAAAGTTATAATGAGACCGCTCGCAAATTTCGAAAAATTTTCTGTCGAGAAAGTGCGCTTAATTTTAACAACCATTCGAGAGTGTCAAAAAAATTTAAATAAACTAGGTCGGTTATGGCCACTTAGACTTCTGTGCGGCAACGTACAGTAGGTTTCTTAAAAACATTGCTGTTATTAACAAGAGAGCATCACCGAAAACCTAAAAACATCAATTGACATCGTTTTCAATTAAACCAGTAGACCATAGAAAGTTCGTTCATTGGGTAATAAAGCTAATTTTTTCGAAAAAAGTCATTTCCGATGAAGTGCATTTTCATCTAAATGACTTCATAAATACACAAAATTATCGAATTTTAGGTTCAAAAAATCCTAATGCAATCCATTTATTATTTACCCACAACAAGCAAGAAATTATGAAATTAAATTATGAATCATCTAATTTAACAACGTACGATTTTTTCTTTGTGGTTTTGTGAAATCGTGGGCTTGCGAATAAACCAGAAACAATTCCTGAGCTAAGGGCTTGTGAAATCTTGGGTTTGCGAATAAACTACAAACAATTCCTGAGCTCAAATCCGACATGCCATTGGATCATGGAAAAATTCACGAAAAGAGTAATCGTCTGTCACCAAAGCAGTGGGTCCAATTGACGGATATTTAATTCTATACTTAATCGGTGCAAGTTTCTTTATAATCCAATAAACGAATCACATCTAGTGTAAAAAATATTTTTTTTTATTTTAAAATTAAAAATAACATTCATACTGTAACACCCTTTACAATGAAGTTTTCTTAAATAATTTTCAAAAATTTTTAATGTCATAAAGTAAATAAAATTAAAAATTTTAAATACTTTTTTTTAATTAACCGGTTACTTCTTGGTTTTTGTGCTTTTTTGAAATTTAAAGTTGACAACGCTGGTTATATCATTAATGTTATGCATTTATGCTCATTGCTCTTCTCACTGTCGCAGCGTTGTCAACTTTAAAATTTCAAAAAGCACCATAACCCAGGAAAAAACGCGTCATTCTCAAAAAAAGCACTAAATTTATAATTTGTAAATTATTTTTTTTATTTATTTAATAAAATTATACATTTATATAAATTTCTTTACAAATAAGACATTTTTAAATGAATATCAGAATAAATAACAAAAAAATTTACAAAAATCAATCAAACGAATATCTTTTAGTCAGTCAGTACAGATTTACATAGATACATATATTTATATGTAAATAAAAATAAACAAAAACATTGGAAAAAAGAACAAAAATATTTAATTATTAAAGTAGTTATCAATTCACAATATATCACAGGAGTGATGCATTGTAAAAAATTTATTTCAACACTTAGAAAAAATTACGACAGGATTAATTTTTCCATACCTGATGCATTTATACGACGTTTAATAAACATATGTGAATTTGTTGTACAAAATATTAAAGAAATTATTCACCAAATAAGTACAACTATTATTTAATATTTAAATATTTTTATATTACATATTAGAGTAATTAAATAGAACTATTTCTAACTAAAAATTATGAAAAATTTTAATAAACTTGCAGTTTAATAATTCGATTAGGATTTAAGCTTTTCTCTGTGTAAATAATATCAAATATCAATGTTAAAGTCTATTATTTCTTCATTATTATCACTATCATCTGGCCACAACATAGTCTTAATTTCAAATTGTGATGCTTTATAAACATCATTGCTATTAATCAGAATATTTACTTCATCAGCTATTTGGTAGGTTTCACAACAGGAATTTTCCCGTTTAAGCCCATTTTTAATGTGAAGTAAGGCATTAACTGAATTTAAAGACATTCGTTTGCGAATTTTAGATTTAAACACATTCATGGGAGCGACAAAAGTTTAACGTTTAAGTTTAATGCTTCAAAGGGATTTAAGTTAACTGCATCTTTGTACGATTTAACTTCAATCCAAAAATCGACTGGATTCAATATTTTGCCATTGGTAACGGTAAAATATCTTCTTTTGTATGTGATAAAACATTTCTAACATTAATTATGTTAATTTTACTCAAAATTTCAAGGTTTTCTGGTAAAATTTTTAAACGTTTAAAGTTGTGGGACGCTAAAAGTTTGCTTTAAGGATTAATCATTTATAAGATGATCTCAAAAGAAAGAGGAATTTCTTTTATTCACATTCACCTCAAATGCATATACATATGTATAAAGTTAGACATTTTGAAACAAAAACTTTCTGGGCAATCAATTATCTTATAAATAATTAAATTTTTAGTGTAATATTATTTTCTTGCCGAGTTGCATGTAATTGTACTATAAGTTAAATTTTGGTAGTATGTATATAAATTTACACTTACAAAAAATTTTTTTCAATTAATTAATTTGAATTTTAGTGTTTGGTGTCACCGAAATAAAAAGAAATTCACTAAAAACTAAAAAAAAAAAATCACCAAGCACTGACTCACAATTTTTCCGCTTTCTAAATGTTAAAAATCACCAAAAACGGTGATAAAATCACCGAGTTGACAATGCTGCACTGTCGTATCTCATTGAGAGTGATTAATTTGCTGAATCGTTTTATGTGTGTTGTGTTAAACTAAACTAAATGAACAGACCTCCTAACTTTTTTGTTCATAATACAAATAAATACGAGGGCAGGATGGAAAATAAATTTGTCTTAGGCTTAAGGATTTTTAAGTTTCTGTGAATGTTGTAGATTTTTGTTTGGCTTCAGGTCATAATTCAATTTTGTTGTTTTATTTATGTTTTTACAATATTTCAACCTACTTCGTAGATCATCATCAGCGATACAATAAAATTTTTCTGCTAGCACTTTATCAAAGTAAGATTAATGTAAACGTATTTATGATCCCCAAAACTCCAGCATTAAACCAAAACTTCATCAGATTCCCGATCAGTTTTTCGAATTGAATTATCATTTTCAAAATAATTTTGAACAAATTATTTGCCTCTAAAAAATATGCAGTATGTATATATATATACATATATATGTATATCCCTTGTCAATTATTTTGTTTTCCAAAAATTTTTTAAATTTGGTGTAACTTTGTTTCGATGAAGTTTCGTTTCGTTTCGTTTCTTTTTCATTTTTTTTAACGGTTGCTATTTAGTTGTTACTAGAACCATTCAACATTTAATACACTTTAGCGATTGCCTTTGTATAATAATATGAGAACCTATATCTCGTGATATTGTATACTTTTTTATAAAGTATATTTGGGGGTCATTAAACAGATGTGTTTTTTTTTGTGTGTGTCGAGTTGGTATGAATTTATTTATATTATTTTGTTTCATCAACTGTTGTTGTTTTTGTTTTGTCTTCGTTAGTCTTATGATTGGACGTGCCCTCTAATACGCAAACTTACCCATCGGCTTCTCCAACAACCTACGTCAATAATTGAAAATCATAAGAACAAATATTTTTTTTATCTACATATTTTTGTTTTTGTTATTTTTGGCAAATTTAAAATTATATAGCACGTACTTTGATGAATCAGTTCAAAGTAATTAAATTAAAGTTCTTTCTAGTCTGTATATTTTTGTTGTTGTTATATTTTCGTAAAATAATATGTACTCGTATGTATGAACTACTAAACTACTAAAAATAATTTATTTTTCAGAAATATATTTTTGTTTAATTGAAATATGTATAAACTGTAAATGTATAAATTTGTTTGTAATATCACATTGGGAAAATTACATTCTTCCATTGTAACATGCTGTCAATTTTTTTTTTTTTAATTTTTTGGTTGGCAACGCTTGACAGTAAAAACAATGACAGCAAAGTTACATCAATTTTGGGATTTTGAATTTCAAATGGATGATAATAATTTTTGAAAGTTTTCCACGGTAAAGGAAAAATAAATGCTACAACATAAACGGGTTTAATTTAAGTTTTTTTCTTTACATGTTCGGTTGATAAAAGTCGAAATTATGATAAATTTTATGCTTAGATTTTTAGAAATTAATTTCACATTACCAATGTATTTATAATCTTGTCACCATTAAACCACTGTTTCCTTAAGCAAATTTATGTCAACTGATGTGTATCGTTTTATTGCGATCACGCGTTTTTATTGTCATTTGGTATGATGTAAAAATAACATTTTAAATTGCACTCAACTTTTTTCTCTATTCGCCATTAGTGGACTCCTTATCGGAATTATTGCATAGAATGCAAGTTGTTTTTTTTTATTCTTAAGTAGATTTATATCTTTAATGTAGCAATAAAAATTCATTTACAATTATCATGCACTAGACAACTGTAGGAAAAGATGAAAAATATGTAAATTCATAATCCCTAATAGATGACAACGTGGGACACATACTTGGTGACTGTGGGCTTAAATTTAAAACCTAAGTATATTGATAAAAAAACCTAATTTCACCGGAAATGAGTAAACATTTGATTATAATACTACGTAGTTGGACAAAACTTCAACAAGGCCTTTACCATACAAATGTTCTTCTAATTGACCATTTAATGACCAGAATTTTTTAATACCCACGAGTACTTAGCGAAAGCATTGAACTTCATTTGCAAATTAACCGGCTACTCGCTCTTATTGGTAGTTTAGAGTAATAAACTGTGAAGGTTTTTCAAAAATTGACAACTATAGCATTAATGTAAGAAAGATTTTTTGCAAATCTTAAGATTTACTTGCAAAATTTAGCTGAGAAATTTTGGGTAATTTTTGAACTGTTTGGGTTTTGAAAATTGAAAAAAAAAAAACAGAAAATTTGCAAAAGTGATATTTGGGACATAAATGAATGCTGTCACTTTTAAAAGATTTTTTCGTGTTTATATTGCTCGCGGCTACGAAGGTTGTCCATTTATGAGCTACATACTTCCAGAATTTCAATCGGAATCTCACCAATGGCAGCTGTAATGTTGTCTTATAGGGGTGGAATTGCAGCTGGCTTGCCCCTGTACACGAAAGATTTCATGTATTAATTGCTCACCAAACTTGTACCAGATTGCTTGAAAATTTAACTTTTTTGACTTTAATAAAACATAAACACTTTTTTATACCCTTCACCTGTGGTGCACAAGGGTATATATAGCTTTGTCATTCCGTTTGTAATTTCTACAATTTTCATTTCCGACCCCATAAAGTATATATTTTCTGAAAGCTTATGAATAGAGGAGTCGATTAAGCCCTGACCGTCTGTCCGTCTGTCCGTCTATCCGTCTGTCCGTCTGCCCGTCTGTCCGTGTGTTGGTTGAAATCAACTTTTAGAAGCAACTATATGTTCCTCAGATCTGTATATGGTATCAATCTCTTGGAAATATCCAGGAATGAATCGCTATTGAAATTCAGCACAATCGCCCCATAACTTTCTGAGATATGAGCAAAAAACCACGACCACCTCGTTTTTTTTCACAATTACAACAACAACATACATACATAGATACATGTAAAAAACATACCAAACAAAAAAAATTACAAAAAAAAAAAATATTAAAAATAAGAAAAAAATAATAAAAAAACTACAAAAAAAAATTTTAAAAAAATTTAAAAAAAAATTTAAAAAAATTTTTTAAAAATTTTTCTAAAAAAATTTTTTAAAAAAATTTAAAAAAAATATAAAAAAAAGTAATAAAATATAAATAATATATTAAATAAAATAAAATAAAATTTTTTTGGCTCAGCTGGGATTCGATGCCACATTTATTCTAACGTGTACGTATGCACGTATTTTATATGGGATGAATGGTGATACAAACAATTGTTATTGCATGACTACACGTTGTGAAGGGTATATAAGATTCGGCACGGCCGAATATAGCACTGTTACTTGTTTAATTTATATTATATATAATTAGATTTAAGAATATAAAAAAGATACATATAATTTCAGAAATTCACTTTTGAATATGTATAACCTATTTACATAAAAAGAAAACTAAAGGCTGTGGCACAATGAATCCGTCGTCCGTTTCAACTGACAACTAAGTTAAAATACATGTTTTCTTATGAGTGTTGTCACATTCAGTACGTCTCCGTCAACGCAAAGTGCGAAAGTTGACCAACTTTTAACTTTTGACGTACGTCGAGTACTTTGACAACTACCATATGGTTGTGCGCAAAAAGCGAAGTCAACCGGCTTTACAGCAGCCGCCGTACTTTTTTGTGATGCATGAACCGCCACAGAAGCATGCAGTTTTTTTTTCGGTTCAAAACTCTTTTTTTATATATAGATTATATGAATTTGAAGCTAAATGGACATTTTCTTAAAAAAATATTATTTTGTTCTATTAATTTTTTGTTATTGTGAAGATAAATAAAAAAAATTATATAATTATTATCGGCCTTCAGCCGCCGCTGTTTGTTTTTGATTAGTCGCAGCAGTCGACAATTTAACTGCTGATTGTGATCCGTCAACACAAAGTACTGATTGTGCCAACCCCTCTCCGTCAATACGTTGATGTCAGTTGAAAAAGTTAAAGTTTGACGGACGACAGATTCATTGTGCCACAGCATTAAGGCATGATTTCGGTAATAACTTGCTTGATATATTTATATCATAACAATTACAATTTTGCGAATACAGCCAATCCATTGTTTTGATGAAATCGCAAAGTGTTGCAGTTTTTAATTTGTTTCTCTCTTTGGCTTTAATTATATTTTGGTAAGAAAGTACATATTTGTCTTACAATTTTTGTAAATTCTGGACACATAATATCATTTGCCTCATCTTGTATTTAAGAAATCGGTAATAATCGAATCTTTGTGAAATTTCAATATTTCAACATCAGCAACAATGATGAATTATTATATAGAATTCCTTAAATCAACTAATAAGCAATTTGTGTACCATTGTATTTTTCGAGTTTAAGTAGTACCAAAAAAGTACTTTTCGAGCTTAAATAGTACCAAAATAGTGCTTGTCGAGCTTAAATAGTACCAAAAAGTACAATTGTACCAATTTTCGCCATCGTTGGTTCATTATATCGCGTGCCGTGTTAGATGTGGTACTGCTTTGTGATACCAAATGTCAGCCAAGTCCAGCTCTCCATTATAGGCATCTTGCGGTATCTTGCTCCATTAAATAACACAAGTACTATTGTTGACAACAGCGACGAATTAACATATCGATATCCTCATTGACATGTCGGGATTTTTATTGACACTGGCCGATACATTGGCAATATTCTCCTCGCAACGCAAGTTTGTAGATTATTGTCCAATAAAGTAAAACTGGTGTAAAATTTGGTCACAACAAGCGTTGTTCATTTGTAAGCTTATTCGTGGTAAAATGTCAAACCTTACTGACATATGTCACGAATCATTTTTTTATACTGAACAACTGAATACCAAAAAATTAACCTTCATAAACAAAAATGCAATAGTATTTTTATTATAATTAAACATTTGGTTGTAAAAACATATTTTTTTCACTTTCCAATCGAATAAATTGAATAAGACATTTATTTAAAAAAATAAGGCAATTAAAAATGCATCTTTTCTTACCTTTACATCGTTTTATCTATCCGATGTTAAGTTTGCCCCTTTTGTCCTGTTCATGCAGTACATCTGTAGTGTACGGTATCTTTGGCAACTTTGTAGATCTCATTAAAACAAATATGTATTTTTATGAATTATTTTTACCCTCTTACTCCCCCATATAACGCAAATTTTTGGCTGTATGTCGTTTTCTTGAAAATGTTTCTTACGCCCAATTTATTTAAATGCATATTTAGTTATGAAATCTTGTATTTAAGTTTATGTTTACGTGCTGTTTTAAAAGTTTACCAATATATTTTTAAAAATTAATTAAAAAATTTCTAAGAATAATAAAAGTCAAGAAAAAAAAATCAAAACTATTGTTAGTTAAATAAAATAATACTAACAAATCACCACATAAACATACAAACGCGTATAAGTGAACGTACAACATAGTATACATTTTTAACATAATCTGTCTAAAAAAATGTTTTTAACCCTTTTTAATATGACGGAAGTTTATTGTTTGATAATTCTATATAATATGTACAACTACAATGACTATCGTGAATACGTGATATGTTGGCTCATCTCCAAGTGAACTTTGCACGCACTTATTTCCAGATAATTTTGATAAAAAATTCACTAAATTAGATAAGAAAACCATTAACATCGGCAAAGTATTGCTGAAAGTCGTCAAAAATAAATAATTTTTTTGCTATTTTAGGTTTTACATATAAATACATTATTGTTAAGAGAAAAAAATATTATATATGAGTTAAAATTACGAATACAATATTATCAATCAAAAATTTATTTGATTTTGCTCCAATCATCAAAATGATGGCCATTAATTAAATAAAAATTAAAAGTATTAATTGAAAAAATATTGGAAAAATTTTTATTTAAATTGGTATAAATTTTAATTAATGGAACATATTTATGTATTTACCTCAAAAATCTTCCGCAGATTGTTCAATGCAGTCCAGTGAATATTATTTACGAAAGTAATTTTCGACACGCAACATTTTTCTCTAAGAAAACAACATTGCTTTCTTTATTTGTTTCGTAGGCAGGCAAATGAAACATGTTTTTGCAGCTGTTTTGTGGAATAGTCTGGCACCCTTAACAGATTTTGTTGCAATTTTTTTAAGTAGTATAGAATTATGTCAAATTACCCTGTGAATGAATGGGATTTAAATTGCATTTGACTGATTGTCTCAAAGTCAAGATAATTCAGACTATCGCAAAATGCTACAGTGAATTCCGTGCAATCGCAAGCATTTTCTCAAGACTAGAAAACGACTTCAATCTGCCAGCCTATTAGACAAATATCATTATCTTCGATTTTTTAGATGATATTGTAAGGTTTTGTATCCTTTAATGAAAACTAAATATTATCCGGCTCATCGTACTCCGATTAAATATGAGTACCTTTACTGGACCTCTGACACAGGTCTCTTTATGAAACACCATACGAACCTATCATCCACTTTTGCAGGTTTATAAAGTTTATCCATTGAAAGAGCCCGCAACAACCCAACACCACCACAGTTCCAGGTTCTTTGCAAGTTCATCAGTTCGTCGGACGCTTCTTTATCAGCTATATTCACGCGTCTCTTTGCACACATCAGCGTCACCACATTTGTAAAGTCATACCTTTTGAGCTTTGAAAAACCGTTAAGCACCAAATAGGTGTATACATCCATCCTCTGTAATCGTTTTATCGCCTACTGCTTATCAATCACAATGAGAATTGTCTTTCCTGACACTCCAACTCTAACGAGTGCAGCAATCAAGCATCTCTGACTGATAGACGGACACGTACTCCCTCAGACTCAAGGTGCACAATAACAGTAGGTTTACATGATGAGTTTTATGACGTCTAATTTTGGACGTCATTTTTTGTTTGGTAGCAAGCGGTGTAAAGAAGAAAGGGGGGTAGAAAAATAGACATGGTTTCTGTTTTCATGGTTTTTTTTTGACACTTCGCTTTACAGTTTTTTCTGTTCTTTCTGTTACGTTTTATTTTTGTATTCTCATCAACTGGATTGTGCTTTTTGACTGATAAAACAAAATATTAAACAGTAATAGTTTTTTCGACATTCAAAATAAAGAAAATAAAAGATATTAAAAATATATATTTAATAGTCTACAATACAAATTAGAAATTAGACGTCCAAAAAAAACCATCGTATAAATTTGAGTAGTTTTTAGTAACAACTTCAAAAGGGAATTTGAAAAATTGGACATCATATAAAATTCATCATGTAAATTAGCTGTAAGTCTTATTTAAGTGGGTTTACACCAACACTTGCCCCCTTGTCCATATATAACTTATCAGTTAGAATACTGATAACACTATCCATATACTCATTGATCCATCCGCTATGAGCTTGCGATGTAGCATTTTCTCTCGACACATGCTCTTCATCGGCATCTGAGTTTCCTTAATAACTTTATGTTCGATGTCCAGGATTGTTATATGCCCCAAATTCGACCTAAAGTTTCCCTTATAAATAAGCAATAATCAAAGCATTAATTAATTTATCTGCCATTAGACAGGAGGCGGGAACGTAATTGTTAGTCTCACCATCATCGTGTAAATCAAATGTGCAGCCTTAGGCGAAGTCTCCCACCTTTAGCCGTATACCCGTTTACATTGATGATTTAAAAACCTTTTTGCCTTCTGCATTCTTGTTTCAAAACGTTAATTTTATGTTAGTTTATATCTATCGTTACTCTCAAACATTGCTGGACACCTTAATTTCGGCTTCAAAAAGCATTTAGGATCCAAAACTCTTTTCTTTACCCTTTCTTCCTCTTCTTCTTGTAAAAAGCATGGTATCTGTTTCCCAGCATTTATGGTAAGATCCCGTTCACAACACTGATTTATCTTTCAGAAAGATGAAAACTGGCAAAATTATTTAAACTTCATATGTCTTAAGAGAACAACAGTTGATGTTTTTCTAATGACTGCGATATTGTAAGTTTAAGTACTAAACGTAAAAATTGATAAATACAAGTACCTGTTGCTTTTTTAAAGAGGAGTTTAATGATAGTGTTGTTGTGATAAACAAAAACGCCTTCTTGCTTTAAGAGGAAAATTATCTATGAAGTTGTATACATAAACAAATGAGGAGTCATCACTAAATACACCGTGTAACATTAATCAATTTTTTGTTGTTCTATTTTGCGTAATTTATACGCATTTATTTATGCGTTTATGGGAAATATCAAATAAAAATATTTTTTGTTCTCTTTTATATAATATCTGTATTAATAGAAAATACCACATACATAAATATTTATATCAAGTTAAAATGTTGTTCATAATTATTTATATAATTTTTGCAACCTTCAAAATTTTAAAGTAAAAATTACAAAATATCAGGGCGAAAATTACGGCATTCGAACGTGATCGAAATTTTAAAATTCTTATTAGAATCTCTATATCAAAAACATAGCCAACTCTATTGATCGTTCGAGTAAAATTTTGTTCGTGATCACATGCCGTAATTTGTCCTAGAAAGGAAATGTAGACTACATTAGGTGTGTAAATTTATGGATATTAATTTATGAGAACTTTTTATATCAAAAAAGCTTGTTACACGGTGTTATCGTCTAAATAATAAAAATTATAAACAAATCCAGCGACACACCTTCTTTTCTGTTAATTTTCTGTTCTCTGTTATAATACTGTTGCAGCCTCCACACTTACTATACAATGGCTGAATTGAATATTTCAGAGCATAACATATGATTATAGTCTGCTGTTTATGTTAAATCATTGAGCATTAAACTTTAAATGTGTTGTTTTATAATTCAAGTGAGCGCCTTCAGTGAAAACTTAACATGTTTTGTTATATTGCAACGAAGCAAATCACATGCACAAAACATTTCCACTTGAAGCAACAAATAAGTTCTGCCCAGTGTTGCCAAAACATCAAAATTATATTAAAAAAATACTTTTTTTAAAAAAAAAATTTTCTGCAAGAGTTTTTATAAATTTTTTGATTAAAAAAAGGGAGCAATAATTTTGTATTTATTTAAAATTTTTGTCAAATTTTCTATTCTATAATTTAATATTTTTTTTTTAAATTCAGTTCGACAATCCTTTTGTTATACCCTTCACCTGTGGTACCCCGTTTGTAGTTTTTACAATATTTATTTGCGACCCCATAAAGTCTGAAAGCTTATGACTAGGGGTGTCGATTCAGCCATTTCCGGTTGTCCATGTGTTGGATTAAATCAAATTTTAGAAGCCCCTATCAATCAATATTTTGCAAATATCCGCGAATGAATAGTTATTAATATCCAGCACGATCGCCCATAACTTTCTGAGATATGAGTAAATGAACAAGACTGCCTCTGTTTTTCCTATATTTTTACCACAAAAATCAAAATTTTTCAAATCTACGTTAATTTATAAAGGCGTTTGCTACTATTTAAAGGTACGATATTCCCCTTAAAATATTCCTAGAAATTTTTGAAAAAATTTATTACTAACCGGCAAAGGTATAGGCAAAAATAATATAAAAAAATATATACATTTCTTTTGTCAAGTTAATAAAGCTTGTAGTTAATTTTTAGACATGTTAGAGACACCATAATACAGGCCGAATCTCGAAAATTACTACTGAGAAAAACTGAAGAATCGGCTTAAAACTATGTTAGATATAAGAACAAAAATACAAAAGCTTTGGTGTTTTTCCTAAAACTTACAACCGTGAAAAAAATATCTTGTATATATAGGAATATAGGACACTAAAAAAATTTAAATCCAAGATGGCCGCCACTACAAAAAGGGTGCAATAAATTTATATATTGGTCAAATCTAGTAATTAAAAATGTGGAATGTGGAGCCAGTGGAATACAGTAAATAATGAAAAATTTAAAATCCAAATTGGCGTCCGAAATAAAATAGCGGATATATGACTCAAAAATAGTAATTACGGCTATGCCCTTTCAATTTCCACAATATGGGTATCAAAGCAAGGGCTTGACTAATATAATATAGTAAACTTTTTTATAGTTAAAATCCACGATGGCACTCTTAACAAAGTGGCCGATAGTGTTTTTTCAACCCAATCAAATTAAAGGGCTTAACAAGAATACATACATACATATGTATGTATAACAATGTAAAAATTCAAAATTGGCATTGGAAATAATAAAGCAAAATGAAAGGTATTGTGAGGTCACTATACCTACTTACAAGGTGGTGAAGGGAAAAAATCCAAGATGGCGCCCTAGATTAAATGGCAAATATATGAGTCAATTATAGTAGTTAAGGCTTTGTCCCCTTTTACCTCCACAATATTGGTATCAAATAAAAGGGATTGGCCATTACAATGTAGTTAACTATTAAAAAAGTGTAAAATCCAAGATGGCATCTGAAACAAAATGGTGGAAATTTTTTTAACCCCAAATGGGTATCAAATGAAAGGGCTTGAATAGTAGAATGTATTTAATTATGTAAAAGTTTAAAATCAATAAAGAAAATGACATAACATGAAATCTAAAATCTAGGCTTAACTAAGATGTGGTGTTTATACCAATGTACATGACGGTAAAGGGTATTATCAGATTCGGCACGACCGATTAAAGCGCTCGAACTAGTGCTGGTATTTTATTTATATATTATGTGATCTTGTTATGATTTAAAACAATAAAGCATTTATGTAATTTGCAAGAAAATTGCAATGTTTCGCAATTTTGAGGAAACGTAAAATTTGTGACGTTTTAAGAACCAAATAATCAAAAATTTCTATTATTATCCATTAGGCACTCTTTATCAAGAGTACTTAAGTGTACATACTCTAACATCTAAGTCCTATAAATAATTGGATTTCTTTAAAACTCAAACTCTACTTAGCTGACTTATGTTTATATAAATTTTCAATAGGAGCGAAGCGGGTCGCCGTCTGAAATTGTTTGCTCTTTTATATCTGTTTGTTTACATTTTTTTGCAATTGTATGGTTTAATTGGTTTAAATTGCAAAAAAAAAAAAAAAAAAAAAAAACAATAATAGTAATAAACAAGTAAGAGCACTATATTCGGCTGTGCCGAATCTTTTATACCCACCACCAATTTTGTGTACATTTAAAGCACAATATTTATTATTTTGTTAATCGCTATAGAATAATCTCTTTATAATAAAATGTGTATCACTTTCTTTGTGAAGGGTGGTTAAATTTTAAGAGCCCATGTTTAAGGTGAACCACATCTAAACTTCAACTTTTTTCTTGTATTTCATTTGACATTTCTCAATGTCAGACTAACTCAATTTGAACCGTGGAAAGATACGCAATCAAGCAACGCTTTTAAATATTAAAGATTTTTATAAAAATGGGCGTTCAAATCAAAATGCATTTTGTGCACTTCGTGATTCTTTTGGTCAACATAATCGTTCGAATTCGTCCACAATCGTGAAAATTGTAACAAATATTTAAATGTCTGCAAAGCAGGTCTGTATGAAATTTGAAAACATCTGTGAATGCCATCTTAGTTCGTTGAATGGGAAACATTGCTGTTTTTCACGATAACGTGGCAAAAGAGCAAGCAACCTCGACTCATCATCGTGCCCAACAATCGAGCATCAAAAGTGTCATTGAAAATATGGACTATTGGATCGTGGTGTGCCGCCTAGGTTAGGGGGGCCATTTGGCCGATATTTTGTTCCATACATAATTGAAGCATACAAATATTATCATTATAAAAATAAATGATAATAATTTCATAATAATTTTATTCAAAATCAACATAGTCCCTTAAAATAAAACCACCCATTATAACTTCGGTATGCTAGTAAAATGTTTTCGTAAATTTAGTCTTTCAATGAAAGTGGCCGTTAAAATACGCGTGTTAATAAAGTTTCTGCTAATAAACATAACTTAGATATTTCAATATAGTCCTTTAGTATTCCAAAATATTTATTCATAGAGAATTTACATGAATTTAAGAGGAAGAAAGTGAATTAAAGGTTAAATTTTAAGGGCCACAGGGTGATTTAAAATATACATTCTCTGCATTTTTCTAAAACGGGAAATTTATTAGTAAGATTTTGATTTTTAAACTTCTATAACATTTTGCTTTTAAAAGATTTCCAAACGAAATAAGTTTTGTATAATTTTAAAATTTGTGTGCCATTAGTACATGAAAATAAATTGTTTATAATGTTGAAATAATTTTTTTTTTTATTTAGGTCAAAATTTTCCTAAATTCCCATTTTTAATAGAGCATAACTTCAGGAGAACATAAGCATAAGTTGTTAGCATGCCATCTAGTAGTTGCTAGTAGAGTCATCTATCTTATCATCTTTATCTTATATTTAGCTACAGTACAATAAATGGCACAGTGTAAGATGAATAAATGCTAATATATGTGACTAATATATCTTTATAAAAATTTAAAGAAAAAAGTGTTATAACGAAGACTTTGACCAAAAAGCCATGTTTGCAAAATTTCAGAATCGTACATATAGTTTTGTCAGTTTTATTACGTTTTAAATTTGAAATATACACTGTGCGGTATAAATTTTCGTACATTTTTATCTATAACTCTTTTCCTAATTCATAAATTTAAGCGATTTTCAGGGAAAAATATTCTTTTGACTCGATAAATATATATTCGAAGTTTCATGACTACGTTTATGCGTCTGGACACAATTCAAAAGTGAAAGTGGGCGTTATAGTAGGCGTGTCAAAGTTGTTTTTGCTAATGAGTACAACTTAGGTGTTTCAATATAGTCCTTTATTATTCCAAAATCTTTATTAATAGAGAAATTATACGAATTTTAGGTAAAACGTTATATGGGAGGTAGGCGTAAAAGTGGGCGTGGCACCTTAATTTTTTGGCATATTAATGAAATTGCCTAGGGGGATAGACGTAGCAAAATTTATCATCATACTTCTAATTTTAGCGGTTTTATGAGCTTTTAAATTTCATTAACGGTAGATAACGTGAAAAGTGGGCGTTATAGTAGGCGTGTCAAAGTTATTTTTGTGAATGGGTTCAACTTAGGTGTTTCAATATAGCTCTTTATTATTCCAAAATCATTATTAGTAGAGAAATTATATGAATTTTAGGTAAAACGTTATATGGGAGGTGGGCGTAAAAGTGGGCGTGGCACCTTAATTTTCTGGCACAGTAATGACATTGCCTAGGGGGATGTACGTAGCAAATTTTATCATCATACCTCTAATTTTGCCGGTTTTATGAGCTTTTAAATTTCATTAACGGTAGATAACGTAAAAAGTGGGCGTTATAGTAGGCGTGTCAAGGTTATTTTTGCGAATGAGTACAACCTGGGTGTTTCAAAATAGCCCTTTGTAATTCCAAAATCTTTATTAATAGAGAAATTATATGAATTTTGAGTAAAACGTTATATGGGAGGTGGGCGTAAAAGTGGGCGTGGCACATTGATTTGCCGTTAAAAGAAAGCGTGTTACCAAAAAGCAAAGTGTGCAAAATTTCAGAGTCGTACATCCAATTTTGTTGCTTTTATGACGTTTTTGTTTTTAAATATACCGAAAAATACACTGTGCGGTATAAATTTTCGTACATTTTGATCGATAACTCCTCTCCTAATGCATAGATTTAGACAATTTTCGGGGGAAAATATTGTTTTTGCCCAGGAAATATATATTCGAAGTTTCATGAGTCTACGTTAAGGCGTTTGGACACAATTCCATTTTATTCGATGTTCGAAGGACACGGTTTTTTCGACCTACCCTTGCTTTTCGAGCTATAACTCTCTTCCTAATATTCCGATTTAGCCCATTTTCAATACCAAACAAACCTTGTCTATAAGAAAGATTCTGGCAAAATTTGAGCCCCCTAGCTTTTTCGGTGCGACCTCTATCGTGCTTTCAACAGACGGACAGACGCACAGACGGACGGACATAGCTAGATCGTCATCAAATCAAACCCTGATTCAGAATATATATACTTTATGGGGTCTAAAATGGATATTTCGATGTGTTACAAACGGAATGACAAAATGAATATACCCCCACCATTTTTTTGGTGGCGGGTATAAAAATAGCATTGTAAGAACGATTGTTTACGTTTGCAATTCATTTTATTACAATATTATTTTACTCAGCATGAGAATTTTTTCGCTTTTTCTGGTTCATATCAGAAGAGAGAACAAAGGTGAATTTGGCCTACGTGACTAGGTTGACTTTAGTGATGTCTGAGCTCTTCTCTGTATAAAATAAATATCTCGGTCGATTTGGTTCGTCTTGTCCGAAGCTATACTTTAGTTTAATTCGTTTACGCTTAGTTATTTGTTGTTGGCGGTTCTTCTTAAATGTTCAATTGTGTATTTTGGGGTGTTGGATATCAAAATTTATGATCGTGTAAAGCAGAGCTTTTAAGGAATGTTTTAAAACTTTGTTTATTACAAAATAAAAAATTATAAAACTTATATTTTAAAAATTAAAATGTTCAAATTTAAAAAATTTTCATTTAAAAAAACTATAAAAAATTTTTAATTTCAGTTAAAATTTAAATAAATAAATTTTTTATAGATTTTTTTTTTTTTTTCAATGAGATAACTAGATTGACATAATTTTTCTTTTAATTATAATTTTAAAGAATACTTTAAATATTGAGAAGATTAAAGGTTTATCTGTTTATAGAGATTTTGTAAAGTTTTACAAATTATATTTATTATGCATTAACTAAAATCTTTGTTATAGTTTCATTTAATGAAAATACTTAACAAAATCTCTAAATTCTAGGTAAACAAGTTTTTTAGTCATATAGATTAGATAATCAAATAAATTTAATATATATTAATGCATTCTTTGACAACACTGATGGGAATAATAACAATAAAAAAATAAGAGCATCAAGCTTTTGTTAATATTTTTTTATGTACATATGTATGTATGTTATTTTTTTTGAACACTTGCAAATTAATTTTTGTATATTGTTTTACTCGTTTTTTTTGCGTTTTTATGAATTTTTCACACAATCATGTGTCCGGTAAAATGCGGGTGTTTTTTTTTTAGAGAGATAAAGATATTTAAATTAATTAAAACACAGAAATAGTTTAAGATATACAGTGAACTCGCAGAAACGTGAACATCCAGTAACATGAACTACCCAAAAACATGAAAATTTTTTTATTACATTGACTACTCTAAAACGTGAACAAAGGCTGAAGGCTCTAAAACGTGAACTTTTATCGAACGTTAAAATCCAATTTTGTAAGCGGGTTCTCCGTAAAAGAATTTCGTAGTTTGTTTGTTTTAAACAACTTTTGTTGCATGATAAGTAGCTTTAGTATTAATGCGGCAGTTCTACTGGAAGCATCTCTCTATGCTGACTATACATATAGGTATATAAATAATATAAACAAGTGATCTCTAAAAATATTATTATTAAAAAAACCAAAAGTGTTAAATCTTCAAGAAAAGTCAGATATTTTAGAGCTTTTACGCAAAGGTTCATCTGTAACTGGTTTGTCGAAAAAGTATAATGTCGCCAAATCGACGATTTGTTCAATACTAAACAAAAAGATTCAATTTCGAAATGCGTTAATAATACATTTTCGGGTCCTGGAAAACGGAAAACACTGCATACTTCGGAGCTTCCAAAAATAGAAAAATCTCTGTACAAATGGTTTACCCAACTTCGAAATAAAAACCTACCGGTTAGCGGCATTATTATTAAAAGGAAGCTATTGAATTGCACAATCAAATTAAGGAAAATAATAATGCTAAACCTCTATTTTGGATGAACTCAATAAATAATTGAGAAATAAGTATCTTAAAAACAACCTTTTTTCAAACCATAGTAGCTATGTAGTACATACATTAAAATATGGCAGAAACTTACAAAAAGTTGAATCAAAACATGTTTCATAGGTGAAAATAACGTACATTCTTTATTTTAAATTAAATAAAAGATAAAAGAGACTAAAATATGTTGTAGAAAAAATGCAATCCAAAACGTGTACAAAATCGAAAACGTAAACACCCTTGGTAAAAATTAGTTCACGTTTCTGCGAGTTTACTGTACATATATATAAAATTTAGTTTCGTTTAAAGATATTTTTTTTATTATGAGTTTTATTATGCTCCAAATGTTGGTTTTAAGTACATGTGGTCGCCAAACACGTTAGCGTGAATTATGCGCGATAAAATGTTATTGCAGTTGCGTGAACGCACATAATTAGACAAGTCGATTTCTTGTAAGATAGTTTACGTTTACATTTACACAACAGATTTTAATCAAAAATATACTATTTGAAAATAGTTTTCGTACTGATATGTACAATCATATTTAAATTGGTTTAATATTTTCGGATAAATAAGCGTTTAAAGTTGCTGTTAACACATATTGTTTATTCTTAAACCAAGTAAAAGCCAACAACTCATTTTTAGAAAACGAAAAAAAACTGTTGCTTACATACGTACTTTTTGAATTTGAAACTTGCAAATTTTGTCACTGAATTATTTTAACTATCCCTCATCACATTTTGTAGTGGTGGAAAATATCTTCATTTATAATTTGATTTGTATTTATGAATTCAAATATCGTCCCACTTTGAAATCTGTCACAATTATAGATAAGCACACCGTCTTCAACATATATATTTTTTAAGTTGTTTTCAGAGATATAAACTCCCCTTAAAGCAATCAGCTGTTAGGTAGAAGTTTACGCAGTATTTATGTTTTGAGCGCCACAGCCATCGCTGTATAAATTTGTAGGCAAAAAAGATTTGCCGAAGTAACTGGCTTTAAAGCCTGACGACGGGCCTAAAATCTTCCGATTAGCCTGAAATTTTTCAGATATTTTTTCTCAAAAAAAAAAAAAAAAAATTGGTTTAATTTAATTGGCATTGCTTTAAATTCGAAAATTCTGTTTATTGTAAAAGTAATTAAATTAATATTAAAATATTACTAAAAAATTAGAATATGAAAAATATTGTTGCTAATTTTAAAAACTCTGCCTTAAAAAAACACCCGATACAAGAATGAGTGGTCACTAGGATGAACGACAATATTTAGTACAAATTATAAAATTATTAGCGAAATCGGACATCAGAGATTCTGTTTACATTTAACAATAGAGCTATAACATTGTAGGCATTATAATTTATAATTTTATTTGTTAGTTGTTTATTTCCATAAATCAAAACTGAAAAGAGCGCTATTTTGTTTTAAAATAATTCATTTTCAATTCAAATTTATAATTTTATATTTAGATTATTTTTTTTTTTCACCCAAATTATAATTAAATTGCTTTTATAATCAAATCACATGTACATAATATGTAAATTATTTCCAAGTGCAAAAACTATTTTCGTTCTTAAAATGTTTGAGAAAAAGTTGAATTTTTTTAAAATAAAATTTTTTGTTTTGTTTATATCTGAAATCCATAAATGAATACAGATGTAGTTGTGTTTTTTAAGTAATTTATCGTATACCAACTAAACCCGATTTACGGGTCTGCCCCTAAATACATATTTTACTGTGCAAAAAGTAAAACTATAAAATATTGATGACGGAGTTAATTTTTGTTTAATTTGAAAAATGATGTGATATAAAATGTTTATATTTCAGAGAAATTTTTCACAACTCACAATTTGAAATTATAGGAGAAGAGAGAGAATATATGAAATTTTGACATTTGAGGATAAGCTGATCATTTGAGGCTGCCTAGTTAAATGTGCCTTAATTTAATCAAATTGACAGCATTAAGTTCAATATAACATTTTAGAAACATTTAAATAATAATAATAAAAAGCTTTTAACGTTTTTCAAATACACATAAAAAGCTTTTAACGCTTTTTGAATACACAGAGCAAATTCGCTGTGCATAATACGGCAGATCGTGAGTGTCTTTTATCACTAACATTTTGTTTGTTCATTATATATTTAATTTTTTTTTAAAGAATCTATTTTTATACCCGCCACAAAAAAAAATGGTGGGGGCATACTTATTTTGTCATTCCGCTTGTAACACATCGAAATATCCATTTTAGATCCCATAAAGTATATATACTCTGAATCGGGGTTTCATTCATGTCCGTCCGTATGTCCATCTGTTGAAAGCACGATAGAGGTCGAACCGAAAAAGCTAGGGAGCTTAAATATGTCAGAATATTTCTTATACACAAGGTTTGTTTGGTATTGGTATTGGGCTAAATCGGAATATTAGGAAGCGATTATAGCTCGTAATGCAAGAGTACGTCCAAAAAACCGTGTCCTTCCAACATCGAATAAAATTGTGTTCAAACGCATTAACGTAGAGTCACGAAACTTCGAAAATATATTTTCTAAGTAAAAGCAATATTTTTCCATTAAATCTATGCATAAGGAAAGGAGTTATAGATAAAAATGTACAAAAATTTATACCGCACAGTGTATTTTTCGGTATATTTTAAATTTAAAACCTAATAAAACTGACAAAATTAAATGTACGATTCTGAAATTTTGCAAACATTGCTTTTTATAACGGAAAATAAATGTGACACGCCCACTTTTACGCCCACCTCCCATATAACGCTTTATCTCAAATTCATATAATTTCTCTATAAATAAAGATTTCGGAATAATAAAGGACTATATTGAAATATCTAAGTTTTATTTATTAGCAGAAACTATATTGACATGCCTACTTTAACGTCCACTTTCATTGAAAGACAAAATTTACGAAAACATTTTACTAGCATATCGAAGTTATACAAAGAAAGTGATACATATTTTAGTAAAAAGATATTATTCCATAGCGATTACTGTTAATAACAAAATAAATAATTCTGTGCTATAAAAGTACATCAAATTGGTGGTGGGTATAAAAGATTCGGCACAGCCGAATATAGTGCTCTTACTTATTTATTTTATTGTTACTCAAAGAAATTTCTTTTAGTTTTAGTTTTTTTTGACATAAAATTAATGGCGGTCGAAATGTTAAAAACAACTGTTTGTTACTTATTTGCTTCTGAGCATATATACACAGCCAATTTTGCTCAAGCTTTTTAAAGTGCAAATGAAGCAAAGTGAAACAAATTGCAAATTCATACATTTTGTTGTTGTGCTAAAAATTAGTGCATTTTTGGAATAATTTGCACAGTTTGCACTACCCTTTTTGAGTCCCTTAATATAATTCATACAATTTATAGAGTTCTTATCAAATATTTAACAATATATTTTTTTTAATTAAAAACCAGTTTTTGAGCCCTTTTAATACCCTTCACCTGTGCTGCACAAGGGTATATAGTTTTGTCATTCCGTTTGTAATTTCTACTATTTTCATTTCCGGCCCCTAAAAAAATATATATATTTTTTGAAAGCTTATGAATAGGGGAGTCGATTAAGCCCTGTCCATGTCGAATGTATATTTCCTGAGTAAAAGGAAAAAAGCATGGAAAGGAGTTATAGATCAAAATATACGAAAATTTATACCGCACAGTGTATTTTTCGGAATGTTCAAAACATTTGCAAACATTACTTTTTCGTCAAAGGCTTTGCGGAAAATAAATATGACACGCCCACTGTTACGTTTACGAAAATATTTTACTAGCATATCGAAGTTTTACAAAGAAAGTTATACATGTTTCAGTACAAAGATATTATTCTGTGCTATAAAAGTATACGAAATTGGCGGTGGGTATGAAAAATTCGGCACAGACGAATATAATGCTCTTGTTTAAAGTCTTTTAAATTTTTTTCCAGTGCTTGAATACATACATAAATACATACATAAATATGCCTAAAGGGTTTAATATCAATGATCATAATACAATAACACATTGTTGAACATTTTTGTATGTACATACATACTATGCATGAATGCCTTAAATACAGGTTTAAGGATTTTTTACAAGTATGTATACATAAATTTAAAAAATGACCCCGTCTCATATGTGCATATTTATTTGATGCCCAAAAACAAAAACTAAAATGTCTTCTATCTTCGTAATTGTGTGTGTGTGGTATAAATATTTTTATTCCATGTACAATTTCTTTGACACATAAAATAATTGTTAAACGTTTTTGAAGACATTTTTTCGATATTCGATGTGTGTTCAATGAACTTTTATTAAAATCGAATGTTTCCTTCTTCTTCAGGTTTTAATTTTTTTTTTATAAAAATTAAATGATTTTTGCTTCTATGTCAAATTATTAGGTAAATTTGATATAATTAGTTATTAAAATGCTAGCGTGTATACGCGAATTTGTCTGCATAGTTATCTGGATTAAAGGTAGCCTATGCGTTTATCCAGATTGTTATCCATCTGTGTGCTAAATTTCATTTAGTTCTATTCAGCCGTTTTTGTATGATTAAGTAACAAAAATTGAAACATACAAACATTCACTTTTATTATATTTATAGGAGTTATTAGCAGAACCCGGACCTCTTTGCTGGCCCCAACAAAGCTTTTGCATTTTATTTATGTTAGGTATGCTATTGTCATAAGTAGTATTTAATTCGTATGAGGGTATTACTCCTCTTCTTTCTTTTTGTTTTCATTACGAAATCATCAATAGTAGCTTGTACTAAATTTAAACCAAATAAAGTTATGTTTTTTTTTAATTATATCAAATGTTTTGTTTTGGATGGTGGGTTGTACCATGTCCCCTGCTCTTATCCTATTGATTTATCGTCTGAAAAAGTAATTATATAAAATTTAAAAACTATAAAAATTTCTAGTTCTGCAGATATACCATTAAATATATATTATTTTTGTAATGGAAGTTTCATCCCCTCTCATTTTGTCTTATCCAATCTTTTAAATAAATTAATTTAAATAAAAATAAATTTTTATTTAAATGTCTAACACTAGGATTAAAAACTCTAACATTTATAGTTTCCAAAATACATACATACGTATCTCATACAGTGATTTATTTTGTTTTTGTATTTTTTTTTTCTATAACTTCCCCTGATGCGATTGTATCGTTTGTTCACTGGAATAATACGAATGAATCGATATTGTAGATTTAATAGTTTTCTAGATGTCTAATAAAATGTATTTTTATTTTGAAGTTGCCACGCCTACAGTTGTTTTCCACCTTACTTTAAACTTAATTATGAAAGTTATTAAAATACTTCACACCAATTTTAAAGACTTTAGATATTTCATTACTCTGGATATGCGACAAAAACTGCTAATTTTATATGGGAAATGGCACGCCCCCTTCAAAATTTAAAAAAAATCCGTAATAATCATTATGAGCTTCATAGATAATTTTAGGAAAAACAAGTAACAGTGCTATATTCGGCCGTGCCGAATCTTATATACCCTTCACAACGTGTAGTCGTGCAATAACAATTGTTTGTATCACCATTCATCCAATATAAAATACGTGCATACGTACACGTTAGAATAAATGTGGCATCGAATCCCAGCTGAGCCAAAAAAATTTTATTTTATTTAATATATTATTTATATTTTATTATTTTTTTTTAAATTTTTTTAAAAATTTTTTTTAGAAAAATTTTTTTAAAATTTTTTTTTTTTAGTTTTTTTTATTATTTTTTTCTTATTTTTAATATTTTTTTTTGTAATTTTTTTTTTTTTGGTATGTTTTTTACATGTATGTATGTATGTATGTATGTTGTTGTTGTAATTGTGAAAAAAACTAGGTGGTCGTGGTTTTTTGCTCATATCTCAGAAAGTTATGGGGCGATTGTGCTGAATTTCAATAGCGATTCATTCCTGGATATTTCCAAGAGATTGATACCATATACAGATCTGAGGAACATATAGTTGCTTCTAAAAGTTGGTTTCAACCAACACACGGACAGACGGTCAGGGCTTAATCGACTCCTCTATTCATAAGCTTTCAGAAAATATATACTTTATGGGGTCGGAAATGAAAATTGTACAAACGGAATGACAAAGCTATATATACCCTTGTGCACCACAGGTGAAGGGTATAAAAATTAGGAAAATCGACACAACCGTTCTCCAGTGATGGGCTCAGCAACGAAAATCATTTAATTTTTATTTACAATAGAAGACGCCAAATTGATTTCCTTAAAAACTTAAATTGGATTACTACGAATATTTAACAAAATTAGACAAATCGGTCCGGCCGTTTTCAGATTTTAAATAAATAAAAAAAATTTCGTAAAACTAGGCGTGTTTAATTTTTCTTTGTGTAAAAACCTAAGTTGTGTTATGACAAACATTAAAACAATGGCGAAATCAGCACAGCCGTTCTTAAGTAATGCCAATTACCAACGAACGAAATTTGATTTTTTTTATAAGTATGCACATACTCGTAGATAAAGATACATTTGATTAGTTATTTTTTAACTTTTACACAGCAACATGAAATTGTCATAAAAAATTTTACTTTATCTATAAAGTAATTTTTTTATATTGTTAAAAAAAAAAATAAAAAAAAACTATTTAATCGTTTTTTTTTTATTACAGGTTTATGAGGCTTTATTCAAACCATTGCACGTCTCACGACATCAATTCAAAAAAGTTCTAAACTGCATGAAACTGATACGTGCTTTAAAATATCAGGAGGTGTATGCACAGGAAAAAGTTACCAAAGTCGATAGCCTGTCTTTGGTTTTATCGGGAAAGTAAGTACATACATACATGCATAATTTCTTTTCAATAATAATTTGTTGAACGGTTTAACGCAAATTACAAAATACTATTAATATTATATCTGTGGCAATGAAGAAAAGATGCTTATGTCTGTTTTCAGTTTTGCAGGAAACCACTACTTTTACATTTTTTAGTTGATTTTTTAAAATTGATTCCCTTTAAAATATATACTATTGTATTTATAAACTCTGCGCTATATATATATAAATTAAATAGCATATTAATTTTCGTATATTTAGCTAAATTATAAGTTAAAAAAAAGTTATAATTCCAACTGATATAATTATTTGAAAATATATAGGCAATAACTTTTTATGCTATAACTTCCTGCAAAGTTGTCCGAAATAGTCGAAAATTTGCTGAGGGTAATTTTGAATTCCGAGAATTGGATGATGTGATTATCTCAATTTTAGCTTATGTCGACTTATGCAGTTTATGGCACAGATATACCTACATATGTATATATAAATTAAACTATTAAAATTAAAACAAATGTTGCTTATTACTATGTTAACACACGCTCCTTAATTGTCAATTTATAATATTCTTGCAATTAAAGGCCTTTATTGAGCTCAATTTACCATACTAAAAATTACTTATAAATTGAGCAATACATATATACTTTATTATTTCACTTATTGTCCAAAACTCGAAATACAACTCTTGAAAAGTATGTTCAGTGAGAAAAAAATTTTATAGGTGGCATTTCTAATGTCAAACAAATAAATATACAAACAACAAAAAGTAAGAAAATTAAAAATGGTTGATGGAAATTTTAATAAAATGTTTAAATAAATTCAAATAGATATATATATACTAGCCAAGCCCGGCGCGCGTTGCTTTTAAGAATAAAAATGCATTCTAAATTTTAATTGAATATCAAGTGCAAGAAGCTAAAACTAATAATTTGCATACTTTGACAAGTGGCATATCCTTCAGTCCTACAGAAACCGACCAGATTCCCCACCTCCACTGAAGGATAAAGGTCAAGGCATATCCATAAGGTATATGCAACGGCGAATTGATACAACAACGCAACTTTTCAGGGGATGTTTTATGTCAAGGCCAATTCGTATATCAGGGACGGAAAAGTTGTTTTTACATATTAAATATAATAAAATTTTAAACTTAAATGTGCATTTCGCATTAAATAACGGTGTATGTCCATTATGTACTATTCAGATTTCAAGCGATCTAAACTCACCGCTTTTCCTAACCTCTTTTTTTAAAAAGTATGGCCCAATAAATAACGTCTTTCGCCACCAATTAATAGTACCTCATGGATGCATTTGTTTTCAGTAGTCACACGATTTTCTAAACCCTAAGCTGAAAATAAAATTCATCGCCGCAATCCAACGAAATTTTTTCATAACACAATTAGTCCTGTCTCAGTGAAACTGGTATCATGGACATGTAGAAATTAAGGGAGTAAGTATACGTTATAGAAAGCTTCTTGAATCACAATTGTTGTCTATGCAGTGCTTCGTTTTAATTAATTATACAGTTTTTTATTAGATGGCTAGTGTGTTTAGTACCCCAACATATTCAGTTTCGATCCAGTTAATTAATCTTTTGGCAATTTTTTTTATTAGTTTAAAAGTAGATTTAATAAAACACATTGTACCACCAAAAAAAAATTAATTAAAGGTATATTTCTTGGTTAAGAAAAGTATGTTTCCCAAAAAAAAATTTTAAATCTGTACAATACGAAAAGGTATAGACCAAAGTGTATACCCGCACGGCGTCTTTTTAGTTCTATTTAAAATTGTAAACGACATAAAACCGAAAGAATTAGATTTACGATTTTGAAACTTTGCAAATATGTATGTTTTTGGCTAATATTATGTGACACGCCCACCTAAATAACGCTTTTGCTTAAATTAATAAAATAATGTAATTTGAAAGAATAATGGTCTCTGTGTTTTAACATCTAAGTAAAAATCGTTATCAGAAATAATTTTGACACGCCTATATTCAAAGCCATCTCTCGCATACAGCATAATTTACTATAAATAAACCTTAAAACGTCATAAAACCGACAGAATTAGGTTCTGAAATTTTAAAAATTTAGGCTTTTGGTTAATATTATTGCAATAATGGAAAATGAAAGTGACACACCCACTTTAACGCCCACCTCTTATATAACGATATTTCTTGAATTCAAATACATAGTTTTTCTATTGACTTAGATTATGGAAGAATAAGGGACTCTATATTGCAATATCTAAGTTAATTTCATTAGCTGAAGTTACTTTGGTACGACTACTTTAACGCTCACTTTTCAAATATTGTGCTAAAAAGAAGTGGGTTATATTACTTAAGACTTAATATAAGAAAATAAATTAGAAGCAAGTTGGTCTTAAACAAAGAAATTGGGTGCCCCAATGGACTAGTCAGTAATGTTCTGGTCTGCTAGTCTGAGGGTTGCGAGTTCAATTCCCGCCAGAGACTGGTCTGATTCTCTTTCTCTTCTTTCTATTTTATTCTTTCTACTCTATTCAGGTATCACAAAGAGATCAATATAATGGACCCCAAGTTAGCTGCAAAACATCTGCCTGCCTACCTACCAAAACAAAGAAATTAAAACATATTTTAGTGTAAAGATATTACTTTATAGCGTTGTAAACCTTATTAATAAATTTTGTGGTATAAAAGTACTACACAAAATCGGCTTTCAAAAATTTGGCACTGCCAAATGCAGTGCTCCTAATTATCTTTTTTATAGGCACCACTTTACCGACTTAGTAAATTTATTAGTAAATTTAAATCTTGTATGAAGAATTAAAAATTTATTAGTTTAGCAGTTTTTAAATGAAATTCCTAATGTATTTTCTATAACTATCTTTGAAGATTGGTGGTATCTCAGAATCAACGAGCATTACATATAGTATTTCCACATCAGTTCCTAGATTCCCCAGAATGGTTTGGTGTATCAACGGATGATTATTTTCAGGTAATACTTAATTATAGATGAAAATTAATAATAAATATTATTGTATGTGGATATGTAAATACAATACATACATATGTAAACGCATTTATAAATTATTTGTATTTTTTAGGTTTCCATTATGGCAATGGAAGAATCGAGAGTTCTGATATGGCATCGTGATAAATTAAAATTATCCATAATGTCGGAACCATTTTTACAAACCGTGTTTGACCACATACTGGGACGTGATGTAGTCAAAAAATTAATGCAAGTAACACAGGTATAATTTTTTTTTGTTTTACTTTAAATAAAAAACATACAAAAAAACAAATACTAAAATAAAATATATTTAAAAATTCCTTAAGTAGTTAAAATTTCCAAAAATTTAATTATTTAACTATTAGGGAACTTGCTACGAATTAGAGAAAACTGGAATAAAAAGTCACTACTAGTGTAGATGTTCTTTAGTATTTTTGTATTTAAAACGTACCATAATGCGTGCTTTCCAACATTTAGACTCTTCTTAAAACAAAAGTGTTATAATTGAACATAAAGCTTCGTTACTTTTGTATTCATATTGTACTTAAATGCCCACTAATATGCTAAATAGATATAATAATAGATATACAGATGACTCGCGGTAACAAAAACACTGCCTTACGTGAACACCGGATAAGATGAACATAATTTTTTTTACACTGACTACTCTGTTGTAGCGTGAACAGTGAACACAGTGAAAGCCTTATAACGTGAAAAAATTTGTCGGTTATCCAAATCGTTTTCATAAAAAGAGGAATCCCCGTAAATTATTGCACAGGTTTAGTTTAGTGCGCGCTGCTGATTTAGCATGATCTAATCTAAAGTTTTTCGTGAAAAATGTCACAAAAACTACCAAAATTCTAAAGATAAACTGAGCCAAAAAAATTTTTATTTTATATATTACTAGCTAATACCCGGTGTGCTTCGCCACCCCAAATTTTAGTATTTAATTCATATGGCAGGTACCACGCCCACTATTGTTAATGCACCCATTTTTTCCATAAATGTTTATTTGAATATCAAAGTTGCTTTTGCAAAATTTTAGTACTCTAATCGATATCGTTTTCAAAATATACGAATTTTAGTATTTAATTCATGTGGCCACGCCTACTATTGCAAGTCCGTCCATTTTTTACCCAAATGTTCGTGTGGATGTCAAAGTTTACCGCACTTAATTTGAAGACTCTAGCTGCATTAACTTTCGTGATATATAATATTTAATACTTATTCTTTAATAGAGCGTGGCACCCTGCCCACTTACAATTTCAAACCAAAGTATAGCCTATAGTTCCTTCCAGACATACAGAAAGATTCTGTGAAAATTTCAAGAAAATAAGTCCAGCCGTTTAACCGTCTATAAAGCACACAACAAACATACAAACATATAAACATACAAACACACATTGATTTTTATATATATAGATTTATATAATAATATATAAAATAAATAAATAAAGCGGAAAAGTTTTCTTTTTTGGCTGCTTTACATTCCTATTCTCTTATTGTAACAGTACATTTAAAATTTTTGTTTACATTTTGATTTTTTATTTAGCTTGAGCGCAATTTATACACTGAACGAATTAATAGTGGTCAAATAATTTTTAATAAATAATAAAGGCCTTTAAGTTTACTTAATTTTTTTAACATTTTGATACAGAATTTAAGAATATTTAGAGGAAATAAAACGACCTTTTAGAAAAGTATAAACTTGCTGTTGTAATTAACATAATTAAATCTTTATTCTGGCGTTTAGTCGTAAAGAGCGAAAAAAATAGCTGGTGTACAAATTAGTAGTGGTTGGGGCTCGTACATACATATGTATGTACAAATAAAATAAAATGAATCTGAAATTCAAACTTTTTGATCTGTTTAATAATTTATAGTTTTTCTTTCAAAAACAAAATTGGTATTATTATTTTACATTGTTAAACATTTTATTTTTGTATACATTTTCCAAAGTGCTATGTCAAAAAGATAAATTTTCGAACTTTTGCAAGACTAAAATTAATTACTTGTATGCCTATATAATTTTATGACACAGATTCTTATATACATATGTATCATCATTAGTTTAAAGCAGTATTTTTCTAAAAAAAAACGTTTTAAAATGTCCTTATAGGTTAGCGAGTCAATTGCCAGTAATGGATTTTTACCATCGGGGAGTTATGATGATGCCGAAGATAAGCCCATGCTCATTATGAAAAAGAGTGTGGAAGGACACAGTTTAACAGCTTTAATCAACCGACAACTGCAAGGTACATGCAAACATATTTATCTAATGCTTTAAAGACACAATTATTTTTATTCATCACGTAATTTTATACATGTTTAGCATTTTTTTGGTTTCATATTTCTATTCTTGTTTTTACTTTGATTTATTTTCTACACACAAACTTTATCTAAGATCTTCTTAAAAAAAACAAAACAACAAAAACAGCAAACAAATTATTGGCTTCTTATTGTATTCTAGTGCTTGTTGTTTGTTAAAAGGTGTTTTTTTTATTTTCTTCATATATATACTTGCCTTTCAATCTAATACTTACTATTAATTTAAAAGAACAATATACTAAATAAATCTTTTTCATTACTAACAATTTCTTTTTAATAAAAAAAAAACTTTTTTGTATGTTGTTGCATGAAAAAGTTGACAATTTTTATATAGAAATTTTTTGCAAATTAAACTAAAGAACACTAACAAAAAATTAAAAAACAAAAAGCAAAGCTATATGCATTTTATTAACAATTAAGTAACATTTTTATTTTATTTTTGTTTTGTTTTGTTTTTTACAATATACTATTTGTGTTTATATAATTCTCTTTTAGAAGAGCATGTGCCTCTTTTGGGCCGTACATACACTACTAAAACTTTTCAGTTATACAAGCCTATTACTGGCCAAACACACGGCCTTAGCAACATCGATGAATCCTGCTCAACAGCTGAATATACTCGTACCAATACCACCTCAGACATACCACCGTGCCTGATTATAAAAGAATAAATTAATTTTACTTTTATTTTAACTCTTAACACTGCAACCAACTACACTTACATAATTACTATGTATGTATGTATATGTAGGAAAAAAAGTCAATTTGTAAAAAACTAATAACTAAATTTAATTGAACTAAAATTTTAGTTAAACTAGATTAATTGTAAATCGATCAAATATAATGTACAGAAGAATAAAAAAGAAATTAAAGAAACAAAATAACTAAACCAAATATTAATGTATAACATTTATTGCATAAATAAACAACTACATATTAATATTATTTAACTTAATGTTGCATACGAAAATACATACAAGTTTTTTTTTTAATAAAAACATAAACATTTTGAACAAAACAAGAGCACTAAATTCGGCTTATACGATTGGATTTATGTTTTTATTTACTTATTGAAATGATTAATTCTATTTATTACAACAAAACAGAAACAAATAAAATATTTATTTAGGGAAAATGTATGCTTATTAGACCGTACCAAAAAAACCTTGTCGTACACCTTTGTATACATGGAACAATTATCAGGTAGCCTCACTAAAACAGCTGATTTTTTTCTCTACCTTAAGGTTTAACTAAAATGTCAAATTTTGTTTATGTATGTGTATATATTGTGTACGTATATATTCTACCGCCAAAAAAAACACGCACACACATTTGCTTTTTGACATTTAAGTCGTCGTTTTCCAAAAACAAAATACATGTAGAATTTTGTTGTTGCAGAACTGAGGCTACCTGATGATTGTACCATGTTTGTTTACAAGGTAATTTCGCAATAAAAAATACTATTTGGAAACAACAATTGTTTGCCGAAAGTAATAGTCGCCTTTTTACATTTTTCGTTATATATTTACTGCCTCATTTATAAAAAAATATTAAAGCTTTTAAAAGGGTTTATAAAACTGTTTTTCTATATAAATTTGATTAATAAACCTCTTATTTGTAAAGCTGTTTTGATTTTTATGACCTAGACATTTAATATTTATAGTTGGATATTATGTGCGATAAATCGATTTTTTTGTCTCGAGTTAAACTTATTTTTTGCTCTAAAAAAATTAAACAGACGATGACCAACCAACCAACCAACGTTCAGCAATTTAGAGGAAAATACATTATACCACACTTAAAATATTTTTTTTTTGTTAGCTTTAATTTTCTGTTCGTTAGGGTATTAAAAACTGAGATTTAGTGGATAAAAACTGGAACTGCTCTCCTCGAGATGCATATACCTTACTTTAAGACCCAACACTTAGTTCCGCAAAAGGAAAAAAATAATGTTAATGTTTTGTTTTTTAAATATTCAACAAAAGAAAATTTAGAAAATTTAATGTTTTCGACACTCATTGTTTAAGAACCGTATTAGTCCTAAGCTCACAAATACAGCGTCTACAAAAGTGGCGACCAAGCCTAGAGGTTTGAAGACGTGTAGTAAAAGCTGGTCTAATAAATCTAACTGGTTGTCTTGTGTCACAGTATTTGATTATTTTTTCGTCTTATTTTTTATTGTTTTGTTAACAAAATGTATAAAATTTTATGAAAATCTGAGGCCGAATTACGTTATTCGAACGTGTTCGTAATTTTAAAATTCTTATTAGAATCTCTATACCTAAAGCACAGCGAACTCGATCATTCGAGTAAAATTTCGATCGATATCTAATGCCGTAATTCGGCCCCTGGTAGAGTCAGTGTTTTGAAATATGATAATAAAAAAAAAACACTCGCCCAAATAAAAAAAATCTATCCCGGACTGCTTTCTCTATAAGTTTCAAGTATGATTTTGTATAGAAAAACTTGTTATACCGCAGTCTCAAAGTATATTCATACAGTTATTGATATTGATACAACTTTTTAGGGGATGTTTTCTGTCAAGGCCAAACCGTATATCAGGGATGGAAAAGTGGTTATAATATGTTTAAATTAATAATATTAACGGCCCCTTTCACAAAGTGCGTTATAATTTAATAGAACTTTAACCGTAGGTTAGGCAAAATTGAATTTCACAAAGTACGGTTAGCATATAACCGGCAGAGATTAATCAAAAAGTCTCTGTTAAATTTAACCGAACAAAATCTTTCGGTTAAAGGCTTTTATTTAAATAAAACTAAACAAGTAAGAGCACTATATTCGGCTGTGCCGAATCTTTTATACCTCCACCAATTTGATGTTCTTTTATAGCACAAAATTTATTATTTTGTTTTTCACAATAATCGCTATGCAATAATATCTTTATACTAAAATATGTATCACTTTCTTTTTATAACTTCGATATGCTAGTAAAATGTTTTCGTAAATTTACTCTTTCAAAGTGGACGTTAAAGTAGGCGTGTCAATAAAGTTTCTGCTAATAAATACAACTTAGATATTTCTATATAGTCCTTTATTCTTCCAAAATCTTAATTAATAGAGAAATTTTATGAAGTTGAGATAAAGATAAAAATTTACGTTACAAACGGAATGACAAAATATATATACCACCACCATTTTTTTTGGTGGCGGTTATAATAAGAATATTATAATAAAATAACTTATAAAAATTTATACTTATCAAGGAACTGTATTTAAACTATTTTAAGTAAAAAATTTATTTTAAATATATATTTGTCTTTCATCAAAAAATTGCTAAGAATTTTGTATATTTTTGATTCTTTTCTTTCATTCCACTAATTTTCGTAAATAATAAAAACCAGTATTACCATACTTTTTCTATAATGTTAGTGTTAACTAACCGAAAGATGGTGAAAAGCAAAACACTAACCGTATGTTAAATAGTTGCGGTTAACGATATCGGCGGTTTGTTAATGTTCCTGTTAAATTAATATAATCACAGATTGTGAAAAGGGTCGTAAATTTAAAAAATTATATATATTTGTGAAACGCATTATAAATGGTGCAAGAACAACAAATATACATAAATTTTGTATAGTTATTATCAAAAAAAAAAAAAAAAAAAAACTACACTTTAATTAGTTTTTTAATACCGAAATGAAAATCGCATTTTCCATTATAAATGAAATCAAGGCGAATTTAATGAATTTTGAAAGTATGCTTCCCCATCAGCTGAGCTGATAACTTCACCTGTATGAATTCGCCTTGGCAGTACTGTTTGAATATTTACTCTCAGAAGTTAAGTTTATCCACATTTCACAGGGTTATCAATTATTTTATTTTTGTTTTTTTTTTATGTCTGTAATTATGATTCATATTATTACTAGTTGATTACATTGTTAACATTCTGTTGAATACTGGGTAAACAAAAATTAAAACTATTTAAAAACAAACAATGATCAGTTCTTATCGCTATCTAACTGATGGCTAGAGCAGGACGAAACGTTTCTTGTCCGAATCTGTTAATTTTAATAACAAAAAATGTAGCCAGTTTTTTAAAGGGTTTTTAATGAAAATACAAAAATTATTTTTTTTTATTTATAAAAATCTTGTTTTGAATAGATAAATCTAATTGCTTTTTTTTAATTTTAAAATTTTATTAAATTTAAGTTTTTTTGAGATTTTATTTAAGTTGAAGCAAAATCGGATAAAGTTCAGATCAGTCAAGTACCTCTTGGCATTGGCGATTCCGACTTGAAGAAGCATAATGATGCTCTGTGGTTCACAATTTCGATTTTAAATCTCAAACATATGATGATGTACTTTACCCAAACGGATTTTTAATGTTATGTGTAAACTTTATTGATTCAAAGATATTTTCCGCTTAATTAATTTAGCCTTTTTCTGTTTTCATTTTAAAAATCGATCGTTATAGGTTAACAACTTCAATCGTGAGGTAGTGATAGTTAAAATCATCAGGACTATCAGAATTGGGTTTATTGCATTATTTCCATCTGCCACTAGTGGTGGCTGCAATATTACTACATTAGCTAAATCGTTTAGTTGAAATGGAAACGATAATGCATTATAAATTCAATGCAATAAATCCAACTCTGAGTACTATGGGGAATCCATTTGCTATCTTTATTTTACTTTAAAAACAAATTATCAGTTATGCGTTGCCAACCTTTGTCCATTGATTATTAATTTTTTATTTAAGAGATTTTTTAATACACTTAATATAGTAGCATCGTTAATTATATTTAAATTTTTTTTGGAAATTTTATATTTAAAAAGCTTATTTATTCATCAGTTTTTTTTAATATATTTTTAACAATTCTAGTATTTTCTATAAAACTTTTTTTGCATGTTTTATTTTTATAAAATTATTCTTGCAATTTTATTTATTTTTGTTGTAATGTATGTATATTTACTAAGAAATATTTTATTATTGAGCGTCTTTTTTTAATGGCGTTGCTTTAATTTTATCCTTTGAGTTTGCGGTGCAGAATAGTGGTTGAAAAATGTGATCAAAGTATACTCGTAAGTAAGCGGTAAAACAAGAATTGTGAATTACTTCATGTGTGTTTTAGTGATAATGCAAAAGTAGTGCAATACTTTGGCAAAAAAAGTTAATGTAATGCAAAAATTAGGGTATTAAAAGTGTTAAGGTTAGTTAGTCATATTTTGCACTAAAATATTGTTTTCTTTAATAAGGTGGCAATGTAAAAGAAATACATATAATATTTTCTATAAAAGCTAAAAAAAAATGATTTTAACAATTTGAATTAGAATAAAATTTGTTTCTTTTATTCAAAAATCTAGTTTAAGTCTTAAAACTATAAAATCACATAAACGAATTGCGTAGGATTTTTAGAAACAAGGGCTGACTTCACAAATGCAGTTTGCATTGCATCATTGTAAAGAAATTTGTTTACAAGGCAAAGTAATATTTGTTTTATGAACACAATGCATTGTAAGGTTGGTTACATTGCAAACTGCATTTATGAAGTCAGCCAAGAGTGTTAAATTATGCCGTGCGAAATCTGATAATACCCTTCACTATCATGTTTGCAGGTATAACCTTAACTTATATAGCATAACCTTCATGCTATTTTGCTTTATTAATTCTGATGCGCTCTTTGATTTTGAATTAACTGTATTCTACTAGTCAATCCCTTTAATTTGAAACCCATATTGATGAAGTTTAGAAAAAAAGCTATCCGCCATTTTGCTTCACTCCCATCTTGGGTTTTACACCTTTTTATAGTTTGCTACTGGTTATTTGATACGAATAAAGAAAGGGTTGAAAATAACAAAACCGTAATTACCATATTTAACCCATATATTCGCCATTTTATTAAAGCTATTTTAGATTTTAACTTTTTCATAGTTCGCTGTCAAGCGATACCTATATTGCTATACGAGATTTCAAACATAAATATATAAACTCATTTTACAGGTGCGGCCACAATGGACTTAATTTTTTTTATAGCAATCACTGTTCTGCAAGCCTTTCATTTGATACACATATCAACCTTCGTGCTAGTCTAGAAGCTGAAGAAAATCGATTTTAGTCTGTAAATTTAAAAACACCGAAATAATTTTTAAGGCTACGGCATGAAATTTGGAGTTAGATGCTTGAAAAACTTGATAAATTAAAAATATATATTTTAACAAAATAATTTCTGCCTATAGCTTTGCCAATTACTGACCGATTTGTCTTACGTTGAAGTGTTGATTTTTGTAGTAAAGCCAGCAAGTTGTGGGGTAGTTGTGCTTAACTCAATAGCGATTGATTCTCGGATATTTCCGAAAGATTAATACTACAAACAGGTCTGCGCAACATGTTTGGGCTTCTTAGAGTTTATTTCAGCCTACACACGGACAGACGGATTTTGATTAATCGACTCTGCTATTCATAAGCCTTTAAAAAATTAATATTGTAGAAATTACGGACTTGGCACCACTGGTGAAGGGTGTAGAACGACATTCCTTAAAAGAAATTTTCTTACATCCCTAAAGTATGCTTCTCTTGATTCATATTATAAAAATTCTAGCAACAGGGTGTTTAGTGTAAAATTGCAAACCTGAAAGTAGGCTGTAACTTAAAAAAAATGGTTACTGACAATTCTGTTTGCCTGGTATTGTACCAGCAATTTGATCAAACAACAAATTTTTGAAAAAAAAATTTTTTTCACCGACCGATTGATGATTATATATAATATATATATTTTTACCCCCAAATTTATAATTTATTTGTATGTTTTTCACACCGCATTCAGTAGTTTTTTCTAGTTCAATTAACCCCTAAAAATGTTCGTTTTTTTGCAAAACGACTACGGAAACAAAAAAGGTTTGATAGTTTTTCTTTGTTTTAAGTGACCGACCAAAAGAGAAATTTAAATAAAAAATTAACCAAGAATGAGATAATTAACGTTTTTCTTTCCGAAAATAATAAATAATTTTCTATTTTATTTTAATTATACTATACTTACACTGCTGGACAGATTTTTAATATTAATTGTAAATAGCCCTTAAACAATAAGAAATAAAGTAGTTAATGAGTTATTTATAATTTTTTATGCGTTTATTTAAAAGTTTTGTACAAATAATAATGCTTCAAAATTTTTAAGTTAATTTCTTAATTCTAAATAAAGTTAATTGTAGATAAAGTTTTACTTGTTTTTAACGTGACTTTTAATGAGTTTTATTTCAGAAATCATCTTCTAAATACGTTTAATGTCCTAAATTGTAACGTAACGATTTTAGAACTTAATTCCAAGTGCAGTTTTCTCTCTCAGTTCTCAAAATAATGTTCTATCTAAATCGAAAAGTAACTGCTTACAAAGCATCCAATACTGCAAAATCATCTTGCCTTTACTGCAAATAAAAGAAAATACATGCATATGTAGATTTGTTATTTATTTAGGACTTTTAACTATTAAAGGTATTCACGTAATCGGTTTTGGTCTCGCGCAATTGGGAAATTACAGTTTTTGTAAACATTACATCTACATACGTAAAAAATAATTTCGCTGTAAATTCTGCTTTACCCTACTACCAACGATGACGACTGATGTTGATGGATTCTCATGCACACTCGCAGTCACAGCTTCGATATTTTCGGGTGAATGCTTATTTCATTAAGGATAAATTTACGTTATTTCACATTTTAGCCAGAATAAAATCGGAGACGTGAATACCTTTACTATATATTTTAAACTACGTATTATTATATTAATAAATTGAAAATATATTAGAGGTTCTTTTATTATTTTCGACTGTTTTTCGAATTTTAATTGATGCGTAAAATTGCGTATATTTGTGTAAATACGCATACAGTCGCTCACATGTAAAGTTCGGCAGGCGGATAAAAAATTTCTAGTCGCAATATCTATCTATGTTTCTGTGAATGAAAATTTATCTTACTATTCTATTTTACCACAAAATTTATATTAAAAGTTATATTTCTACATTTACATTCGTTTTCTTTCTTTATACATATATATTTAATTTCAATTACCATTAATTTGCTCTTCGATATTTCGTGTTCGTATTTTCCTACTAAATGTTGCAGAATAACTATCTTAAACTTCAGTGAATGTTCAACAAAATAACAATCACTAATAAGTTTAAAAACAAATACATAAAATGCAAAAATAACTCTTTACCTATGGTTTTCGTTGCTTAAAATATTGCTTTTCCAACTTTCAATGTGAGGCTGAAAAGTGTCCTTATCTTAGTTAAGTCTTCATGTACATTTATAATGGAACTTTGAGTAATATATTTTTTGTTTGTTTTTAATTAAAAGGATTTTTGTGATTAAATAAAGTGAGATGTAAATTTTCTTAAATAGAAATTTTTTCGTGCGTCTGCACGACTTTAAATATGAGCCACTGTACATACTCGCAATAATGTTTTATATTAAAAAAAACCAAACTATTACATAATTACATACTTAAAAAAATATTTTATAAAAAATATTTAATATTTTTTTTTGACTTTTGTTTACTATAGCGTAAAAATTAAAAAAAAATAATAATAATGTGTGTACATTGTATGGAACAACCATACATTATAAATGATTAAATGTAAAATTTATAAAAAAAAATATATATATATTAAAGATAAAAAGGGGAAAAATACTAATTATTTTCTTTTTATAAAATTTATGCTTGAAAGTCGGCAATCGTTTTAGACATTTGCATACAAATAAGAAAACAGCTTGGTGCATCCATCCAAAACACTGCCCACTTTGTAATGTTCCTTTTCACTTCTTCTAACGATAACCAGAAATATTAATTTCTAAACACATCACACAACAAAATGTTTTTTCTTAAGCCAAATAATGACAAGTTTTTTTTTTAATTATTTTGTATTCATCAAAGAACAACCTTCTATTTTGTTAATTTAAAATAGTTTTGGTTGGAAAATTTTAATTTTAATTTTCTTTTTTTTTTGTTTTCAAACAACAACAACAACGATAATAATTACAAACACTGCAACTACAACAAAAATAATAGCCCTCCCACGGATATCGAAATATTATGAAAGTGGTAAGTAAGTAGTTAATATCTATCTAATTGAAAAACACTTACCCGATTCACAGCGAGTTTGTGAATTGGATAATTAAATAAACAATTAAGAAAACAATAAAACAATTACAATATTTTTTATTCTTTTTTTTTTTAATTAATTTTGTATATAAAAATTAAAGTTATTATTAGACTCCCCAACTAAATATTATGTGTGTGTGTGTCTGTGTTGTAATGTATATTTTGTTTTTCTTATCAGATTAAATGTCCTATTAGATTTTAGTGTGTATTATGGTTTCTTGTTTCTATTTCTTTGGTTTCTTTTTGGAAACAATGCATGAAAAAATTTGTAAATTCTAAATAGGTATTTATTTTTAAAAGAATGGGCCATACAAAATCTGAATGTATTCAAAAAATTGTCCTGCCTTAGTGGCAAAATTTCGTAACATTTTAAATAAGAATATATTGTCAGCTAAAACGTTAATAAACTTATTAACTTACTTAAATCACAAATCTAATTTTTTTTATTAATTCCCCGAACAGAATTAGCGACTTTAATTATCACCCCAATTCTAAATAACAATTCCCTGGGAATTTTTTCCCTATTCCCTGTTCCCCTATTCTAAATAATTTCTCCCTGGGAAATTTGTTCCCTTTCCCTTTTCCCTTATTCTAAATGAACTTCGAAATTGGGAAATTGTTCCCTGGGAAAAAAGTAGGTATTACGAAAGGCAATTAAAGGGAGAATGTAATAACAATTTTTGGGAAAAAATCCGCCAACAAATTCAAAGGGAGTTGTGACAAAAATGTAAGTATTTAATATTTTTTTATAAAAATTGTGATAAATATTGTAATTTATTATTACTTTTAGGATAAAAACAACAAACAGGAAGCAGAATAATGAATTGTTTTTTAGTTTTAAGATAATTTTAATTTTTATTTATCTTTTTTTTTAACTTTTGAAGTTTTTAAATTTTTTAATAAAACGTTATATTTTTTAATTGATTTTTCCAGCTCGAGGTCTTTATAAATATTTGTTGATTTATTTATTATTCAATAGGTTCGTTCAAGTACTTTTACTGCACTTTGTAGTAAATGAGTAATTATTTAGTAAATTGAAAATTTTACTCTCAAAAAGAGAATTTGTTCAAAAAAGTACTCGAACAGACATTTGTAAAAATTCGTAAGATTGAAGCAACAGCTGATGGTAAATAAATAAAGTTTAATGGGAACTATGTACATACATACATGTGTGCAAATATGTATTTAAGTATGTATACCTGCGCCAGATTCAGGCAGTTCCATTCTTTCATCTGTAGACATTGTTAACTAACTTTATTTTACAAACAATTTAAATTTAATAATATTTTGCACTTTTGTTTGGATTTTCCTTTTTTTTTTTAATATTTTTTTCACAAATTGTATACTTTTTGTTTGCTTACGTTTGTTTGTTTACCTTTGGAATCATATGTTTTTTGGTTTTGCTAAATCTTACAGCAAGAAATTTCTGTTGTAAAAATTTGCAAATACTCAGTCAAGAACTGTCACTTTTCGCTCTCTATTTGTGCTCTCATTTACTACAAATTTGTGTAAACGAACACAATTTCGTAAAATGCAGTAAAAATTTGTACAAATTCGTACAAATTTGTGAGTTCTCGAACGAACCTAATATTTCCCTACTCCTTTGTGTAATAATAAATAAGTCAACAAATATTTATAAAGACCTCGAGCTTGAAAAATCAATTAAAAAATTTTATAAAATAAAGGTCAAATAAGAGCAATAAGAAAATGTTATATTTATTTAAAAAATGTATATACTACATACATATATAAGAAACGGCTTTATTACAGAAATTTTTTAGAGATAATTCGCAATATTTTTTCTAATATTTTTCTATTATATTTTCTAATATTTTGGGCAATGGATAAATATTGTGGTGAGTCTAAGGATACCACATCATTATCCTGAGCGCTCAAATAATCTAAATTTTCTACATCGCTTACTTCAGCATTGCATTTAAAATGAATGCAGATATTATGCAACGCACAGCAAAATTTTGTTATTTTAGCAGCCTTTTTTGGAGCGTAGTGCAGCTGTCTAGCACCAAGAATGCACCTCCATCTATTTTTTAAAACACCATTAATGCGTTCAACGACATTTCAACACTGAACACAGACTCATCCTGTGGGCAAAAAATGCATGTTTAATTTATGAATTGTCTGTTATCATTCAAAACTTTACCAAGAAGCCAATAATTGCTGCCACCTCTAAGGTCTTCTTGCTCAAGGTGAGCACGCAATTCGCCAGAATTCCAAATAAATGAATCGTGACACGCTCCGGGATGTGAGGCATCAACGTACTGAACCCTCAGCTCATGATCACAGACCTTTAATTTTTTGAGTTCCGTCAACACATCCAATAACGTTTGGAATGCCATACTTCACATAAAGAGCTAACGCAACTTTTCGTTTTTGCACTTCTGCAGAAAGTTATCTACATTGGGCGTAAGTGTTCCTTATATATAAATAACTTCTGCCAGAAATTTGCTTACACTACACTGAGCCACAGACACACCGTAATCTTTACCAATACTCGTTTGGTACAAACCTTCAGCAAAGAAGCGGAAAGTCGCACTTAATTTCACGATTGGAGAAATTGCAAAGGACTTACGTTTGGGCTGAATACCTTAACACGTCTAACAGATATTTGAACGCCGGTTTATTTACTCTGTAATATTTTTCTAACCTTTCAAAAGTAAAATTTACAAAGTGTGCGGCAACTCAAGTGGGTTGCTGGCGTCACTTAGCATTCTCCTTACTACCCTTTGCTTATTCTTGTGCTTCAGAGTTTTTTGCTTCAGCTATTATTATCATCAACGCTACAATAAATATTTTTGTTCACTTTTAACAATTTTTTTTTTATTATTTACGAATATTCACTTTTAACGCTAAAAATTATTAGCAAATATTTTGTCAAGACAAAACAGCAAAAGCAAACAGTTGACTTCGAAAATGTAAAATTCTCTCTCCCTTGTTATTCCCTTCCCCGACTGTTTAGAATAGGGGAATTTTATTCGCGGGAAAAATGAATTCCCGGGGAATTCAATTCCCTGGGAATATTTAGAATTGGGGTGTATATTTTTATTATTATTTTTTTTTTTTTTTTATAAATTTCCACTTAAATCAATATTTTTTATTAAAAATGATTATAAGCAGTTGTAGTTTGTTATGCTCCAATGGGAGTTAGAGGAACACATATATATAGTTTGTTAATGCAAAGAAGCGTTAATTCATATGTACATATTAGGGTGATCGATTCGGTTTTACAACCGGTGGAAAACCCGTTTTTTTACTCTTTCAGCTCGCGGTTTTTTCTAAATATTAATTTTTCGAATGTCGAATATACCGTTTTTTTTACTCAAAAAGGCGGTTTTTTCATTTTTAGTTTTATGTTCATTTATCTTTGTAACCAAACGTACCATACTATATTTGTTACTCAAAAAATTTTCAAAAATCAGAAAATTTATTATATACTCTTTCATAATATTGTAAGAAATTTATTTGTTGTTTCGAACGTAAAAAAAGAAAAATAATTAGGCTTAAATATTATTTGTTTTAAATGGAGAGCAGGTATTTTAGACAATGCTGCGCTTATAATTTGCTATTCAGTTAAGTTTTTTGACCAAGTTTTTGTACTTTGCAATACTTTTTAATCTCATTTTCGAATTTCATAATATTTTGCTTTTACGAAATCTAGCGACTTGTACTAAAGACTACCCATAGCTTAACTAATATCTCTAATGACATATGACTTGTAAGCAGTGAAGTGACTTTTTAATATTTTTTATTATTACAACATCCTTGTAACAAAGTTTGTTTATAATATGGCAATACCAGAGCAAATACCGGTTATTTTTAACAAATTAATTTAGTTCGTAAAAAATTAAGTGGCAACAATGTAAATTTATACATTTTATCAAGGCATATTAATTCATCAGGTAATTGCAGTTCGGAGAGAATTTTTTTGTTTATATTATTATATATGAAGTTTGACATTTGAAATTAATGAGGAGAAAAAATTGTTTTTTATCTATAGACTTTGACAGCTGAAATTTAAAATAAGTGAAGAAAAAAATAATCAGCTGACGAAACAAGACTACCTGATGAATAAATGTGCCTTGCAAATGCAAAAATAAATGCGAAATAAAATGTTAATGATTTATTTACATATTTTATTTCATGTAGAAAAACAAAGGCATTTTTAAATTTATAAACCTAACCTTTAAAGTGAAGGGAATTGAAGCATAAACTTAACATTTTGGTCACTTTTAGGTAAAAAGTGTCTGTCCTTTAACATCTTTATTTAAAAAAACGGCATTTTATAATAATGCCATTGAATGCGTGTCAACTTAAAATGGAATTAAACCATAGAACAAACTAGTTTATACCTATATATGTATGTATCTCTGTCATGGGTATAAGAAAAAATTATATTTTATGTATTCGACTGTTAACCGGTTTTTTCTAAATTTTCAAAAGAGCAACCGGTTTTTTTTTTTAAATTCTAAATTTCAAACAATTTGAAAATCGGTTTCTTAAAAATGTCGAATAATCGATCACCCTAGTACATATGTAAATGTAGATTTGTGTTAAATCAGCGACATCATTAACTAGACGTCTTAATTCTGTGGTTCTCATGGGCAACCGCATATGTTAATTTTTAACGATTTTTAGTTAATAATGCCATATTGCTTGGTTTTAAACGCCCTTTAATTGGTTTTAAAAATTTCTCAAAAAGATGGACCCATTCCGACTTTTTTAATGGCATAACCACGTAACTTCTATATAAGTATATTTAAAAAGCGTTCAACACTAATGCAGTATGTTGTCTTACGTACATACATACGTACGTAACACATTTGAAAGTTATTTTCTGATTATTTTTTAGTTTACTAGAACCTATAATTACTTGTGTATAACATAAGTTGACATACGCTGCTTTATGTGCACACACTTTTACTCTTCGTACCACTTTGTTTATTTTAGTATTCGCTATGATCTTATTTTTAAATGATATTTGTCTGATATTTTTATGAGAAAAATTTAAAATCTTTATTGACATGAATGGTAAAAAAAAAGTTTAAAAAGTTTAATAACTAACCCATTGTTTATATAAAGCGGTTTTGAGGCTCTCCTGAAAAATTTGATCCCAGCAAAAAAAATTGGAAGTAGTACAAAGCGAATTACATTTACAAGACTTCTAAAGCAATTGTGTAAAAGTATTCATTCTAAGTGACATCATGAATGCGAAATAATTTGTCATAAATGAAGTGCTTAAAAATGAATGCAACATCATGAAAAATATCTTAAAGAATTTATGTAAACAAACAAATTCAAGTCATGAAACATCCGATGCTTTTCACAAAATATGCATAAGTTCTATGCACTTATTAGAATGGAGTGCATTTCATTGATTTATTCATGTATACACATGATTTCCAATGACACGCTTATGTTAAAATCATAAGTATTTTTAACTAAACTTCGTCGACAGTTGAACCCCTGCAAAATCACTTTTTTGTCATAGCCCATGAAAACCACAAATAAATGTTGTAAACAAATCTTATTGCAGCTTTTTTAAAACAGCTCAAACACTAGAAAACATTTACAAATTTAATAAATACATTTTATTAATGCAATACGAAAACAAAATTACGACCTAGAAAATTTCAAAATTTTGGTTTTGAAACTAGTTTCAATCGAATGAAATACTTTTCATTTTAAATATTTACAATACAAATTAGACATTCTTTGAAATTATTTTACATATTTTCATGGGTAAAGATTTAGTGTGGTCCATTCTTTTGCTAAGTATTCATCAACATTTGATGTGATTTTAAATGTTTTAAAATTTATTTTATTTTTTTATTTATTTTACAGTAGGAGATCCAAACTCATGGCGTTTGGGACGCATAGACGAGACTGATACCGAGACGGCTGTATGAGTACGTAAGAAAATCTTGCTAGTATGTACATTGTGCTCGTCAACGTCGACCCTGTAAGCGTAGACTATGAAAATTAATTTTTGAGTATTATTAGCAAATTAAGATACAAATTTTATTCAGTGAATAATTTATGTACTACTAAAAACAAAATGTCAATATTTATAGTATTTACATATGTTTGTATGTATATGCATGTAATTCGTGAATTTGAAAGATAATAGAAGACGCACAGAACAAAGTGAAACGGAAAGTGATAAAAAAATAAATGTATAAAGTGCAAGATAATGTTGAAATGAAATAAACATATTTGTATTCATTAATTCCTCAATTATTTATTTGTTCATTAAAATATCATCTATATCATATTTTAAAAAACACTTTATAAATATTTTTTTAGATTAAAAATTTAAAAAAAATATTTTTTTAACAAAAATTAACCAAAAGATCAATCAAATCAAAAAATTAACAATTTATAGATTATTATAATAATAACAAATTTTTAATTTTCTAAAGATTCTATTCCCATATTCATAATTAATTAAAAAAAAAATATTAGATGAAAATTTTGTTACAATAAATTTATAAATTCGTTGTGAATATGGACGTTTATTTATAAAAAAATTTAATAAATATTTTTTGTTCTAATATTTAAATGAATTCTATTTTTGTAGTAAAAACTTATGTTGTGAATTAGTCTTTTTTTATTATTATTATTGAATTTTTTTCTTTAATTTTTTTGATTATTGTTAGTGATTATTAAACAAATATTAATTTTTTTTTAACAATTAATTTTCTTTTTAATAATTCTTTTTTTTTTAGTGGGAGTATAAACAAATTTTTGCCATTTTTTTAAATTGGTATCATTAATGGTTGCAGGTTAACCTGTTTTAAACTGAATTTTGGCAAAATAAAAAGTACACAGCTGCCTTAAAATTACCGTTTAATTTTGAAAATTTGTTTAAGTACAAAACAAAAAACAGTAGTGTTACATTTTCTGGGACTTCTAAATCAATAGGGCATAAGTTTCATCTGATTCCCAAAATGAGAAATAATTTGTCATAAATGATGAGATTCAATCATGCTAAATATCTTAAACAATTCATGTAAACAAACAACACTAACTCATTTTAACAAGTGCACAGAAGTCATTCATATGTGGTGAAAAGCATCCGCTGTAAAAGGAGTTAATTTTGTTTATTTACATGAATTGTATAAGATATTTTGCATGATGTTGCACTCATTTTTGAGCACATCGTTTATGACAAATTGCTTTGCATTTAGAGAGTCATTTAGAATTATTGCTTTTACACAATTAATCAAGGCATATCCATAAGGTATGTGCAACGGCGAATTAATACAACAAAGCAACTTTTGAGGGGATGTTTTATATTAAGGCCAGTTCGTACATCAGGGATGGAAAAGTTGTTTTAAAATATTAAATATAATAAAATTTGTTTAAAAAAAGGATATAAATGTTTGAAACACATTATTAATGACGCAAAAGTACAAATATACATAAATTTAGCACATTTATTATCAAAAAAGTACACGTAAGTTAGTTGTTTACTACCGAATCAAAAATCACATTTTCCTTCCCTGCATTAATAAGGCAATTTCAACCAATTTTGACAAAAAGTTTCCCCATCAGCTGGGCTGATAATTTCACCTGTATAAATTGCCTTTAAAAAGTAATTCGCTTTGTACTACTTCCAATTTTTTTGCTGGGATAATATTGCTTTTCAATACTTAGCTAAAATAAAAATATTTTTATAAAAAGCCAGACCGCTTTACTGGTCCCCCACAAAGTTTTAAGATATTTCTAAAAATACCCAGCTTTAGCATGATTTCATTAATATCTCCTAAAATCATTAAGTTTGCTAGTGTCAACGGGATACATTTCAGCGATGAATAAATTGCATTAACCAGGACTTTTGATAACGTGCGTTTTAAGTTTCTCAAAATGTACAAATTGCAATTATGACGATTCGAAGATAGAATCAAAAGATATTGTGATCTTCCGATGTGATATCCAAAATTGATAAATAGTGGCCAGTGATTGGTAAGACTTTTTTAATAACACAAGAAACTGTTCTTTCATAATAAACGCCTAGTTTTTGATTACAAAGACAGGAGACTTCTTTATGCTTCTACTGAAATATTTTCGACAACATAAAAAAATAAATTTTCTTTTTTAGAATTTTTTATTAGTTTGCTATAAAATTTTTTTCAATTATTTTAAGAAATTTTTTTTGCTATTTTTATCTTGTCTTAATTTTTAATTGGGTAAACAATTAAATTTTAAATTTAAAATCAATTTTGAAATTCATCACACCATTATAAAATGATAAATATGGCAATGAACGATATTTATTCAGCACACCTGAATATTTTTTTGCTAAAGAATTTTTAATATTATTTTTAAGAGATTTCTTTATAATTTTTTCGAATAAAAAAAAATTGTTTTTTCGGGCTGCAAAACTTTTTTTATTTAACAATTAAAATTGAATTAAAAAAATTTCGCAGGTGATAAAGTATCAACATTTTGCAACATTTGTCTCTTTTGATTTTTTATATATTTTTATAAAAATCTTTACATGATCTTTTCCTAAATCATTTAATAATAATGAAATATACAAACACCAGATTGTCTGTGTGTATAAAAAATCGTATAAAACCATATAAAAGGCATTTTTCATAATTAGCAAAACTATTTATGGCTTTACTGAAAAAATTCATTTACCTTTTGAACAATTTGATGTGTATTATATTTAAAAGCTCAAGTTTTAGTTAGTAAATTTCTAAGCAAAAATTTCCTTAATTTTAACAATATTTACTCGCACTATATTTATACGCATTTTGTTTTTAATTGTACATTTATATTTAACGAAATTGTTATATATACAAAATACTATTATAAAATACTTTTATTATTTTTTTTTCATATATTTACAAATGTAATTAAAATAATATTAAATTAAAAAAAGCCTAGTACGATTGTGACAAAAGCTAGAACTAAAAAAATAATAATAAATAGAAAATTGTTAAACTTGAGGATACCAAAAAAATCAATTATAAATAAAAAATAGTTTAGATTAGAAAATTAACTTATACGATAACGATAAAAAGAAAGTGAAAAATTTACTTGGGCTTTATGTTGTTGCATGAAATTAACCATAATTTGTTAATTTTTTTGTAAAATGTTCGTGCAACAAATTTAATCCCAAAAAACAATAATTGGTGTGTACCTTTATTTTTGTTATATTTTATGTAATATTAAAAAAAGAAATTTAAAACAAAATACCAAAAACTATGAAAAAATATATAAAATAATGAGAAATACGAATAAATATTTCAAATATTGTATGCGAATAAAAAACCGAAATTAAAATTTAAAAAAATGTGATTTTAATTGAAGGGAGGGGAGTTAAATACGCAACCAGAGTACAAAAATTCTCACTCACTGCTTAGTCATGTATGTGCTGAGTGCATTTTTTTATACTGTATACACATGAATGGGTGAGAGACTAGAAATATTTTTGCTTTGTCTTTAAATTTTTTTCTTAAGGAACCTCAAGACGCAGTTTGTTTTGAATGGTTGGGTTTTGAAATTAACGGAGTACAAAGTATCACTGTTTAACCGTATATAGAAAATTTTAGTCATTAAACGATATATAGGAAATATTAAAATAATAATACTAAAATAATCAGTAGTCGGTATGCGTAAGTTTAATATTATAAACAAGCAATTTTTTTGTTGTTCTTTTAATTTATTAAAAAAAAATAACTAAATTTTTTATAGTAACGACGAAGACTATGTATAGCAATTAGTGTTTTATGAAACGTATTTAGTGCTTTGTTGTCATCAAATAACTTGAGGCAAACAAATAAATTGACTTTAGGTACCTAAAAGTTTCAATGTTTTATATGATACATACATCTTTGCATAAATATGTTAAAAATTAAAAATCTATCAAATAAAAATTAGGTATGTACCCAACCAGCTGCAATAAATATAAAACAAAGATGTACATACCTAACATAAATCACGACAATGAGTTAATCCTAATTCGTTTAGTTACTGAACTTAATTGGTATTGATAGTCATTTTCACACATGTCTAAATCATCCTCACTACTTCGTTGACGGCGTTTTTCACCCACCGGACTTGCCATTCTAAAACTACTGTCCAAATGGGGAAAATCTATATCCATCACATTACAGGAATTTTCAAAAGTTTCTATCTGTATATTCTGTTCTACAGAATCAAAATTTGTTGAATGAATAAAATTCGATGTGCTTTTTTTAATTCGTGGAGGCCTGCGTGAAAGCGGCATCACAAATGTTTTGTAAATTCTCAACAATTCGCCATGGGTTAATTCATTCATATTTTGTAAAGGTAATTGACGCTACGGAAAAATTATCAAAAGTTATAATACGTGTATTGCATCGCACTAACGTACTTACATCATCAAGAATTCTTAAAATATCTTCACGACTTAATAATTCTGGTAAGGCAAACTCCATTTTTTTCTAAGATATTTAGATATTTATGCGATGCTTAATTTTTGTTTACAATTTTGCAAATAAATGTGAAAAACAAACACATACTTATGTACTTATTCTGTGGTGAGAAATAAACTGTGCTAGGTTGCCACATTGAATAAGTTCGTTTTTATTACACTCTGTACACACTATTATTGTTTTTAATATATGTAAATCATATTTAGCATTGGGGACTTTATTATATAAAAACTCAAGCCTGAATATATTTAAAAAAGGAACTAGTCATAAATAAATTTATGAACCAGTAATATATTTAAAACTAAAAGTATAATCACTATAAAAACGGTACTAACTTTAAGTAATGTGCTGTTAACGTTCTCTTATATAATTTTATTATTGACAGATTTACGTATTTTAGTTCAATTAGTCTGCGTTTACACTGTACAAGTTTTCTTGAATAAAATATTCTTTTTATACCCTTCACCTGTGGTGCACAAATGTATATACATATATAGCTTTGTCATTCTGTTTGTAATTTCTACAATTTTCATTTCCGACCCCATAAAGTATATATTTTCTGAAAGCTTATGAATAGAGTCGATTAAGCCCTGACTGTCCGTGTTTTGGTTGAAATCAACCTTTAGAAGTAACTATATGTATTGTTTCAATCTTTTAGAAATGTCCGGGAATGAATCGCTAATGAAATTCAGCACAATCGCCCCATAACTTTTTGAGATATGAGCAAAAAACCACGACCACCTCGTTTTTTTTCCCACAACAACAACATAGAACACATACATACAAACGTGGTATATTGATTAAGTAAACGTGGCATCGAATCCAAGCTGAGCAAAAAAATTTTTTTTCTATTTTTTATTTTATATATTATTTATATTTTTATTATTTTTTTATATATATTTTTTTAATTTTTTTTTTTTGGATATATACATACGTAAACTCAATTTATAATTTTACAATGGGATGTTTTTATATATTTATGTGTTTTTTATATGTATGTATGTATGTACGTATTTCATATGAGATGGATGGTGATACAAACAATTGTTATTGCATGACTACACGTTGTGAAGGGTATATAAGATTCGGCACGGCCGAATATAAAACTCTTACTTGTTTGCATGTAAGTTTGTCCCAGCTGAATACAGACCGGTTTCTCGGCCCCTTCAAAATTTTATGTAATTCCTAAAAATGCTCAATTTATATAAATAATAAACTGTAAACATCAATTTGCAAACGAAGAAAAAAAAACAACAAAACCAAATTCTGTTTTATTTTTTACATCTTTTTCCAAAAAATTATTCCCGACCGAATCTTGATTAAATCTACAAGATTTGCCATACAAAATTTTGACAGCGAATCTTCCTGGTTCATTTTAAATCTTACTGCTAATCTCGAAGAATTTACTATCATCTCTAATTTTAGTAACAAAAAATTGCGAATTTATCTGTACTGACGTCAAAAAGAACGTAAATAAAGGAAAACAAAAAATATTGTGTAAAAAATTGAAAAATAATTGTGGAAATGAAAAATATATGTATGTTTAAACATGTATATTAAAATTAAAACAGAAAAATTTATATTTAAAAATTTTATAAAATTATATTCATGAAATAATTTTAAATTTTACTTACTGCTTTTATCCATTTTAAAAATAAACCACAGAAAAAACAAATGTCAAAGTGAAACAAGAACTATAGTTGTTTGAACGCCAGGGTTCGCAGATTCAGAGAGCGAAACAAGAGATTTATATTGCCGTATGAACATGTCCAAGGCGAATTCAATAAGGTGAACTCGTCGCTAAAACAACTACAAAGTACAAAAATACAACGTGTATTTTGTTAGTGTAAACTAACTTGAGCTGTCGAAAAGTTGTTTACAAAATCAAAAATAAAAAACACATACACGCATTATTCACAAATAAAAATAGTCTGTTTTATTTAGTTTAATGTTATTTTTTTAACGTTTTATTAAATTTTTTACAATTCACAATTTTTTATCTCTTTTTTTACAATTTTTAAGAGAATTTGCAAAATTTTTCACAATTTTAAAAATTTTTCAACTAATGGCACCCACAAATGTAAACAATAAAAAAGTAGAAGCACACATAAAAACACAAACAAAATTTTACATTTCAATATTAAAAAGAGTGCTCAGCAGATAAACAGCTGCTTTAATAACTTCACCTGATGTAAATTCGCCTTGAACATGGCTAAACTGTCTACTTTTTACATATTAATATATAAAAAGATATACACGTATTTTTTACAGTGCAATAATCATCTGTTGATATTTTTAACGATAAAGGCTATCGAGTGTTATCGCTAACTTGCCAACTCTATTTTAAAAAGCAATTTTTTTGCACTACAACTCCACATATTCTATTTTTTGTATTACTGACGAAAAAAATGTTTAAAAAGTATGTTTTGTAATTGAATTATAAAAATAAATTTTACACTACATAAATTAAATTATAGATTTGAAGAAAAAGAAAGTGTATCGTCCGTGCAACAACTGAAGTCTTCTGTTCAGAAAGGAATACGTACAAAATTACAGGAAACCTATCCTCTGCTGGAGTCTCATATTGATATAATTTTGCCCAAAAAAGATACATACCGCATAGCCAAATGGTAGTTTTGTGTTGTTAACAGCTTGCAGTTTTGAATTTTATTTTTTTTTTGCAGTCATGACCACATTGAATTACTTTTAAATAGTGCCGGCGATCAGGTGTTTTTTCGTCATCGCGATGGCTTGTGGATGCCAACACTAAAACTATTGCACAAATTCCCTTTCTTTGTGAGTATGCAGCAAGTGGATAAAGGTGCAATACGCTTTGTCCTTAGCGGTGCTAATATAATGTGTCCTGGCCTAACCTCACCCGGTGCTATGATGACTCCGGCAGAAAAAAATACTGTTGTTGCAATTATGGCTGAGGGTAAAGAACATGCTTTAGCTATTGGTATCACAACACTGTCTACAGCTGAAATGTAAGTAAAAACATTATTTTTTGAAATGAAACTCTTTGAATTGTTCCTTTTTTAATTCTGTAGTGCTAAAATCAACAAAGGTATCGGTGTGGAGAATTGTCATTATTTAAATGATGGTTTATGGAAGATGAAGCCTTTCAAGTAAATTTATCTAGTCCTACTGTAGTAAACAATCTTTATTAAGAATATTAACTGAACTTTTTATGTACAAATAAAAAATATGTTTTTGTCGTATTCAGAAAATGTATAAACTAAAAAAGGATTGTAAATTTTCTTGGACGACGTGACTTTTACCTAAAAACGTTTCAACATTTTGACAAATTACTTTTTACCTTCTTTTTTCTGTTTTAATACCAAACAACTCTAACGCAGGCATACATTATACACATTTGGCATAAAATGTGCTTTTAGTGTATTTTATATTCTAAATTAATGTAAAAAGCACATTAAAATATCTTTAGAAGTAAAAACTTTATGGATATAAAAAATAACATATTTATCAAAAAGTTTAACAAAATAAAAAAATTTAAAAGAAAATATTGTAAATAAGAAATTAACTGCCTGTTCAACGATGTCGAAAGAAAACCCAAGCAAAATTTCATTCGTACAAATACGTTGAAAACAAAAACAAAATTTTAGGACATTTAAATCGTAAACGATAATATAAACAAGATTACCAGTCAAACTGTAGTTCAGGATTATTTGGATCACAACGTTTTATAAACATTGTCTTCTAATTATTTTGTAACTTTAGTGTAAATTTTCTGCTCCACCAAGTTATTAGTAGGTCAGTGTTGTGTTGGTTCTCTTTAAAGGAGAAAAATTGGTAGGTAAAAAGAGTAAAAAATGGGATGTGTCACTTTGCATGAAAAGTTAATATTTTTCAACTACTATTTATCCTTTTTAAAACTTTGCAAACACGTTTTTCTGACACAATTTATTTATTCGAAATATGGGCAGTGTCACAGTGGTAGTGCTCCATTAATTGTGGAAATACTTTTGTATTGTTTTGAGACTAAAATATAAGAAAATAAATTATATTTAACAACTGTATTATCTGTATAAAAAACTTTTCGTATTTAAGCAATTTTCTAGTTCGATTTGTTATTAAAGCATGTTTTACAAGTTTTCAAGTTTTTCCTAGTATAATTTTTTACTCGAAAACTTTTAAATCATATTTTATTTAAGTGACATTTGCAAGTTTAAAATCATTAAAAACAAGAAAACTCTCATCAAAAGTAATGAGAACGGAAACGATTACGTCGTGACCTTTATTGTTGTACTTATATATGAACATAAATTATGCCTTAGAAATATATATATTTGTTTGTTTTTGTGGCAACATAGAACAGAGATAAACCACCTGTTAATACCTTCTCGCTGTGTGCACTCCTTTGTATATACATCATCATCTCATCATGAGTAAAAGATACCAACAGGCTTCTAAACAACAGTGAGTGAATACGGATGGATTCACTACACGTATTCTTAAGTCAAACAAAATAGTACAACACACCAAAAAATAATACAAAATAGACGAAATACTTAAATTGTTTTGATATGTTTGATACACATTCAATACAATGATGTAGAATACAAAAATTCAAACAAAATATCAACAAAAGCAATAACAATAATAAAATTAATAGTATTAACTAAGAGGGTATTGTCATAAATTATTGATTTCTATTTAATTGAGAAAAGGTACAATTACTCACTAATAAACATTTCCACACTCACACTTATGCATTCGAACTGGTCTCCACCAAGAAAAGGACATGCGCATAACTAGTCATATTGTTGATAAAATTTTTTACAAAAACTGATACTTTTTTCATTATTAAAGTACAGTTTTATTAAAAAAACATACATATATGCATGGTGTAATTACATAAGGTGATAGCGTAAAGGAGAACGATTTTCGGCTCTCTTTTTTTATGTATGAAGTTTGACAATTTCCGGAGTTGAAAACATTTTTTTTAATATGTAGTTTGACATACTCCAGAACACAAAAAAATTATCAGCTGGGCTGGCACCGCCACCTTGTATAAGTGTACCCTGCATATATGTATATAAAAATTCCAAAAAAAAACAAATTTTATAATTAAAATAGGACATACATACATATGAATGTTTTTTTTATTTATGTTTGTCGATTTTGATAAAAAAATAAGGCTATAATTTATACATATTTATATGTATGTAAATTAAAAATGTTTGCATTTTTTTTAAATTTTTTTCTTAAATTTGTTAAAACATATTCTATATTTTAAAAACTTGAAAAAAGTACCACAAATTTTTTGATAAGTATGTACCCACAACTTTGAAACTTGCATCCCTATTTAACTACTGTTGTCTGCCATGGAGTACATTAGTAGTGTTAGCTAATGACAGTTATCAAACGAGAGTCGATGTAGACAAAAGTTAAAGTGCAAAATAAAATTTAGAATTTATAAGAGATAAAAAGTTATTTAGAAAATTGTATATACAAATTCAAAAAAAAAAAAAAGAAGAAAATTACTTGTAAATAAATTAAACTATGTACATATGTACATATATTCCAAAAGATAAATTAAAAAATATTTGTTAAATAAAAATTTGTGTCTGAACAAACAAAATTAAAACCTTGAATTTTGCAGTTTCGAATAAAGTGTAAATTTTCATAGGATACTCGTGTATGTACATTTTTTCTTCACTCCTTAAAGTTGAGTCATCATATAAAGTGCAAACATATTAACATATGTATGAGTGTATGCGGATCTTAAGACACATTTAATATAGTAGAAAATATTGCTTGAAGACAAAAATATAAAATAAAAAATTTCCAACATAAAGACGCAAAGAATTGTTTTATAGATCTTAAGAGTTACTTTATTTGTTAACGACATCGTAGTCGTCATCATTAGCGGCAGCAGCGTCATTAACAACATCTTAAGTATTGATTTATTCGTTGACTGGACAACAACAAAGCAACTAAATACTTGTATAAATTGTCATATAGTACATATAACAAGTTATTTTAAATTAAAAAAGGAAAACACAAACGTACCACTCAATATCAATTTATAAGTAAAAACTTAAAATTTAAACAAAAGCATGGAGGATTTATTTCTATTGATAATAAAGGAGTCTACAGGGACAAAACATAATGCCCTTCGACAGACTGCACAAATAGCATACGGTAAGTTGATCAGCAGTCTAAAACATGCGTAGTTTTCTTTTTCCTTAATGTCCTTCATTCCGACTTGTTTGTAAATTATATTATTGGAAATTTGAGTTTTGTTGAAATTAATATTTTTTATGTAGCTTAATTAACACCACTCATATTGCATGTTCATACGAATGTATGTATGTACATATGTAAGTAAATATATTTGGTTATCTCACCCAGAAAGTCGACAATAAAATTCTTTGCTTATCGAGTAGTTCAGTTCTTACAATCGAACTTTTATTTTATGGTTATATAGTTTCTATTTCAGTAATTAAAATTTCATAAAATAAAATTTCACTCTTGCAACTAAACTATACGATTGGCAACAATTATGGTACTTACAACTGATAATGTTTTCTCTGTGTTTATTTTCTTTTTAGATAAATTATATCGTCAACATGGTATACATCGAGATCCATCACACGAATTGCGTTCGGTTTGCTTTACAGCACTGCAAATGGCATTAGATACCAAGCGACAAAAATTTGTAACAATGGGCTTAAATGGATTACATGTAAGTGAAGTGACAGCTTAAATACATCTGAAAATACCAACTAACACATCTACTACCTACTACTACACACACATACATACAGACAAATTCCTTGCAAATACTTGTTATTTTACAATGCAATGAGTAGTGAACAAAAGGATCAGGTGTCGGAAAATAACAATGCCACCATCACTACCATCATTGTACTTACTACACGTTCGCTTATTGTGTAGCTTTTGTTCAATGCTCGTATTAAGGAAATATTTGTGGTGTACAAGTTAAGAATTTCCTGATTCTCATTTAAAAACTATCTATATGCGGCAAGGTATTATGGATACTAAAATGATTTTAAATCAAAACGTCAATCGTTATACATACATATGTATGTATGTACGTATTAATATTTATGTAGTGCGTGAGCACGGGATGAAATAATATTAATGATTTTTCAGGGACACTTTAAAACCTAAAATATTAAAAAATTTATGTATTTAAAAGCGATAGCGTATTGCAAGAAATAAAATATTCTGAAAGTTTTTTCGAATGGTTAGCCGTAAGACTGTAACATTATATTCTAATTTGAGTGATAAAATCTTTAGCTAATCCAGATAATGCTAAATGTCAAAGTTTATCTTTGCAATCAGGCGTAGGAACAAAACTAAACTATCATACAGTTTAATAATATTTTCGATCGTTTACTAATAAAAAGTATTATCTATTTTTAACTGAACTTTGCTGGATTGCGTTTGTTTACACAAATTTTCATATAAAACGTAAACAATCCAATAAGGTACATTAAAAAATATTAAAAATTTTTAGTAAACGAACGAACCCAATGTTTTATAGGTTGTTTATTTAGATGCAGCTCAGAACATTGTGGTTAAAAGTGGCACAATCGTGCCATTTTTGGCACTATTAGTTATTTAATGGCACCATGGCACGCTCAAAAAAATTTTGGCACTTTTTCAAAAAATTATAAAAGTATAATTTTACTTACTTTTAAAGATATATATTTTTAATTAAAAAGAAATAAATGTTTTTTCTCCCTGTTGTAAATACTACTAAAAACTTCAACAATGACACAAAATCACCTTTCTGAAGGTATAAGTTCAAAATTAATGACATCCTACATGTTCCGGGTGGATTTAATCAGATAACTGAATAGGAGAGATAATTTTTAACTGATTTTGAAGATCTATTTATATCCGTCAGTCTGTCCGTTTATTTCTCATTTAAAAAAATCATTACATTTTAAATACATATGTATGTATGTATTTTATAAACAATAATATTTATATATAATATATCTGTATAAATTTTTTAAATATTGAAGTCTGAGATTTTTTTGTATATAATCAATTCATCTTAATAAAATGTATTAATATAAAAAAATTTGAATAAATGGAATTAATTTCTTTAAACATACATGTTTATATATTTGTTATGGCACTTTTTAATATATTTTGGCACTTTCTAGCTAAAATTTTGGCACAAAACCGAAATTCTCATATACCATCACTAGCTCAGAATTTCAAATTGTGTTGACATTTCTGTTCATGACTTGCCACATAAAATGTTCGTTCATTTGCTCAAAAATATTGACTATTTTTTACTGAACGTTACTGGATTGCGTTCGTTTAAACAAAATCCCATATAAAGCAATCCAGTATAAAAATAGTAAACATTAAAAAATTTACTAATTGTTTAGGATATTCTCCCAATAATTTTCAAAGTTTTAGTTTTTTATTGGTTGTTGGGTTTAAGCTGGTCTATATGCATTTCACTGGTGCTTATGCCAGATCATCAGTAGACCTTTAAACCATAAAATTTATTAAAAAGTTTAAAATTATTACAAGTTTTATTTAAAATTTTTCATAAACAATATGAGAATTTTAAATAAAGCAAGAAACAAAAATAAAAACTTCCTAATAAACCCAACCAACAATTTTATTCAATTTGCATTATTTTATTATTCTAATCCCTTATATATTTGGCTAACACATTGGTTAACACAAAATATACATTAAGGGCAACCGAATAATAAAATTTCTTTTATTTACATAAAAAATTTACTAATTGTTTAGGATATTCTCCCAATAATTTTCAAAGTTTTAGTTTTTTATTGGTTGTTGGGTTTAAGCTGGTCTATATGCATTTCACTGGTGCTTATGCCAGATCATCAGTAGACCTTTAAACCATAAAATTTATTAAAAAGTTTAAAATTATTACAAGTTTTATTTAAAATTTTTCATAAACAATATGAGAATTTTAAATAAAGCAAGAAACAAAAATAAAAACTTCCTAATAAACCCAACCAACAATTTTATTCAATTTGCATTATTTTATTATTCTAATCCCTTATATATTTGGCTAACACATTGGTTAACACAAAATATACATTAAGGGCAACCGAATAATAAAATTTCTTTGATTTACATAAAAAATTTACTAATTGTTTAGGATATTCTCCCAATAATTTTCAAAGTTTTAGTTTTTTATTGGTTGTTGGGTTTAAGCTGGTCTATATGCATTTCACTGGTGCTTATGCCAGATCATCAGTAGACCTTTAAACCATAAAATTTATTAAAAAGTTTAAAATTATTACAAGTTTTATTTAAAATTTTTCATAAACAATATGAGAATTTTAAATAAAGCAAGAAACAAAAATAAAAACTTCCTAATAAACCCAACCAACAATTTTATTCAATTTGCATTATTTTATTATTCTAATAAAATTATTCCAATAAAAAACTAAAAATTATTGGGAGAATATCCTAAACAATTAGTAAATTTTTTATGTAAATAAAAGAAATTTTATTATTCGGTTGCCCTTAATGTATATTTTGTGTTAACCAATGTGTTAGCCAAATATATAAGGGATTAGAATAATAAAATAATGCAAATTGAATAAAATTGTTGGTTGGGTTTATTAGGAAGTTTTTATTTTTGTTTCTTGCTTTATTTAAAATTCTCATATTGTTTATGAAAAATTTTAAATAAAACTTGTAATAATTTTAAACTTTTTAATAAATTTTATGGTTTAAAGGTCTACTGATGATCTGGCATAAGCACCAGTGAAATGCATATAGACCAGCTTAAACCCAACAACCAATAAAAAACTAAAAATAGTAAACATTTTTAGAAAACGAACAAACCCAATGAATCCTTTAACGCCAGAAGTTATATATATATGTATTTATATATATGTATTTTCTGAGTCCAGGTTTCATTTTAGGACGATCTAGCTATGTCCGTCCGTCTGTTGAAAGAACGATAGAGCTCGAACCGAAAATGTTAGAGGAATCAAATTTTGCCAGAATATTTCCCATAAACAAGATTTGTTTGGTATTGAAAATAGGCTATATCGGTTTATAAGTAAAATTAAAACGAGCTATAACTCGTAATGCAAGAGTTGGTAAAAAAACAATGTTCTTCCTATATCGAATAAAATGCGATGGTGTCACATTGACGTAGAGCGATAAAATTTCATTTGTGTATTTCCTGAAAAAAAATATCTTTCTCGAAAGTTTATAAATCAAAATGTACAAAAATTTATACCGCACAGTTTTTTTTCGGTATTTTTAAAACTTAAAACGTAATAAAACTGACAATATTACATGTACGATTATAAAATTTTGCAAACATTGCTCTTTGATCAAAAGACTTTAAATAACAGTAAATTAATGTTCACCTGTCATATAACGATTTATCTCAAATTCATATAATTTCTCTATTAACTCTAAGATTTTGAGAGAATAGACATCTGTATTGAAATATCTAAGTTGAATTAATCAGCAGAAACTACTACTTAATGAAATGAAAATATAATATACAGAATTATTTGTATTAGATGATGAAATTTCGCAAATATAACTTTCTGGTAAATTAAAATATGTCAATATAAGTATAATACTAAAAAAAAATTAAGGTGACACATCCACTTCAATATCCACCTCACATATAATGCTTTATCTTACATTCATACTATTTCTATATGGACAAAAATTACAAAAAAAAGATAATCTGTGATGGATTATTAAAGTTCAATTCAAAAATTAACTATATAATTCAAAAGTAGGAGGTGGCATGCTCACACAAAGCTAAGATTATTTTTTAACTACCTCTGGGTACAAAATTATACTTTTCCGTAAAAATACAACATCGTAGTAAAACAAGTAAGAGTGCTATATTCGGCCGTGCCGAATCTGATAATACCCTTCACCATCATGTACATACATAGGTATAATCCCAACATCGTAGCTTAAAATATATTTCATGTTGTACGCCATTTTTCTTTTGATCCTCTTTTAAATTTTACGAAAGACACTGAAGCAGTCGTATTTTGGTGTTTATATCTCAATTAGTTAAAAACCAATTCGTTAGTTTTTCTCAGTGATAATTTTCGAGACTATGACTTGTAATTTTGTGTCTTTAGCGTGTCAAAAAAAAAACCCTAGAAGCTTGAAATGCTTTTAAAAAATTTTGTATTTTCCCTAATAAATTTTGCCGATAACTTTGGCGATTTGTCCCAAATTGTTTACAAATATTTCTACAGACATATTACATATATATAAATGATAACAAACATGTCCATAAATTATCCTACGGTAGTCGAGCTTTTTAAAGTTGATTTGAGTTTGAACTGATTTTAACCAACACACGGACAGACGGTCATTGCTATCAGAAAATATATACTTTATAATGTAGAAATTACAAACATTTAAGTGCTTAACGTAGCCATATATTCTTTTGTAATTTTTTAGAGAATAATTAAAGATGAACGATTTTATATTGGTCTAGAGCCGGAAGATGATTCAGTATGGTTGCCAGCTCAACTATTGCGTGCTACATCGGGTATATTGCCAGCGACAAATAATGAAGATACTGTTGTTAATGTTTTAAGACTATTTTTGGCAATGGCATGTTCTCCTGCTTGCACTCTTAATGGCCGTCTTCTTATCGAAATATTGTCACGTTGTGGAGAATGTTGGGAATTGGGTTCAAGAGCAACGAAAGCTGCTTCATTAGCAGCCGCTTCTCAGTGTTTAAGGACATTCTGTAGTTTTCTAATCGAAGAGGCCGAGGATGTTAAGAAAACTGCACCAGCCGGATTAATGACACAAACTCAGGCCACAGCGGTATACAACGAGGTAATACCAGTTATGCAATGGCTTTGCAGTCGTTTAGTGGAACCAACGATTACCAATTCGCCGAATAAAAGAGTAGAACATACGTGTAGTTTGTATTTAACAGAATGTATATTAACTTTGACTTCGTCATTGCCTCGTAATGTGTACGCAAATCCACATTTTACATCGTTTCTATGGCAAAAGTTTTGCCCCACCCTAGCAGCTGCTTTAGGTTCACCGGGAAGAGTAAATTTGGATAAAAAATTCACTTACAAGTATGAGTTTCATAATTTTAATTTAAAAACTTGTTGATTTTATATTATTTGTATTTGCAGAGATGCTTTACATATAATTGAAAACGAAGCAAGAGGTTTTTTTACCGGACCAGGTTTAGATGGTGCCCAAGCTCGTTGTGTTTATCTCACTGGTATACAACTGTTAAGAATTGCTGGTTCACATGGTTCGTTGAGGCCTATGTTGGAAGCATTATTTCATCGTATGCTATTGCTGCCAACTCCACAAAATCGTACCGAACCTCTTAAATGTGTGCGGGAAATTTTCCGAAGTCCTGAGCGTTTAATCGATTTAGCTGTTATTCTTTATGCTGATAAAACGACTGCTCAAAGTTGCAGTGATGAAATGGCTTTGTTCAGATTGTAAGTTTTATATATGTACAAACTTTATAAGTATATAACTCAATACTTGGTTTTTTAGAATGATTGATGCCATGGAAGAATGTGCTTATGGTGCGGGTAATGGCACAGTTGTCGAAGCTAGTTTACAAGCCAGTGTAGAGTGCATGGTCGCTCTTCTACAGAGTCTACAAGTTCTCTGCACTGGAGAATTAACTGAGACTATGATTAGTGATCAAATTGTAAATATAGTAAACTCTCGTTATGGTCAGTTAAAAGATGCAGACTATACAGGCCCTTTGACCTATCAGTCGATGGCTCGTTTACCAGCTTCATATCGGGATGCCGTCGTGGAATTTCGTCAAAGTGTTTATGAAGCATCGTCAGGTTCCGAAAGTGATGGAGATCATCACTTAGATAATGATGCCGCTTCAAATGGCTCCGGCGACACGGAGGGACCCGAAGATGAAGAACATTCAACATCAAGTGATGAGGCTTCAAGGGCTGAACTTAATCGCTGGCCATATACTAATCTGGAAGTACCTGTGTTTCCAGTACGTTCGGATGTTGATACAGATCGGCAACATGCTCGAGATTTTGCTAAAGCTTTACACTCCGACTTGGTTCCTAAGCTATTGCGTTTACGTTCCTGTATTGAAGTCGATGAAGCCATGCAAGAGTTTGCCTCGGCCGTGTGTCAAGAAAATAGTTCCAATATTTCAAACTTCGATTATAACTTTACCGTTATAAATGCAGATGGAATATACTTGGCCGTATATTCAGCTCTACTACTTAGCTGGCAGCTAAAGAAAGCCGGTTATTATGCGGACATGCAAAAGGAAATTTTAATACCCATGTCTGAGCAACAATTTGTTACATCCGTCCAGAACACCGGTGTTTTGGTATATCTTTCTTCAGCTTGGCTGTGTGAATTGTACCAAAGTATACTAGTCTTAAATATTTTGGAATCGTTGGATAGTAACGATCAGGAAGGTGGTAATAATCGCTCTGCCTTGATTGATATGCTATGTGATGCTGGTGGTTTGGGAGCCACGCAAATGATGTCAGAGTGGCAAAGGCTGCAATCGGCCAATGTTAAGTATATGAATGATGAACATAGCGCCGCTAGGCGTGAAGCTGCTAAAAAATTAAGCAGGCGTTTGTTGACGTGTTGTTGGGATTCAATGGTTTTGGTTTTGAGTTCAGGTTTGGGAGATTTGCCTTCTTCTACTTCAAGTAAATTTGTTGCATTATCAAAGCGCACCTTAAGGGTCAAAAGTAAAACTGCTAAATCAAATGGTGAAGCATTGTATGCAATGTGTTTGGATGGTTTGCATTCGGTAAGAACATTGAAATAAAGTTATACACTAAAACAATTACTAAACTCTTTATCTAAACTAATTTTTTTTAGGCTGCTACCTTAAGTAATAGTTTAAATTTGCAGCACTTGGCTGGAAAAATTCTTAATTTATTGGCTTCAAATGTTTGTCAAACGTCTGGTCCTCGTATTTCTGCCAGTCAAGCTTTATCCATGGATGTTGTTCTTAGCGGTGGTCTTAATTTAGGTTCCTATAGTCCAGACTGCTGGCAATCCATATTTGCCGTTTGTCGTCACGTTAGTCAATTGGAGCATGAAGTTTTTAGCATGCGTAATCCATCAGTTTCAACTTCATCGCCAAGTGGTAATCGTGACATTGAGACGGGAGAGAAATTACAATGTAATGGGGGTCAACATGAAAAGCTTAATTTGGCTTCAATACCAATAGATGATGATGAAACCTGGTGAGTACATAATACCTAACATATGGCAACTTCTAAAGTTGACTTAATGGAATATTTTCGTTTGCAGTGTTGATGTCTATAGTTTTCTGCAAGCTCCATTACGCAGCCCAAACACAAATATAACTTCAATATTAAAAGTTTACTCAGGTACCAATGAAACGGTGCTGCTTAGTCCGAGCGATACGACAAAAGTTTTGTGTGGTCTTTCGCATCAGGCAGAAAATCTTTTTAGTGATGCCGCCGAACGTTTAAGTCTGCCGTCTTTGTGTCAGTTTTTGAAAAATCTATGTAGAGCTTCAAGAGAACAGTTGTATAAGAACACCAATCCTCGGAAAGGCAGTCGAGTATGGTGGCCTAGCAAGGGCTGGCGTAAACATGACACTTTACCCATGTCTTTACTTTTGCATCGTATAGGTGATGTTACCTTAAAAGTATTTCGAAGTGCCAGACCACTATTGCATATACTTAAGGTATGGGCCATAACAGGGCCACATCTAATGGACACAGCTTGCCACAGAGATCGTGTAATATCAAAAAGAGCTATAGAGTATATACATGATATCGTAACGGCTTTATTGGTTGAACAATCGGAGTTGCCATATTTCCATTTTAATGAAGCTTTACTTAAGCCATTTGAAAATTTGTTGAGCATGGATTCATGTGATTCCGATGTACAGGATCAAATTGTTGCCTGTTTGTATGAAATTGTAGAAGCTCATCGCACGGAAATACGTTCCGGTTGGCGTCCTTTGTTTGGTACTTTACGAAATGCTAGAAGTCGCATGTTAAATGCCAGCAATATAATAGATATATTTAGAGTGTTCTTAGATTCTGACAATACTTTGGTTTTTGCTAATGCGGGCCTCGATTGTATTTTGTGCTTACTTTCTTTCTTGGATGTACCAGGGGCTGGAGGAGGAGGTAGTAGTGGCGGAGGAGGGAGTAGTGGTGGGTCTACAGGTGGTGGTGGCGGTAGTAATACAAACGATGAGGACAACAACTTTAGGCCCACAGAATTTTTGCATGAAACTTTACGTTTCCTAGAACGTTGTTCTTCAATTTTAGGTTTTATGTACAACATGCCGAAATGTCCAAATTTCCATTCCACTTACAAGATTAAAGGAATCTCATATACCCATATAATCGATGCTAATATACCAAACTCTATGGAAAATTTCACATATTTTGGCAACGATTATTTACAAACCAAAAACGAACAACACATGATCTCCTATCGCTCCTTGCATATCGACAAGGAAGCTATAATGAAAATCGATGAAATGGACAAACCATCAGGAGTACTTAAAGTATGGTTTCTTCTTTTGGATGGTCTAACAAACTCCCTAATAGTGTGTCCCTATTCACATCAGGCTCCCATATTGCAGACGATCTTTAAGCATTTTAAAAATCTACTAACTAGTCCCGGCATAGAATTTGGTTTCTATTGCATAAATCACTTACTGATACCCATGATCCAGGATTGGTTGAGATACATTAACAAAACGGGTACCTCGTGGCAAGTAGTGGAAAAAAACTTTAAGCACTGCTGTTGCATGACTACAGATTTGGTGGTGGATTTTATTAAAATGTCTTTGCCCGAGATGCGCAAGCAGGCAACGAATACTAGGACTAGGGTTACACAAATAGTACAACCCACTGATAATGTATATTCGAAGTTAAAGATTGTTACCGAACCGGTAGTAACTGAAAAAGTGGGTAGTGGCGCTCAATATGATAGCACGTCAAGTGAGGAAAGTTCTCGAGAATCGAAGGAGTCAAGTACGAAGGTATCAAATTCGGCGACCTTGGCTTTAAAACAGTTACTGCTTGTGCTCATTGAATGTTCCGCCCAAGTGCAAGAAACTGTAGCGAGGGTAGGAGTTTCCTGTCTGAAACATGTTATACTCTCTACGGGGACCTTGTTTAATGAATACCAATGGATGATAGCCTGCTCGGCCATACATAGGGCCTGTACTGTAACTATAGCTCCCTTGCGTCAGTTATCCTTCGCTTTCCATGAAAAATCCAACAGTTTTTATGGTGACTGTGCCAATGTCAAGGTAGCCGCCCGACGGGACAGTACTATAGACGATTTAACACGCATCTATTCTCTGGCCCAGCAAGTATTCCTCTCCGACAATCAGCGCGAGCCAGGAGCTAAATTAAACAATCATTTGGACAAACATTTGACTGATGATCGCAGCTATTCGTTTTTGTTATATCCTCAGAACAATGGCTTCAATTCTAATCTCGATAATTTTGTCATAAGAATACCCTTTAAGACTTTGGTAGTAGGTTTGCTGGCCAATCAAATGTTATTGCAATTGGTGGCAAAATTGCTTCTGTCCCGTTTAAAATGTGTACCACAGGCCGTATCTACTTGTATTTTCGACAACTACACCACCGCTACACAGCAATGCTATGACTATGACTTGGATTTCCGTTCCAAGGAAATACTATTGCGTTGTTGTTTGCAGTTCCTAACAAGTGCTTTGGAGTTTGATTCTCGCCCAGGCCTCAAATTTCTAATGCAAAAAGTGGCCAATATAGAATATGCTGCAAATTTATATAAGCAAATGACTTCCTCATGGATGATCTATTATATAGCCCTGGTCGATTCCTATTTAAACGACATAGTCATTTACAATTTGGGACCCGAAGATTTGAACTTTATTTTGGAGTCCTGCTCGCGACTCAATACCACTAAGGTTAAGAAAAAGGAAAACTTTGTTCGTTATCTATTTTGTTTACAGGACGCCTGGAATCTGGTATGTGAATTATACCTAAGCAACTCTGCATTGCACGACATAGAAAATGGCCGTTTACGTGAGGGTAGCGACATTAAGCAATTCAATTCTTCAACGAAAAATATTAAATCCATGTGTATTACTTTAAACGGAAATATTGAAAATGGCAGCACATCTGGCACGTTGGCTGAAAACAACGAATATTCTCCGCAAAGATCAAGTCAAACGCCTGAAGAAGAAAGCGTCACCATGACAACATTAATAAGTGAATTTCAGCCGAAAAGTCGCAATAATCCGTTCGATACGAATCGCCAACAAAAACCGGAAACGGAAACAATATCACCCGAAATCGAACAACAAAGAGCCACTAGCATACTAAAAGACTCAAATTATAAGAGAGCTGCTTTGGCCCAGCTAGTGGTAGCCTCGATGGAACTCTTAAGATCGCTGCCCAGTGAGGCAGAGGGTAATTTGAAACTTTTAATGACGCCGACAATACGTGAAGCTTTTCGTTTGGTGCAGTTGCAGGGCAACGAACTAAAAGTTAACCAATTTTAGGTTTTGCTTGTTGAGTTTTATTTTGACTTGTAAGTGTGTATTAACATTATGTATGACATGCGCAACAGAGCTTTTAATCCAACCAAAAAAGTCCAAAACCTATATTTTTATTCTTCTTTAAACTTTCTAATTCCCTACATAATCAATCACAATATCTCGCTATCACTTACACAGACATACAGTCTTACATCCATACATACATACCCACCATATAGTATAAACAATAAATTATAAATATTTTTACATATACCTTACTAACTTCATACATATAACAAAAATCCTAGCCGCCCATTGCCGCCCATTATAAGATTATATATACATATATATACATATAAATATTTATATACATTTATACATATTATCTAATGAAATGTATAGTAAGTATTTAACTAAAATCTAGTCATATAACGCCTGCTTTTATGAAAAGCTTCTATATTTATATATAAATTTATAAAACTCTTGCGTTAAGTTTAACCTTTAGCGTTTTTGTTTGTAGAATGGATTCAGTAACACAAACGATCCTATTTATGCAATTTGTTTGGTTTGTGTTTTACTGAAACTTAAGCCAATGTCAACCCTTCTTATTTGCTCATTTCTTTTATAAAATAAATATTATAAAATATTTGAGTTTCGAAAAAAAAAACCTTAACCATAACAAATTGGTACGATTGGAAGTGAAATATTATAACAAAAAGTGACTCAAAGTAAAAACTCAACAGAGATATCAGGAATTTACTACTAATGCAATATTTAATTGTGTATTTAACTCTCTCACTCTCTCTATTTCACACTCTCAGTCTCAGACTCTTTTAATGCACCTAGCAGCTACAACAAATTAAGTATGCATAAATTATTACTAATAAAGTTAAAAGCCTTTTTGGTAAAATCTAAAATAAAAAATACAAATATGTAATTGATAATTTAAACAATAAAAATTATTTTAGATTTATTAAAGGCTCATTTGACAAATTTCTGTACAACATCTGTGAAATAAGCCTTTAATAAGCCTAAAATATTTTTTATTAATTAGACCGTATGTATTTTAAAATCTTTATTTATATACACATGAATACATACATACATACATACATACATACATACATACATACATACATACATACATACATACATACATACATACATACATACATACATACATACATACATACATACATACATACATACATACATTCTTAGATACAAAAATATGGAATCGCATTACAAACAAAATATATAAAAATAAAGGTTTCAAAACTATAAATATGCCAAAAATATTAACGTTCTTAATATGAATTATTTAACAATTTATGTTTAGCTTCACATTTAGACCAAGTTTTTAGAATGTAGATAAACTTTGATCTTAGGTCAAATGAAGCTTCAATTTAGAATATTGTTTTTCAGATATATGTAGATCACATGCTTTATAATCTCAGTTTAACCCAACACTAGTGGCAAGTTAAATCTACATAGTATGTTAGATAGAAGTGTCAAACAGCTGCGAAAAGAAAAAATCGGCATATAAAATTTATAAAGAAAAATTTTATCAAATTCGTTAGGCAGATTTATTCAGTAACAAATTTACAAAAATATCAAATGTTGAAATTATTATACAGGTAACACTCCTACAACGCGGTACTTTTATAACGCGATTCACAAAATGCGGATATTTTTCTATAACGCGGTATTATTACCTCCTACAACGCTATTTTCGCAAAAATATTCTTATAATGCAATTTTTTTTAAACATTTACTATATTTATGTAAAAACAAGTGCTGTAATTAAAATGTCAAAAGAAATTTGCAGAATTTATGCTTTTTAAGTATTCACAGCAAAGAAGAAATAAAGTTATCGATTGGAGATAGCTTTGAAAATACAAAAGAAGAAAACTTCTCACTAAAATGCATCGAGAAAGTTTTAGATATGGTAAAGCAGTTGAAAGAATACATTTTAGAAAGCGATCCTCAAAAAAAAAAAAAGGAGCAGAAACATTTGGAAGAAATCTTAAAAATAAATAAGTAAAAAGTGAAAAAGACTAAGATTGGTAGAAAGTTGTTGCTTAATTTTTATTTTGATTTATAAAATCTTTGAATAAAAATATTTAAAGTAGATTTGAAATTTCATTTTTATTTTGTTTTGTTTAAATAATTGAAGTACATATCGTCGTTTGTAAATTTTTGTGTTGTGAAATGTGAAATATAAAACCTATACATATAGAACACAATAATTTACGAACGACGATATGTATTACTATATTATATATTATGTTTTAATAAATAAATAAATAAATACAAAAATATGTGAAGTATAAACGAGTACCATATAAGAATCAATTTTGCGATTTGAAACCAAACTTTGATTTTTGTATGGATTTCGTACAATGCGGCATTTTTTAGGAAACTTTCTACCGCGTTATAGGAGGGTTACCTGTACATATCTATTCCAAATTCATTAAAACTTATACTTTCATATTTATTATAAATTTTTTATATTTATAAAAGTTAAAAAACAAACTTTGTACAAATTTTTTTTTATAAAAAAAAAATAATAATTTTAAAGAGCCACCGATATGTTTCAACTGACTTTTAAGGATTATTCCTAAACTTAAATATGGCAAAATTGCATAATCTTTGTACCAGAAATTAGACTAATAGCTAAACAAAATAATTGCCTATTAGCATGAAACACACTTTTCATGACTCACTCTTTTTAATGGCCAAATGTTTTTAAATTTCCTATTTAAATACATGTGTGCATTATTATAAAAAATTTTGTCACATAAAGCAAGAAATTAAGGTTCCGCAAAGGAACCATTATTTAAAGACAAAAAGCGAGCTTTTTGGTGACTTTAATTTTAATACACAATACAAGGGGTTGTTAACTATTTTAGAAATAAAATATGGCAATGCCTGTAAATTTAACAGATCTTATTAAAGCTTCAAAAAAATTTGATTAAATCGGACTTTAAACTAGGTTTCATCTATAGGTAAACCTTAACTTATTTACATAGCTAAAAAAAGGATTTGTTTTAGTCAAATATTTTCTGTATATAAAAATTGATAATAAATTGTCTATGGTGAGTTTATAAAAAAATTACATAATTATTTAAAAAAAAAATCTATTAAAATATATTTTAAAAGAAAATTTAAATGAAGCTTTCTTGAAACTAAAAATTATTAATTAATAATATTTTTCCAAAAAAACACATTTACCAAAAATTTTCTATTTACTAATAAAATTATAAATTTAAAAAAAAAATTATTGAAAATAAAAAAATTTTAGACAAATTTCGTAAATTTCTTTATATTAAAAAATTAATAGAAAATTTTCTATAAATGACAACAATTTATGAAATATTTTCTATAAAATTTGTTAATAATTTTTTAAAATTTCAAAATTTTTTTCCTTAAAAATTGACAATTTGTAAAAGATGTTTTGAGACCTTTTATTTTATCATACATAGCTCAAAAAAATAAAATATAGTTAAAAATCAGCCAGTGCAAAAAATAAAAAAATTAAAACTTTTCTAACTACTAGTATCTAATAGAAAAATAAATTCTATATAAACTTATAAGTGTGCAATATATTGTAAAATGGTAAAATAGAAAATATGATTATTGAATATTTCAGAAAAAAAATTATTCGAAATTAAAAAAGTTGTATTTTCACCATTCAATACTATAACAACTACATAGTTTAAAATTGCAAATAGTTTAAGAAATATGTACTATACATATGTACTTGTATGTATGATCAACAAAACAATTGTAATGATTGTTTTTTTTTTGTTTTATTTTATTTATTTTTTTTATTTTTTATTTATAGTTTCAAAAGTAGAACAAGCTAAAAAATAGTCAAAAAAGAGTCCTTTTAAAATTGTTAATGAAATGTACTTGACTTAAACAAACAAAACACATCCATTAAAACGCATAACAAACAACAACTATAGTTTTGGGAATTTTTAAGGTAACAAACTAAATATAATATTGTAATATTAATTATAAAATTAAACAAAATAAATAAAAAAAAACTAAAATAAACTATTGCATCTTTACTAATACTATATTTATATGTATACACTTATGAAAATATTTCAATTCAAAAATAAATAAAAAAAAAACCTTTAAAAAATCAAAAATTACAAGTATTTTTATTACACAATCCGGCTGACTTATTATTACTTATTATTACTCATTATCTCAATTAACTTGTATAGGTAAAAGACTAGTATTTAAATTTTTTTAATTGTTATTGCAATATGTTTTTATAAATAAACTAGCCAAGCCCGGCGCGCGTTGCTACGCCCCTTAATGAATAAAAATGCATTCCGAATTTTAATTGAATATCAAGTGCAAGAAGCTAAAATTCAATTTTTTTTATGGGCGTGGTACTGCCCACTTTTCTAATCACGAAATTGTAGTCATGACAGCTCAATATGTGTGCAAAGTTTCAGAAAAATCAGTCTAGTGCAAGAACCTTTATATTATAACTTTGTTATGGGCGTGGCCCTGCCCACATTTTTAATCGCGAAATTATATAGTCATGACAGCTTTATATGTGTGCAAGGTTTCAGAAAAATCGATCTAGTGCAAGTAGCTAAAAATGATAACTTGTTTTTTATGGGCGTGGCCTTGCCCACTTTTCTAATCACGAAATTGTATAATCCTGAGTTTAATATGTGTGCAAAGTTTCTGAAAAATCGGTCAAGTGTAAGTTGCTGAAAAATTAATATTTATTTTGTATGGGCGTTTTTCATTTTTATGTATATGTAGATGGGCGTAGCCCCGCCCACTTTTTACCACCCATAAACACTCCCTGGAATGTGTACAACAACTTGCCAAAATTGAGTCCGATCGGCTTTACGGTTTCGGAGTCTATAGCTAACACACACACACACAGAGTTTCACTTTTATATATATATGTAGATAGAAGATGCAGTTTTAAGCTGAATATTTCTTAACTAAAAATTTACAAAAGTTTGTCATGACGCGCTCGTTATTTATCAAATATTTTAAAAATTATCTCAAAAAATTCATCCATTTTTAAAAAATTTTAATTTGTTATTACGTTTTCTTTAATTTTGAGAGAAATTACAACAAATATTACTACTTAACACTATTTATTACAATTGATTATAATATTTTGATATGAGAACACATATCACTTAATTTTCAAATAAATTTATCAACTTCAGGTGCAATGCAGCAGCTGTAAGTTATAAGTTTATAATAAACGATTTAGAACTTTATTTTTTTAGAATGATTGTCGGTCTGTCTGTCTTTCTTGCTAAACTCGCTTTACACAAAAACTACTGCATGACTTTTGATAAACTTTGGTATGGACTTATTTTGATTCCTGAGATAATATTCAGTATATTCACTTTTGACAGAATATTCACTTATTTCCAAGAGAATATAGAAAACACAATTAATAATGCTTTATACGGCCATGCCAAATCTGAATCTGAGGTATAGTGGCCATAACGTAGCTTAGCCTAAATTTCAGATTTAATATTATATGCCATTTTATTTCCGACGCTATCTTTGATTTTAAATTTTTACATATTTAGTATTGTACTGGTCAAGTCTTTTCATTCAACATTGGTATTGTAGGTGTTGAAGGGGGCAAAGCCGTAATTGCTATATTTGACCCATAAGTACGCCACCTTTGATTTTATTTTTGTATATTCTACTGCTCAAGCTCTTTCGTTTGATGCCTATATTGAGACGATTGAAATGGGTAAATTTTCATATACTGGATTGGACCCATATATAGATTCATAAATTTAAAAATTTTTAATTATCAAGCCCTTTCATATGATACCGGTATTGATTTTGTCGGTTGTCTAGAAGCTGAAAAATTTTGTTTTCGTTTGAAATTTTTAGAAAAAACACCGAAGCAGTTGTAATTTGATGCTTAAGTATATCTCAGTAAGTTTCAAACCGATTTGTCAGTTTTTCCTAGCAATAATCTTAGAGACTATGGCTTGTAATTTGATGTTTTTATCGTATTCAGAAATTAATTAGGAGCTTTAGTAACGTGATATAATTGAAAAACTTATATGTATATATTTTTAAAATATTTTTTGACCATAACTTTGCCGCTTAGTGACCAATCTGTCCAAAACTCTTTATGAATATCTCGAGAGGCCTATTATATCTTCTTATAAATAGTAACGAAAGTGTCAGTAAAATAACTTTGGGTTTATGGAAAAAACATAAGGAAAAACAGAGGCAGTATATCGTGGAAAGTTATAGGGCGATTGTAAGACAGGCAATAATGTAAAAAATTAGTGTTTTGAATTTTGTATCGTTTACTTTATATACTGCCACCTACCTTTGTACATACATACATACATAATATGGTTCAGTTAGTAGATTTGTATTGTTTTACTTTACAGCTCTCAGTATCGTTTAAATGTGTATGTTAGTAAAAATGCAGTGTTATCTCTTTTTCTTTTTATCAACATGTCCAATGAATTAAGTTTTCTCTGTAAAAATCTATTTTCTGTCGATTTCTACCTAACGGAAAGTTGCGATACATTTTTAATAAACAGTAACACGCATTGCTTATACCACAGATTTTGTGCGCTGATTAGTAACATCACGATACAAATCTACTTACTGAACCAATAGAGAAGGGTTACTAGATTTGGCATAGCCGAAAATAGCTCACTTGTTGCAATAAACTTTGCTATTGCGTAGATAATCAAAAAAATATATGCATATGTATAATACAATAAATAAATTTTATAAACTCATGTTCATGCTTCATAAAGTTATTTGTAATAGGTTTTATTAAATAAAATTTATTGATTATTTTTTTTTATTCTTCATTAATGATTTTGTTTGTTCCATATAAAACTATTTTTCGATTAATTGAATAATTTTTATTTAAATGACAACCATAGTTCATATATATGGGGTTGCAAGTACATACATAGTTATGTATATCATTGTCACAAGTAAAAAGGCCCTAACTCAAATAATTACAACTATACAGGAGAAGGCAAAAACGTAATAAAAACTGTATTATCATAATTTCTTCTTTTGTAAAATTGCTTGTTAAACTGTTATTTTTGTTACTATTGTATTAAATTTTTGTGTTGTAAAATTCAATTTCATAAAAAATACGAGTTAGGACCTTTCTACTTGTGAAACCGATATGTAACTCAAACAAATTTAAAAACTAATCAAAATTTTTCTCAAAAACTTTAAAATATTTTTCTAACAGTGTAATTCAACATAATAAATACTCTTTTTTTAATGACTCGCTATACTGCTCTCTCCCTCCCTGAAGTAATGCAAACGATGAAGGTTATCAGGGATGTAAAAGTTGATATTATGGTACATTTTTAATGTAAAAAAGTACCAGAGTGAGTTATAAATAAATCCATTATTAACTTTCTGCCAATTGTTTATTTATTTATTCAAAAAAATTATATATAAGTACACTTGCTTATGAATATTTGTCGTTATCAAAAGAGTTTTTTTTTAATTATTACCAATTATTGATTCTTTGGTAATGCTATTTTGGGAATTGTTTTTGTATAATTGTACATTGTTAAAATGAAAATGAGAAAGGCTAATATGAAAGCTTTGTAAAATTAACTTTATTGAACTAATTTAAACTAAATATTTACATTTATATATTGAAGAATATTTAGGTATGTTATTAATTAAAACTAAAATGAAAGTGAGAAAGGCTAGTATGAAAGCTTTCTAAAATTAAACAATAAAATACTTTGTTGAACTAAATATTTACAATATTTATTGAAGAATATTTAGGTACGTTATTAATTAAAATTTCAAGACAAATGGCTTTATTCTTAGAAGAAATTAACTAATTTTCTCACATACTAATATATGTAAACAAAATTGTCTTTAGTGTCTGTTCATAACTAACACATTTTTAGTTACTAAATTATTTTTTGGAAGCTTGAGATTGAAAAGTACCTTTTAAAAAATATTTTTTACTGCAAAAAAATTTTATTTTCCATCCCTGGTAGTTACCAAATGTATATCTACGATACTCAACTAAAGACAAAACTAGCAAATACTATCAGCGTTGTCAACATAACAATTTCAAAAAGCACCAAAACCAAGAAAAGTTAAAGATAACATTTTTTTTATTTATTTTTTGTTTTAATTAAAATAAAACATTTCTAAAAAAAAATTAAATATATTCAAACATAAGCAATAACAAAATTAATGTCAATAATCGACTGAATTTACATTTTCTTATGGCCATATGTCTTCTTTAATATAAAATAACACATTTTTTGCATTAATATACAATAAATTTACACAAGTTTTTTTTGGAATTCCAGTAAAAAAAATGTATTTAAATTTTTGGAGATTGTAAAAATCGTAAACAAACTTATATAATACATATAACTAATATATGTATGTGTCATTTATGTAGTTTTTTTTTATTACCGGCAATGTCATAAAGACGGTTTTCAATTTGTGCACAATTTTTTAAATTATTTTGACTATCATTTAATATTTTTTATGAATCAAGCAGTTAATGTTTTGTCTATACTATAAATCTAGTATTTGCTAAAAAAAAAAACAAGAAAACAATTTCCAAAAAGCTCTGAGAAATAACTTAAAAACTTGACGTTTTAAATTTAAAAAAGCACAAAAACAGTGCTAAAAGCACAAAGCTGACAATACTGAACACAACAAATCCATTAAATGCTACTTCTCAAAACAATCTTCTTCGCACGCTCAATGAAAAACAAAATTCAGTTATGTGCGAAGTATCGAAAGGCACTGTAGTGCCTGACAGTTAAATTAAAGTGGTACGAAATATTAAAAAAAATATTTATATTTATGTATATATCAAGAAAAAATTATAAAATAAATACAAAAATTAATTTAAGATACATGCCTATAAGTTATTTGAAAAGGTGTGAAAAAAAACAAAAAATAAAAGCCGCATTTTAAATAGTTCATTACTACCAACTTTTAGTTTTGTTAAAGTTAAGAAAAATATTAAGAAGTGTAAAAACCAAATTAAGAAATAAAAATTTTATTTAATTTATGATTTTTTCGCTATGTTCTTAGGTATTTGCAAATAAAACTACCAACCATGAATTTTCGGCATTTCCAATATGAAAAAAGGAAACTACAACAAAAAGATATAACAAAATAATAAAAAAAAATAAAATAATGCAAAAAATAAAAAAAAACCCAATGAATGAAACGAAAGCAAATTTTTATACTATAGTACAACTAAAAAAAACTTGGTTGTATAAAAGCAAGAAATAAGTCGTCTGTATATGCATATTCCTCTCGGTATCTGCACAAACTCGCTTAAACAAAAATTTTGCAGAGTTTTATGAGTTGTTTTTTTTTTCTAGTACATATTTCGATTTTCTGAGTATGTATAATAACAATAAAAAATATTAAACCAAAAAAGATGTTTTTATGTTATAAAGTCAGCATAAAGTGTTACTTAATATCAAACAGTGGAAACAATTAAAATCATGTCGTATACAAAAAAATAATAATAATGAGAAGCCCGTAGAATTTTGTTCATTGAATTAAAATTTTGAATAAAAGAAACTGTGCCACAAGAAAAAACCATAACAATAACAACAAAGCCGTTTTAACACTTTGTGGCAGTGTGTTAAATAAATGGTATGTTGTTCTTACAAAAAAACTCGTTCTATAAAAGCTTCAACAGCATTCTAATGGGTTATGTATATGTATGTATGTAGTGTGGCATTTCCTTTGTTTTTTTTAACAATTATAAAGTCGATTTGCCGATATCCTTCTGTCTAAGTGTTTGTTGAATCAGGGTTTTTAAGCTCCCAGAACTACCATGAACCGTTGTGAAATATCAATATGTATTCCAGTTATACATATACAGTCGAACTTCTCTATAGCGAACTTCTCTATAACGAAATCTTCTCTATAACAAATAAAATTCGTGAACACAACATTTTTGTAAGAACTTCCATACATTTTGATCTCCCTATAACGAACTTCCCTATAGCGAAGTTCTCTCTGTAACGTACAATTTTTTAAGACCTAAATAGAATTTTTCACACTAAATAATCTCTCTATTGCGAAGTTTTTAGCAATCGATTTTTTGTATCAATTTAGTCACAGAAAATATAACTGTAAAAGACGTTACATTTTCAACGCTCGCTACGACTGTCACATAAAAAAGAAAACAGTGGCATAAGTTTACACACCTACATACGCAGATCGTGGAATTCAGATGTCAGTGTGTTCAGTGGAACAATTTGTAACTGTTTTAAGAAAGCTGGATTTGCGATACATTTTACAGAAACTGCAGATATATTAGATAAAAATAATTCCCATTTATCAGAGTTATGGTTGGAATATGCAAACAGCAATAATATTGAAGGGGTAGAGGTTGAAGATCATGTAAATGTTGATTGCTTTCTGACATAGAACAAAATATTTCAGAATTACCTTCATTTTCCCAAGTACACTCGTCTTTTAACACGATACGAAACTTTTTGGAACCTCGAAACAATGTACCTGAGGATATTTTTTCCTTCTTAATCGTTGTAAAGACTTTGTTGACGAAGAAAAGTGGAAACATCGAAAGCAAATGAAAATTACATCTTTCTTTAACACCATATAAAAACTTGCTTTAATATACATATATTTTTTTCTACATTTAAACAAAAAATTTAATTGTGTTCATGTAAAAAAAAATGTTCTCCAAGTATAATTTTTTTCTACGTAATTTTTTTTCTATGTAATAATAAAAAAATTAATGTGTTCATGTAAAAACTATTTTTTTTTGTCTTAATAAATATATTTTCTGCAGTTTCTCTATAACGAATTTTCTCTATAACGTAGAAATTTGACGGTCTCCAACTGCTACGTTATAGAGAAGTTCGACTGTATTTTACAAATTGCTACCCAATGTGGTAGCGAAATGTTGGATTAAAATAAAATATATTTTTATATAAAACATCTGATCTCAAACTGAAATAACAGGACAAGATATTATTTTAAAAAATATCAAATAAATTACATAATATTTAAGAATTTATTTAAAATGTTAATTTTTAAAAAAGAAAAAAAAGCCAATATCAATAAGTATAACGTTCAATTTATAGGATTTTTGTTAAAGCGAGATTCGTTACAGTAAGATTCGTTATACCGCGATTTGCCCTTATAGGAAGTTTTATTTATCTATTTAATTTAAAGTAATATATACAAATGTATATAAAAGTCTATCCTTGGGCCAAAAACAACAAATGAATTAAAATGGCAATATTCTGAATACTAAAGTAAAAAATAAATTAAAAAATAAATTTTATAGTAGAAAATATTCCTTAATAATCGCAAAAAAATCGCAAATTTGTGTAAAATTTTTCAAAATTAGAATTATTTTCTAAAGCTTAAACATGCATACGTGGGTTAAAAAGAAATTGTCGAAGATTTTTTAAAAGCATTCATCTTGTCTTACTAATTCTTTTAAAGTTCATACAGCAATTTATGCTTTTTTTACCCTTCACACTGTGAAAAAGGGTTATAGGTGTGAAATTTTAACAATTTTCATTTTCGACCCCATAAAGTATATATTTTCTGAAAGCTTATGAATAGGGAAGTCGATTAAGCTCTGTCAGTCTGTCCGTGTGTATGCTTAAATCAACTTTTTGAGGCCGCACGACCCGCGTGAGGTATTAAAATATCAGAAATATTCGGAAGCAGATCGCTATTGAAAATCAGAAACATCGGTACATAAACAACTGAGATATGAGCAAAAAACCAAGACCACCTCGTTTTTTTCACAACAACAACATACAACACATACATACATACAAACGTGGTATACTGAATAGAGTGAACGTGGCATCAAAACCCAGCTGAGCCAAAAAAATTTTTTTTTATTTTATATATGTACCTACATTTTATTTCTATTTTTTTATTTTTTTTATTTATTTTTTTTGAAACATACATACAAATGTAAACTCAATTTATAATTTTACAATGGGATGCTTTTATATATGTATGAATGTTTTTATGTACGTATGTCATATGAGATGAATGGTTGTTAAAACAATTGTTATTGCATGACTACACGTTGTGAAGGGTATATAAGATTCGGCGCGTCCGATTATATCACTCTTACTTGTTTTGTTTGTTTTTGTAGACATGTCTACATGCAATAGCAGCACAATGTGACATAAGTATCGATCGACCTTTTGTCAGTTATAGTGCTGGTTTGCCTATAGGTCGTTAGGCCGCATATACATAAACAATGTAAACAAAAACATGGATACCTATGTTCATACATACATTAACATGCATACATGTTTGTAGATATTTATGTATGTTGGTACTAACGAACATACAATAAACCAACATTAGGTCAATTGTTGATAACACATTTAATAGGGTCGGTAACAACATTTTTGCAATACTTGTAAAACAGTGAAAAATATCTACAATTTGGTATTTGAACAGCAGCTATGTATTTGACAACCAAAAAAATTGCAAATAATAAAGAATTGCAGGAAAAGTAATAAAAATAAAAGAAAAAAGGCTAAAACAAAGTTCGTGTAAAAAATAACTAAGAAACGTGTCAATATTTGTGCTTTTCATGATGAAAAGTATAAGAAGAACATCAACAATAAAAGCGAGAATAAGAATAACAACAAAAACCAATGTGCATATCGCTAAAAAGGTAAAAAATAACAGCAACAGCAAAAACAACATCATCAACCAAAAAAATAAAATGTGTAGAAAAAACGTAAACGTTAACAGCATCCATCTGGTGCAGGAGCAGTGCGCACATACTGGTATTAAAAACGTTATTTAGGACGTGCTGTTTAATGAGAAGGGAAACATAAGAAAAAAAGCCGGCAAAAAATACATAAAATTCTTATAAAACACGAAGAAAAATAAAATATATTAAATTAAAATTAACCTTTATTTTAAAAGTGTGTTTAAAACTAAAATAAAATCTCATCTTTTAAGTGAAATCAGACACAAACTAGTACCTACTTAAAATAATAAAAAAGTGAAAGAAAATAAAAAAATATATAAAATCTACTTTCTTTTTTGTTCTCTTCTGCTATTACTTGTCCAATAATACAAACGCCCTCGCATCTGTTCTGCATTTATTAGTTAATGTTTCTTAAAAGGTACTTTGAATATTATTTAAAAGTTATAGCATTAAATAAATACAAATTTCTGCAAAAGTTTTCAGTGGTTCGTTTTCAAAAGGTTTCATTATAATTTTTGATTGAAAATAAAGTAAAACTTGTATACAAAACTATTTAACATTTTTAGGAATCAGCACTCTCCACCTTTTAATATAACAACCACCTTTTAAATCCGACGTACGATACAACTATACATACAGTGTTGAAGAAAAAAATTGTATATTTTGTTTTTAATCTTCATAAATTTTTGTGATTTGGTAAACTAAAAACGTCTTTAATACGGCAATAAATTATTTTATATTTTCAAATTTTACGACTACGACAGACTTAAACAAAAAGAGCAGTATTAATAGCAAAATTTTAGCTAGAGTTAGCATTATATTGCTGAACTAGGGTTTCTTAACTCTTTTTAATGAACTTCTAAATAGTATAAAAGCTATTTATTTAAAGCATTATTTTATGTCAATACTTCTTTAAATTTCATTGCAGTATTGAGTTTTAGAACTTAAATTCAATATTCATACAGTTTTTTAAATTATTAAAGATTAAAAAACATTTGAATTTTCTTTTTTTGTCCATAACAACGAAATAGATACGCGTATTAATGATGACGTGACTTACATATAAGGGATCATATTTCATATTTTATCCATAACAAAATAAATTTATGCTCAAATTTTGATTTAAATTTATAATTAAATTCTATTGTGAAGATTATTTGATAAGCACTGGAAATTGTGCGTTCATCAATGAATTTAGGACTAAAAGTTATATATGACTTCTGAAACAAGTTCAAGAAATATTTGGTACTTTAGACGAAAATTTTGTTTTGTCTGTAGCAGAAATTAAGTTTTTAATTTTATAAGAATTCATGTTTTATTCATAACAATATAAATTTATGCGTCAAAATTAGTTTGAATTTTAAAAATAATTATATTTTTTTGTGAATATGTTTCGCCATTATATATTATATATAGAGGGAACAACAACGTAAAAAATAATGATATACTGAGTTAAAAATTATCTAAAAAACCCCAGCACAAGAATACTTCAAGAAATCTACATTTTTGCAGCAATAGGAAATTTGAAATTTTCTTAAGTATGTTGTTCGTCAAAAATCTTTCCCTAACGTCCTGAGCTCTAACTAAACTGTGCTCTCACAGGTAGTAATTCAAAATTTATGTTTGTATAGTGGATTATACATCTTTCACAGAAGACAAATACAAACTAAATCATTATGTACCATTGACAGCATGTCTATCTATAAAACTTAGTCAATTTTTTGTTCATCACTGCTTGTATAAACAAGTAGAATGAATACCTACGATTATATACATAGTCAACAGCACTTCCAAATTCCAACCCACCCTCATGTGGCACCGCATCATATTTGCATCACCCACCACACTCCAATTTTTTATGATTAAATTTTTATACAGTTTACACAACAGAAGAAGCCAATGATAACAAGAAAACAGCAAAAATAATTGCAAATATGTATGTATGCACCTTTACTCACGCTGCAAAATTGTCCGAGATTTATCAGATGTCTGCAAAAAACGTCTACAAACAAGTAAGAATTATATACGAATTCTGACAGACTTCTGACCGACCAAGAAACGTATTAAGCAGTTAATACAAACTCTGACAGACATCTCGTGGGAAATTCTGAGTTCTTTATTAACATGTCTGATAAAAATCAGGAGAAATTCTTATGTATTATGCGACATTCGTATAGATTTCTTAAAGAAATTTTATCAAACAAATCTCACAGAAACCAAATAAAACTCAGCATTATGTAATTTTTTATTAAAAACAAGTAAGAGCACTATATTCGGCTGTGCCGAATCTTTTATACCCACCACCAATTTTGTGTACATTTAAAGCACAATATTTATTATTTTGTTAATCGCTATATAATAAAATATGTATATAATATAATAAAATATATATCACTTTCTTTGTAGAGGGTGGTTAAATTTTAATGGCCCATTTTGAAGGTGAACTTCACCTAGTCTTTAAATTTGTTTTCAACATTTCACTTGACATTTCTCAATCTCAAACTTACTCAATTTGATCCGTGGAAAGATACGCAAATGAGCAACGCTTTAAAGTTATTCAGGTTTTTTATAAAAATGGGCGTTCAAATCAAAATGCATTTTGTGCACTTCGTAATTCTTTTGATCAACATAATCGTTAAAATTCGTCCACAATTGTAAAAAATATTGGAGAATTGTAAAAAATATTTAAATTTCTGCAAAACAGGTCTGTATAAAATGTTAGAAAATCTGTGAATGCCTTCTTAGTTCGTTGAATGGGAACCATTGCTGTTTTTTTTGCGATAGTGTGGCAAAAGAGCAGTCAACATCGACTTATCATCATGCCCAACAATTGACCATCAACATTGTCATTGAAAATTTGGACCACCAGATAGAGGAGTGGCGTCATCGACCATTTGGCCGATATTTTGTTAAATACATAATTGAACCATACAAATATTATTATTATTACAAAAAGAAATAATAATAATTTCATAAATAATTTGTGTTTTATTTAAATTCAACATCGGCCCTTAAAATTTAACCACCCTTTATAACTTCGATATGCTACTAAAATGCTTTTGTTAATGTAGTCTTTCAATGAAAGTGGGCGTTAAAGTAGGCGTGTCAATAAAGTTTCTGCTAATAAATACAACTTAGATATTTCAATATGATCCTTTATTTTCCCAAAAACTTTGTCAATAGAGAAATTACATGAATTTAAGATAAATCGTTATATGGGAGGTAGGCGTTTAAGTGGGCGTGTCACCTAGAAGGATATATGTAGCAAATTTCATCATCATACCTCTAATTTCGTCGGTTTTATGAGCTTTTAAATTTCATTAACGGTAGATAACGTGAAAAGTGGGCGTTATAGTAGGCGTGTCAAAGTTGCTTTTGCGAATGAGTACAACTTAGGTGTTTCAATATAGCCGTTTATTATTCCAAAATCTTTGGTAATAAAGAAATTATATGAATTTTAAATAAAACGTTATATGGGAGGTGGGCGTAAAAGTGGGCGTGGCACATTGATTTTCCGTTAAAAAAAGCGTTTCACCAAAAAACATAGTGTGCAAAATTTCAGAGTCGTACATCCAATTTTGTTGCTTTTATGACGTTTTTGTAGCCAATTATGGCCTAGAGGCTTGGTTGCCGAAATTTAAATAAATAAATAAATAAATAAAATAAATATACCGAAAAATACACTGTGCGGTAAAAATTGTCGTACATTTTGATCGATAACTCCTCTCCTAATTCATAGATTTAGATAATTTTCGGGGAAAAATATTGTTTTTACTCAGGAAATATATATTCGAAGTTTCATGAGTCTACGTTAATGCGTTTGGACACAATTCCATTTTATTCGATGTTCGAGGGACACGGTTTTTTCGACCTACTCTTGCTTTTCGAGCTATAACTCTCTTCCTAATATTCCGATTTAGCCCATTTTCAATACCAAACAAACCTTGTCTATAAGAAAGATTCTGGAAAAATTTGAGCCCCCTAGCTTTTTCGGTGCAACCTCTATCGTGCTTTCAACAGACGGACAGACGGACGGACATAGCTAGATCGTCATCAAATCAAACCCTGATTCAGAATATATATACTTTATGGGGTCTAAAATGGATATTTCGATGTGTTACAAACGGAATGACAAAATGAATATACCCCCACCATTTTTTTGGTGGCGGGTATAAAAACAGACTTATCTGATTCAAACATTATCTGTCGTACTATTTTGCTAGCTGGGTATTTACAGAAATACACACACACAAACTTCTTGTTCTGTCATTTAAAAATGCAAATGTCAAAGTAAAAAGAGATGCTGCAATAAAAACATTATTGCAGAGTATTTTAGAATAAAATTATTTTGTGTTTTTATAGTTTCCTTGAATTTTTTTTTTTAATTTATGCACGCTTTTAATTACAAAAAAAACATTAAAGTGTCCATTATGAAAATACGATGAAAAGATACAAATGAAAAAAATTAATTAACATTTAACTAATTACAGTTCACTAGGCAAGGGTATGCAAATTATCTCAACGGACATTATAACAACTATAAATGAGAGACTAAAACTTGCAATATTTTAATTAAAAAGGTTAAACTAAAAAGTTTTAGAAATATTTAAGGAATTTAATGTTAAGCTAATACGGACTTACAAATATGCAATCATCAAACATTGGAAAAGGTTATGATGCAAATAAAATATAAACTAACTGGCTGAAAAAAAATGGGTTTAAACAATATGTTTAAATTTATTAAAACATCGCTATTTAAACCAACAGCAATATTACCTGTTACTCTATTAAACGATTAATATTTAAACAAATTTTAAATTATACCGGCTTAAAAAAATATTGAAAATTTTGTAGTCAATCACCTACATCAAAATGCTTTCGAAAACACTTTACTTTTTTTGGTTTTAAATATGAGTTGACCTTTTCCAAGCACTTTAGTTTTGGATCACATAAAGAATCTTAACTTTATTGGCAGACACTAATACTAAAAAATTTTATTAACAATGTTTTTATGTAAAACGTTGATGAAATAAAAATTTAAAAAGCTGGCTAATCTGCGTGTGGACATTGCTTGCATAAATTTTTAAATGCAAAAAAAATGTAAAAAATACTAGTTTGCGTTTAAAAAAATACCGCTGGGAATATACATACTTACATATTTTTAAAACAAACAATTTCAAAATTAGGGATGGTCATAAATATAAAAAAAAAAATTTTTGTTTGCATATCCTCATGCTAAACTTTAATTAAACTTAAAAGTATGTATTAACAACTTCATACAAATTTTAGAAAATAATTTGACATTTAGTAAGTAAATACATACGTACGTACATACAAAGGTATATATATGTATGTGTGTATGTATGTATGTACATATTTCATTATTTTCAAATATCTTTGCTTGGAATAAAGGTAAAAATTAATAAACACAAAATTTAGTATGATTATATTTATCTTCCGTATTCAAATATCTATTCGTTCGAAACTGTATAGAAACACACGTGAATATACTCGTAGTAAAGTCTTCTCATTTGTTTTTCTATTCTAAACATTAATAATTGCTTGCATAATTAATGTGAGTATGAAAGTAGGAAATATTGAAGGAAGGAAAAGAAATGAAAACACATTGAAATAATTAGTTATACAAATATTACTAGGGTTTGTGGTTTAAGAAATTCCGTGAAATTTTTTTATCTTCCCGGGGTAAATAAAGACAACAAAAAATAATGATTTAAAATTTTTATTGTACAAAAAACATACTCGTTATCACACAAAACAAGCAATAATTATTTGCGATTCCGTTTTTTCCATAGCACACTAGGGTTAATAAGTAATTTTGAGAGAGAAATATTTTTATTTTTCGAAACAGCCCAAACTTTTCCTTCGTTTTGATCGGGTATTTGTCAAACAAACAGCTGTAACAAATTTAAAACTTGATTTTAAATATCAAATATACCAAGCAAATTTGTGTCTAGCAAATAATTAAAGACAATAAATGAATTTGTTTTTGCTATTTATTTCTATACCCTTTATAAGTGGTATCAAGGGTATATATATGTAGCTTTGTCATTCCGTTTGTAGTTTCTTCGATATATCTTTCGAAAACTTATAACTACGGGAGTCGATTGACAATGTCCGTCTGTACGTGTGTTGGATCAAATCAACTTTTAGAAGCCCCCACATGTTATACAGATCTGTAAACGTTATTAATCTTTTGCAAATATATAGTAATGAATCGAATGAAAAGAACAAGTGTGATTAGCAGAATATAAGACACTATAAAAAAATTTTAAATCCAAGATGGCGTCCGAAATAAAATGGCGGATATATGGGTCAAATATAGTAATTCCGACTTCCAGATAATATTGTTATCAAAAGAAAAGGATCGACCACAAGAATATAGTAAGTTATGAAAAAGTTAAAAGTAAAGATGACGTTCTAACAAAATGGCGTATATTTTTTTCTCTACCCCATCTATGTATTTGGGTATCGAATGAAAATGCTTGACTCTTAAATAAAGCTAACTTTGTAAAAATTCCAAATCAAATATGGCGTCGAAAATAATAAAGCAAAATGGCGTCTAACGTTAAATTTTAAATCTAGGCTACGCTGCGAAGTGGGCATTAAACCTAGGTACATGATGGTTAAGGGTATTATCAGATAAGACAAATAGTAATATGAAATGAAATAGTAATCTTATTTTCATTTTAACGAACCTTACCCATGAAGTACGAAATCGTGTTTAACCAAACGTTCTTTAAATTATATACTTAGAAGTTTAAAATAAAGTACATATATATTTTGAAGGATTTTAGACTCGATTTAAAAAATAAAAAAACATGTCAGTAGTTTTTTCTGAAGTTTGGATATGGTATATAAAAAATTAGGGTGCCCCGGTGGACTAGTCGGTAGAGTGCTGGTCTGCCAGTTTGGGGGTTGGAATCAATAAAAGGGACCCAAGTGAGCTGCACAACAGCTGCCTGTTCTACCTAACCTATGTAAAATATTATATATTTTTACAAAAGTGCATTGACTTTTTTATAATTATACAAGTAAAAGTTTGCATTAATGTGAATATCTGATCTGTCTCTATAACTGTTCATAAGTGTTAATGACATCACGCCATGTATATCCACCAACTAAGATCGATTTTATCTGTATTATCATTATATTATGAACCCAATAATTAAAAACTTGCGAAGAGAGATTTGTGTTTACATTAAACTTATTTTTGGTAAAGCTTATTTTGATTTAATTATTTTTAATTGTTTCATAAGCATTTAGGATATTTTTAAAGAACTACGAGTAAATATGGTGCATAATTCGTCATGGAGATTGCTTTTTCTATAAAATGTATTTGAAATGAATTTTGTGCCAATATAATTTTACTTTTTAAACATTTTAAGCAAAATTTTCAAAAATAACCGCGAATATAATTTTTCAAAAGCATTTCTCGGGAAATAAAGTAGCCCGGTAAATTAGAAACTCTATATATTTTACACCTATAGTGCGGTTTGTTTGACGACTATTTAGCTTCATTTAGTCGACATGACTATACTAGAAAGACGCACAAATCTTATATTCATTAGTTAGGCTATTAATGGGGTTTATTACATGTGTTTTAAATTGTGTACACGAACATTTTGAAGAAAATAAATTCTATGCATTGTTTGTAAATTTTGATTGTTTTGACTTTTATGGATTATAGAAGATCAATATTGTTTAATAATAAGTAAATGAAATAGATAATTATATGTACATTTGTATATGTTAGTAATATCTTAAATATAGATTAGAGGTCACTGAAATAAATATTGGCATTTGTTAATAGCACATTTTATAATGTTGTTAAATTCAAAATATAATTTTAAAAAATTTCCGAACTCGCATATGTTGTTCTGAATATATATATATATATATAGCTTAATATTAAAAGGGAGTTTTTTTTCGATTTTTATTGAAAGCGATTTTTAACGTTTTTTGGAAGTTCACACTCAAACACATTTTTCTTAAAAAAATTTATTGATAGTCAAAAATAACATAGAAAAGCCCAGTCTTTTAAATTTTATTCAATTTTTTTTCCTATTCATGTAAAGTAAAAGAAAATCGAGATAAGATCTTTTATATTAAGCCATATCGTTATATTTACTATGTTTTTACAACCAATTGTAAAAAGGTTGGTTAAAAATCGATAATTTTCTTGTTTTTTTTTTTAAACGCTTTTTATTGTTAAAACTGAAAGACCTCGTTTCATTGGTCAGAACCGATGACCAGAGTTGCACGACCGAAACTGGGCTATATTTAAGCATATTGTTGTGAAAAATAATGAACAGTTTAGAATAGTAAAAACGTCATGTACACATCGTAGCTTATTCTAGATTTTAGATTTCATATAATACGACATTTTCTTTATTATTTCTGACGCCGTCTTTGATTTTCAATTTTTACATAAATTTAACTGTATTCTACTAGTCAAGCCCATTCATTTGATACCCATATTGTTGGGGTTAAAAAAATTTGTTCCGCCATTTTGTTTCAGACGCCATCTTCGATTTTACACTTTTATAGGTTACTACATTGTACTGGTCGAGCGCTTTTATTTGATACAAACATTGTGGGGGTTAAAGGAGATAAAGCCGTAACCCAATATTTGACTCATATATTTGCCATTCAATCTAGGATGCCATCTTGGATTTTTTTTATAGCTTACTATATTTTAATTTTCAAGCCCTTTTATTTAATCTCCATATTGACTCTCTAGGTTGTATAAAAACTGCAAAAATATCTATTTCGTTTGTAAATTTTAGAAAAAACACCGAAGTAGTTGTACTTTGGTACTTTTATCTCAGTTGGTTTAAAACCGATTTGTTAGTTTTTCTTATAAATAATTTCTGAGTTTACGGCTTATAATTGGGTATCTTAAGCGTGTATAAAAATTATTTATGAGTTGGGTAAAATTTCATATAATTAAAAAAATATTTATTTTTTTCAAAAAATTTTTGCTTATAGCTTTGCCGATTAGTGACCAATTTGTCCAAAACTTTTTATGAATATCTCTAGAGACATAAAAAATCTAAAAATAGTAACAACTGTGTCCATAAATTATCCTAATGGCTAAAAAATTTTAATTTTTGTAGTAAAAAATTAAAAAATAAGCGAAAAAACAAAGGCAGTCGTATTTATTTTCTTATATCTCAGAAAGTTATGGGGCGATTATGATGATTTCCAATACCGATCTGCTTCCGAATATTTCTGATATTTTGATACCTTACTAAGTTTGATAATTTTTTATTGAAATAATACAAATGCTATTCGGCTGCATCAAATATTATATATCCTTTACTGGTGTGAAGGCATGCACATAAAATAAATTTACATTCTATTTTTAAAGTATGCAGTACACGAAATATACTACAGCCGTCATCATAAAGCATAAATGTATCAGCTTCGGATACATGTGTCTCATTTGCATCTTCCTATGTTTATGGTTATACTATTTATTATACCCTTCACACAGTGAAAAAGGGTATATATAGGTTTGTCATTCCGTGTGAAATTTCTACAATTTTCATTTCCGACCCAATAAAGTATATATTTTTTGAAAGCTTATGAATAGGGGAGTCGATTAAGCTCTGTCAGTCTGTCCGTCTGACCGTCTGTCCGTGTTTATGTTGAAATCAACTTTTTGAAGCCCCCCGAAATCGTTGGACCCGGGTGAGGTATTAAAATATCAGAAATATTCGGGAGTAGATCAGTATTGAAAATTAGAAACATCGGTTCATAAACAACGGAGATATGAGCAAAAACCCACGACCACCTCGATTTTTTTCACAAAAACATTACAACAACAACATACATACCTACAAACGTGGTTAGAGAAAACGTGGGATCGAATCTCAGCTGAACCAAAAAAAATTTTTTTTTTATATTTTTTTTAAATTTTTTTTTATTTTTTATTTTTTGTTTTATATTTATTATATATATTTTAATTATTTTTAAAAAATTTTTTTTTTAATTTTTTTTTTTATTTTTTTTTTAAATTTTTTTTAAATTTTTTTTTATTTTTTTTATTTATTTTTTTTAAACATACATACGTAAATTTATAATTTTACAATGGGATGTTTTTATATATGTATGTTTTTTTATATGTATGTACGTATTTTATATGGGATGAATGGTGATACAAACTACTGTTATTGCATGACTACACGTTGTGAAGGGTATATAAGATTCGGAACGGCCGAATATAGCGCTCTTACTTGTTAGATTTGACAATATCCAATTCAGCATCATCGTTTAAATCCAGATTAAACTATTTTTTTTTTAACAAACAAGTAAAAGCTTGTACATAAAAAGGGTTAATAAATTAACAAAGATTCAAGTTAGAACTAACAAGTAAGAGCACTATATTCGGCTGTGCCGAATCTTTTATACCCACCACCAATTTTGTGTACATTTAAAGCACAATATTTATTATTTTGTTAATCGCTATAGAATAATATCTTTATTATAAAATATGTATCACTTTCTTTGTAGAGGGTGGTTAAATTTGAAGGGCCCATGTTTAAGGTTAACCACATCTAAACTTCAACTTTTTTCTTGTATTTCATTTGACATTTCTCAATCTCAGACTAACTCAATTTGAACCGTGGAAAGATACGCAATCGAGCAACGCTTTTAAATATTAAAGATTTTTATAAAAATGGGCGTTCAAATCAAAATGCATTTCGTGCACTTCGTAATTCTTTTGGTCAACATAATCGTTCGAATTCGTCCACAATCGTGAGAATTGTAAAAAATATTTAAATGTCTGCAAAGCAGGTCTGTATGAAATGTGAAAACATCTGTGAATGACATCTTAGTTCGTTGAATCGGAAACATTGCTGTTTTTCACGATAACGTGGCTAAAGAGCAAGCAACCTCGACTCATCATCGTGCCCAACAATTGAGCATCAACAGTGTCATTGAAAATATGCACTATCGGATCGAAGTGTGCCGCCTAGGTTGGGGGGCCATTTGGCCGATATTTTGTTCCATACATAATTGAAGCATACAAATATTATCGTTATAAAAATAAATGATAATAATTTCATAATAATTTTATTCAAAATCAACATAGTCCCTTAAAATTAAACCACCCATTATAACTTCGGTATGCTAGTAAAATGTTTTCGTAAATTTAGTCTTTCAATGAAAGTGGCCGTTAAAATACGCGTGTCAATAAAGTTTTTGCTAATAAACATAACTTAGATATTTCAATATAGTCCTTTGGTATTCCAAAATCTTTATTCATAGAGAATTTACATGATTTTAAGAGGAAGAAAGTGAATTTAAGGTTAAATTTTAAGGGCCACAGGGTGATTTAAAATATACATTCTCTGCATTTTTCTAAAACGGGAAATTTATTAGTAAGATTTTGATTTTTAAACTTCTATTTATAACATTTTGCTTTTAAAAGATTTTCAAACGAAATAAGTTTTGTATAACTTTAAAATTTGTTAGCCATTAGTACATGAAAATAAATTGTTTATAATGTTTAGAGACAATTTTTTTTGACTTAGGTCAAAATTTTCCTAAATTCCCATTTTTAATAGAGCATAACTTCAGGAGAACATAAGCATAAGTTGTTAGCGTGCCATCTAGTAGTTGCTAGTAGAGTCATCTATCTTATCATCTTTATCTTATACTAGCCAAACCCGGCGCGCGTTGCTACGCCCCTTAATGAATCGAAATGCATTCTAAATTTTAATTGAAAATCAAGTGCAAAAACCTAAAAATTATTTTTTTTTTCTTGTGGGCGTTGCATTGCCCACTTTTCTAATCACGAAGTTGTAAAGTCATAACAGCTCAATATGTGTGCAAAGTTTCAGAAGAATCGGACCAGTGCAAGTTCCTAAAAATTATAATTGCTTTTATGGGCGTAGCCCTGCCCACTTTTCTAATCACGAAATTGTAAAGTCATAACAGCTCTATCTGTGCGCAAAGTTTCAGAATAATCGGTCAAGTGCAAGTACCTCAAAATGGTACCTTTTTTTATGGGCGTGGCACTGCCCACTTTTCTAATCACGAAATTGTAAAGTCATGACAGCTCGATATGTGTGCAAGATTTCAGAAAAATCGGTCTGGTGCAAGTACCTCAAAATTATAACCTTTTTTTATGGGCGTGGCCCTGCCCACTTTTCTAATCACGAAATTATATGGTTATGACAGCTTAGTATGTGTGCAAAGTTTCAAAAAAATCGGTCCAGGGCAAGTACCTAAAAATTAAAACTTTTTTAGGGGCGTGGCCCCGCCTACTTTTCCTATCACAAAATTATTTAGTCATGACAGCTCGATATGTGTGCAAAGTTTCAGAAAAATCGGTCTATTGCAAGAACCTCAAAATTATAACTTTTTTTTATGGGCGTGGCCCTGCCCACTTTTTTAATCACAAAACTATAAAGTCATGACAGCTCAATATGTGTGCAAAGTTTCAGAAAAATCGGTTCAGTGCAAGTAGCTAAAACTGATAACTAATTTTTAATGGGCGTGGCCCCGCCCACTTTTTTAACCACGAAATTATAAAGTCATCACAGCTTAATATGTGTGCAAAGTTTCAGAAAAATCGGTTTAGTGCAAGTACCTCAATATTAAAACTTTTTTAGGGGCGTGACCCCGCCCACTTTTCTTATCACAAAATTATTTAGTCATGACAGCTCGATATGTGTGCAAAGTTTCAGAAAAATCCGTCAAGTGCAAGGAGCTAAAACTGATAACTAATTTTTATGGGCGTGACCCCGCCCACTTTTTTTTACCCATAAACACTCCCTGGTATGTGTCCAACAACTTGCCAAAGTTTGAGTCCGATCGGTTTTACAGTTTCGGAGTCTATAGCTAACACACACACACACACACACACACACACAGAGATTCACTTTTATATATATAGATTTAGCTACAGTACAATAAATGGCGCAGTGTAGATGAATAAATGCTAATATATATGACTAATATATTTTTATAAAAATTTAAGGAAAAAAGTGTGTGTGGCACATCTATTTTCCGTTATAACGAAGACTTTGACCAAAAAGCCATGTTTGCAAAATTTCAGAATCGTACATATAGTTTTGCCAGTTTTATTACGTTTTAAATTTGAAATATACACTGTGCGGTATAAATTTTCGTAAATTTTTATCTATAACTCTTTTCCTAATTCATAGATTTAAGCGATTTTCAGGGAAAAATATTCTTTTGACTCGATAAATATATATTAGAAGTTTCATGACTACGTTTGTGCGTCTGGACACAATTCAAAAGTGAAAGTGGGCGTTATAGTAGGCGTGTCAAAGTTGTTTTTGCTAATGAGTACAACTTAGGTGTTTCAATATAGGCCTTTATTATTCCAAAATCTTTATTAATAGAGAAACTATATGAATTTTAGGTAAAACGTTATATGGGAGGTGGGCGTAAAAGTGGGCGTGGCACCTTAATTTTTTGGCATAGTAATGAAATTGCCTAGGGGGATAGACGTAGCAAAATTTATCATCATACCTCTAATTTTAGCGGTTTTATGAGCTTTTAAATTTCATTAACAGTAGATAACGTGAAAAGTGGGCGTTATAGTAGGCGTGTCAAAGTTATTTTTGCGAATGAGTACAACTGAGGTGTTTCAACAAAGGCCTTTATTATTCCAAAATCTTTATTAATAGAGAAATTATATGAATTTTAGTTAAAACGTTATATGGGAGGTGGGCGTAAAAGTGGGCGTGGCACATTGATTTTCCGTCACAAAAAAAGCGTTTCACCAAAAAGCAAAGTGTGCAAAATTTCAGTGTCGTACATCTAATTTTGTTGCTTTTATGACGTTTTTGTTTTTAAATATACCGAAAAATACACTGTGCGGTATAAATTTTCGTACATTTTGATCGATAACTCTTTTCCTAATTCATAGATTTAAGCGATTTTCAGGAAAAAATATTCTTTTGACTCGATAAATATATATTCGAAGTTTCATGAGTCTACGTTAAGGCGTTTGGACACAATTCCATTTTATTCGATGTTCGAAGGACACGGTTTTTTCGACCTACTCTTGCTTTTCGAGCTATAACTCTCTTCCTAATATCCCGATTTAGCCCATTTTCAATACCAAACAAACCTTGTCTATAAGAAAGATTCTGGCAAAATTTGAGCCCCCTAGCTTTTTCGGTGCGACCTCTATCGTGCTTTCAACAGACGGACAGACGGACGGACATAGCTAGATCGTCATAAAATCAAACCCCGATTCAGAATATATATACTTTATGGGGTCTAAAATGGATATTTCGATGTGTTACAAACGGAATGACAAAATGAATATACCCCCACCATTTTTTTGGTGGCGGGTATAAAAATGATTTTGTAATTTTTTTAAATTTAGTTTTGAATTTGAATAATTTTTAGTAAATTTATATTCTGAACTTATATTTGAACATATATCTTGTAAAAGTTTTTCTACTTAAGCAACTGGCCACAAAAAAGATTTTGCATTCATAATTAGTTGGATTTTAATTTTACCTGCACCATTTATAAAGTATGCAATCGTATGAGAATATCACTCCCGCTTTCTCGGATCATTACCATTTTTGGTTCTTATTAGGAAATTGTTGTCAACAGTAGCTCGTACCAAGTTAAAACCAAATTAGGATTACAGTTTTTGAGAAAAAAATTCAAATATATTTTTTGCTATTGAAGAGTACCACATCCCATGTTCCAATTATATTATTTCTTTGACTGAGAAAGTAAACTGATATCGCTGCCAATTACAAAGAATTTAAATCCTATAATCCTGCATTTGCCATTAAATATTTGACCCTGCGATTGATATTGGATAGGCTCAAATATAAAACAATTGTACAATTTTTATGAAATTGTTTAATACCAGGATTAAAAATTATAACATTTATAGCTTCTAAAATATGTATACACAATGGATTTTTTTTTGTAAGGGGGTATTATAGTATCGATTTTTTTTTGCTAGAATAGGACAAATAAGATAAAATTGAGTCGCAAAAAGTTTTAAGATTGTAAATGAATAAAATGTGTTTTGTTTGTATAGAAGGTGCCACGCCTACTATTATTTTCCATCTCGTTTTAAGCTTAAATTTAAATTGTTTGCATACCAAAGCACAACAAAGTATGTCTTCTGTGCTGCTTATTATTTCAGTAGTGAAAAAAACAAAACAATAGTATTTTTTATATTTCTCCCTTACTTGCTGCTACCTTTTTTAAGCAGCGCGTAATGAGAACCCATGAATAAGTTATTCCTGGTAGATATGAAATAAGCGCTTTTTATTTGCAAAATAGAGACCTACAAAGTGGGATATGGCATATAAAAATCACGTCTTCTAGAAGCGATCTTGGAAGCAAGTAAGTTTAAAGTTCAAGAAGTGCTTTTTGATAATACAATTTTTTCGTGGGTATAGTCATTGAAAATTTCACTAATTCATATGCGTTTATACTAATAATTAGTACATTTTTTAGAATTGTTACACTATTACATAAAGTCTACATGACTTTTTTCTGTCTGTACAATTTTTTGACTTCAACTTTATATTAATTTTTTTAAATAAATATTTTAGTGACTCAAATCAGGCTTATCACTTTTTCTTAAATAACATAAAAGTAAAAGTATTTTATTGCGTCACAAAGTTGTACTTTTAGAAAACATTTCTTTTAATACATTTTAAGGTCATAAAATATTTTTAACACATTAAAAAATGAATCACAACATATTTTATTAGAAAATTTTATTAATCTCGTGCTTGATCTAATGGCATACATATGTATGTAAATATGTACATAAGTATGTGATAGAAAAATTAAATAAAAGAAAACTTAAAAACAAATAAACTTATAAATAGTAATTTTAATTTATTTACACAATTTGAATCAAATGTGGTAAATAAATGGTAATTATTTATAACCATTGACTTAAACGTAAAATGTTTATACATACATATATTAATATTAATATTGTGTATATAAAAATGCACACAATCATGGCGTCGGACGAAATTCGACATACGCAGCGAACTCTACAATAGATTTATTTGTATTTCTTGAGTTGGCGAACGACGACTGATTGAGTAAATTTGATCATGTTTTTTTTAATTTCAAATGTTTTAAAATTTAAAGTTACCTTTTACTGTAATAATTTTTAATTTTTCTTTTATTTTATAGCAATAATTTTTAGTTTCTGTTATAAGAAATCAAAATTTTAATTGATATGTATTTAGTAAACGTATCCACCACATTTTGTGTAAACGTTTACGTACATATGAGCAAAAGAGCTTTAACTGTTACAGAGATATTTGTTATTTTGCTAAGTTTTGCAAGATTTTGTTCTTTTTTTTGCGCAAAGAGTAAACAACTTTATCAACTATATTAGATGTTGTTTTTCGTCGTTATTGTGCTTCATACGACGAATTTTCACAGCGAATTTTTATCGACAAATTCATCGTGTGACTAACCACCACTAACCACAGGGTGTTGTAATGATTCTTTCTAATAAATCTTTAATACCATTGATACCAGCCAGAGAAACAAGCCGATCGGCTCAAAGCCGGCTAACAGCCGTCGCCGACTTCTTCGACTCGATTCGGCTCATATATGTTAGCTCTGACTTTGAGCCGCCGATGACAATTTTTTCCGCCGCCGCCGCCGACTTTTTCAGGTCGGCTTGTTTCTCTGATACCAGCTTAACCCTATTCAGGCTAAATTAAGCCCTCTTAAAGGTTGGCCAAAATGTAATAAATATATATATAAGACAGAAGCTGCAAAAACGCATAAATCCAGTACTTTTTTCTACATAAATAAAGGAAATTTAGATATATTGTAACGAAAAATATTTTGCTTACTTTACCTGTCCGGCTTTTGCGTTAACTAAGGGGTTAAACGTTGAAATTTTGCCTATCAAGTTTGAATACACTTACACATTTTCGCTATTACATACATACATATTTTTTTTAAACTGATTCGAACTTGCTTTCAAATTCTATTTTATACTGTGCGTTTAATTTCCAGCCAAGAAAACAGCTGATTGCAAGTATTATTGTTGTTTTAAAAAAGTTGTTTTCTTGCCATAACTTGAAAAATAAAATTGGTTTAAAGCAAGGCATATCCATAAGGTACTCGTATCCAATCAGCTAACTGTTTTTTATATACATTTTATAAGCGTTACCAAGGCATATTCATACAGGTATATGCAACGGCGAATTAATACAACAAAGCAACTTTTTAGGGTATATTTTCTGTCAAGGCCAATTCGTATAACAGGGATGGAAAAGTTGATTTTATATGTGTAATTCGAAAAAATTTTATTAGAAAAAGGATATGTGTCTGTGAAGCACATTATAATTGGTGCAAGAATAACAAATATACATAAATTTGGTAAATTTATTATCAAAAAAGCACAATTAAATTAAATGTTTAATTCGAAATCCAAAATCTAGTTTTTCATTCCTGCATTAATAAATAAATGGAATCAAGGAGAATTCAACAAGTTTAGACATTGTGTTTCCCCATCATCATGTGCTAATAATTTCACCTGTATGCATTCGCTTTAAGGGTTAGCAACTTTTTAAAAAGTCTGCCTGCATTTGTCAAGCTTAATTTTTTTAATTTTAATATACAATAAATAATTCGCAGTTTCAGTTGGTCTAAAACGTTTTAAAAAACACAAAACAATGAATAAAAAGTTTTCGCTTTAAAGTTTTTTAAAAATTATTCAAATTAAAGAGAAAATAAAAAAATTGTGTGACATATGCCGGCATATATCACGAATTCCACAGAAAAGTCATCCGTCACACATGTGCGTGACGATGTTAAAAATTAGTAAAAGATGAATATATATATATTTTTTTCAGATAATATAACTTTTCGTATAATCTAAGATTGCTTCTTCTAGCTGTTAAAAATATGAATTTTTATCTGAAGTAAATTCGCAGAAATTTTTGATAGAAACTGACATAAAATGTTCAAAAGGTAAATTTTGTAACATGTGCGTACGATACATTTTGATTTATACTAACGAAATTAGAAAACCTATTAATAAGTGCTTTATAGATTTTTAAAAGAGCATAAAATTAAATAATAATAGCGGCAAATCTGCTTTAACAAAAAATATTTTTTTAACAAAATTAGTTGCAATTATTCGCACTCTGTAACAGTGCGTGACATGGATTTTATGATATACAAAAACAAAATACATGTGTTTTTTAATTGTTGTGTTTGTTGCCGCGATGCATATACCTTATGGATATGCCTTGGTTTAAAGCTATTAGAATTTAAATATTTTTTGACAAGCAGTATATGTGAAAAACTTGAACATGTGACTGATGTTTACGAGAAATGCATTAATTCAATTCACAACCCCAGTTGTAATGTATTATTGGTACTATTTTTGTATGTGTTTGTATGCCTGTTGTTGGTAATTTTGTATGCCTCTTGTTGGTATTTTTTTTTAACATTTTGTATAACAATATTATTTCATTTCATAAGTTTTTAAACTGTTGTATTGGATTCATACAGGGATGGGAATACAACATTTTTTCAAAATCTACAAATAATTATTATAATAGTAAATTTTTTGTTCTAAAAATAATAAATAATTTAAATGTTTTGTATATTTTTTAACTTTGCAAAAAATTTTTACTAAAAATTGTTTTGAAATCATGTTTGTAACTCTGCAGAACAACGGTTTGATTAACTTTCCGATTCCTGATTTATAATTTGACGTTCCATAATACACCATAGAACCGATACAACAGAAATTGTGTTCAAAAGTAAACAAACCAAAACTGTATTTTAATAGACGAAGTCAAATACAATTAGGGCTTGTAAATTGAACAATTAGAAATTAGTATAGCTAACTATGAGATAAAAAATGTCATACTGAGATTTAACAATAAATTTTATATATATGTATGTGTGTGTATATTTTCAGATGCCAGGACTTGTTGTTTTCCGAAGAAGGTGGTCGGTAGGCTCAGATGATCTAGTAGTGCCTGGAGCATTTCTAGTAACCATACATTTTATGTGGTAAATATAGTAAAAGATAAAACCGAGTAATATTTTTTAAAAATTTTATATATCCCTTTAATCTACAGAGCAAATATAGGAAAACTGAATACTCCGCTTTTTTTGTATTCTAATTTTTTGAAATTTTTATAACACATTACTTTTTTCAAGGATACAAAATATGAAAATGTTTTTTATACCCTTCAAACGGTATATATAAGTTTGTCATTCCATTCGTTCCGTAATTTTTTCAATATTCATCTTTAGATTATATAAAGTATGTATATGTTGAATCCTTGAATCCGTCCGTCGTTTGTATGTTGAAATCAGCTTTTTGAAGCCCCCACGTATACTTCAGACTCTTATATGGTATCAATTTATCTGATATGCTGTCGAGAATTTTGCTATTAAAAGTCAGTTATGTGGGTATATTGCGAGCGGAGTTATGAGCAAAAGAACACGATTTCCTCAGTTTTTTACCTAAATTGAACTCTTATTGAACTGCTTCTAACGTATATGTATGTGTATGAAATATGTATCTCTAGCAACATTTACAGAAAATCAAAGGTCAACTACCGAAAAGATATCGATGTAGTTTTTTTTATTTTAATTAAAAGTTCAATTATCAACTTCCTAAATAAGTTTTGGTTACAGTTACACCCACCATATAACTGTCAATTATGGTCAATACATGATAGTATATAAGATTCAGTATAGCAGAATATAGTTCTCTTACTTGTTTTTATATGCAGTGTTTGAATATGGATATCATTTTAATACTAATAACACTGCTCTGCAAAAAATAATTTTTTGTCTTCCCATTTAAAAAAACTATGTGGACTATATGGATTTTGACGCGCTGAACTCAAATCCGTTGTCGGTTTTTTTCCATCAGATCGGGATTTTTTTTATGGGCGTGGCAAATTTTTCCCCCTAAATTAGGCAGGTACGGACACATATTTAATCCTAACTCGAGAACCAGTCATCCGATTTTCAAAAATAAAACACCAAAAAATGTGTAACAAAATTGTGAAATACAATTTTTCTCTATCTCTTATCCTTTTGGAGTTATTTAGAAATTAATGGAGAAAAAAAATTTTTTCGTGAAAAATTCGTAATATTTTTCAATTTAAAAATGGAATTAAAAAAAATTTAAGGCATATATTCAACATTTTAAACTTTTTTCTGAGATCTACTTATCTTGAAAATAAAAAATGCCATAAACCATAAAAATCGGTTAAAAAATGTAGATTTTATTATCAATTTACCGCAGGTACCCAATATTGACCAAATATGTGTAATGCAGCAAACAACGTCTGAGTGGGCGCACTAAAGCGACTTGTAGCAACAATGAATGGCAACTTTTTACTTCTATCTACTTTCGTACAACAAAAACAAATACAAGCAAAAAAAATTTGCTAGATTGTAATTTTGTAGCATCGCCTCGCTTAAAGCACCCACCCTGTCGTCACCCGTAGATAACTTCAAATAACAATAAAGAATTAAAATATTTACAGGCTATTATACTTAAAATAACACAAAACTTTTGTTAATAATTATTAATTTTTATTTAGAAAACATTGTTAAAATAAAAAAGTAGCTTAAGCTCCCATGCCCTTTTGTCCACATCATTCAATTTCGTTCTGAAGACCTCGTCCTTCATAATTTGTCGTATTGTGGTACAAATATGCCTTCTTTTACTGTAGCATCTCTGATTCTAGGAAATTTGCTCTTAATGTATAGAAAGGCTTCACCATCCTTGTTCATTGCTTTGACAAAATTTTTCATTAGGCCTACCTTTATATGAAGAGAAGAGTTTGTTCCTTTTGTTTTAAAGGCTCTTCTGCTACATTTTTTTTCCTGGAATAAAATTTACACTTTTCGGTCAAATTTTAACATTGTAGTGTTTTTTTTTTTGCGCGGCTATCCCATTTACATAAGAAGCAATAAAACTTAGTATATCCACTTTGCAATCCATTTAACATTGCTACGACTTTAAAATCTGCAGATTCCATGAGTAATGTGAATATTTAATTTTTTGTAGTATCATCTTCATGCTACAATAGTTTTCTTTCATATTTCTTGCATACGCGAGTGGGACCAATGGAAATTTGTTCCCATTGTGAAGTAAAACCGCTTTCAAACTTGTCGTGGATGAATTAATAACAAGCCGCCAATCCTGAGATTTATGACTGAAACACAGTTGTCGCAAAAGTTCATCAGCATTATCGCAAAATATCAAACCTTCCTCTTTGCTGAAATATATTAAAAAAGGTTGTTCTTTATTTCGAAAGTAAGTGACGTTAACGTCCGTTTGCACCAAATTCCATTCTTTTAATTGGGATGCAAGAAGCTCAGACTTGTTTTTTGAGAGCCTTAATTTACGAACTAAGTTATTCATATCAGTTTAATACGGAAAATAAGGTTTACTCGTTAGACTTCCAAATGAATGCGAAGAAACACCAATGCTGGCGTAAGTGGATTCAGTTGCTGCAGAAAGCCCATCTTCTTCATCGTCTGTAGGAGGCAATGGAGGTAAAAATTTACTTGTAAATTGGAAAACTGGTCATTTGACGCATGAAGTATTTGGATAAGTAACTTTATTTTTGGTTTTTTTCGTAAGCCCGCGTGTTTAGTATGGCAAAAGAAGCAATCATTTTGATGATTTTGTGGTTCACTCCAAATCGCTGGCTTCATAAACGGCAAAGACTTATGTTTTCCTTTTAACCAACCTCTTAAAGACTTACCACAGCTACTACAACATATTTTCGGCACCCAAATTTTTATCTCTATCATTGATAGGAAACCCAAAATAACGGCGATAAGCATCTTTAACCTTGGAAGATATTGTCTCCCGTTAAGAACTTAAAGTTAGATCGCCACATACGTAACAAAATAAATTTAGAGATTTGTTACAAATCCTTGACATTTTGTAATATGAAAGCGTTTGTGGATTCTTTAATTGCTTTATTTCATTACACAATAACAAAGTACACTATAAGATCTATTGACTGTTGCCGATTTTAACCGCACGATATTCAAATTAAAAGTGACTAACTTATTGCCCATTAGCTTCTATGAAATGTTACATATATCATATGTAAGGCTGGTTGCATAACAATATTGGGTACATGCGGTAAATTGACAATAAAATGTACATTTTTTAACCGACTTTTACAGTTTATGATTTTTTTTATTTCCAAGATAAGTAGCTCTTAGAAAAAAGTTTAAAATGTTGAATATTTGCCTTATATTTTTTTTAATTCCATTTTTAAATTGAAAAAAATTACGAATTTTGCACGAAAAAAAAATTTTGTCTCCATTAATTTTTAAATAACTCCAAAACGATAAGAGATAGAGAAAAATTGTATTCCACAATTTTGTTACACATTTTTTGGTGTTTTATTTTTGAAAATCGGATGACTGGTTCTCGAGTTAGGATTAAATATGTGTCCGTACCTGACTAATTTAGGGGGAAAATTTGCCACGCCCATAAAAAAAATCCCGATCTGATGGAAAAAAAAACGACAACGGATTTGAGTTTAGCGCGTCAAAATCCATATAGTCCACATAGTTTTATTAAATGGAGGATTTTGTTGCAGAGCAGTGTAATTCGTAGTATTTTTAGTTAATTATCACAAAAAAATAATGTACTTTAAAAAGAAGCTCTTCATATAATTTTAAATTTAATTTTTAACAAATAATTCTTGATATTAAATGTTACATATTTATCTTAAAACAAATAATTTCAATTTTGTGTCCTTCATGAATTCAAATTGTAGATTAATAGGCATGTAATGATTTTAAAGTTGATTTCTGTTAATCTGCGTAATCATCTAAAATAAAGAATTTAAATAGTTTTGTTTTTTTTTCTCTCATTTTCTGCATCTGCATATCTTTCGCCCCTGTCTGCGGAATTACTCAATAGTGTAATAACTGTAATTGTGTCGTTGGCCATTTTTGATTACGATACCAGTATAACAGATGTTAAATTACTTTTTTATCATCAAATTGGTTATTTAGCTATATTAAGTGGTAAGTCAGACATACTTTCAATAAGTAATTTTTTTTATTCTAGTACTCGTAATATCTATTAACTTAACCTCAAATTTAATACAAGTATAACAATAGTTATCAATAAATTAATAATAATTATTATTTTCTCCTTGTTATTGCAGTTTCATTATTTATAGAGATAGGAATATGTATAATTTCAATGCGTGGCAGCATATTGGACTCTGATGTCAGGGCGCCAATAAATATATGGATTTACATTAAAACAGGTAATACATAAAGTTTCACACAAACTGTTTTTTTAATGTAATAGCTTTAATATATACGAATGTAAGTACTTACTTAAACTTTCACAAATCCTTTGCAGTTTATTAATTAAATAAAATTAAAATTTGTATTGATGAAATATTCCCTAAAATCGGCAATAACCTGCAGAAATTCTGAGCGAATCAAATCTGAGTTATCTTTTTTATAGATGAATTAAACCAGTTTTTAAAATAATTAATGATAAGGGCTTTAAATTTTGTTTAAAAAAAATATTATGAAACTAATTTGTTAGTTTTAAAATAAAGGAAGTTTCGAAATCGTCAAACAAGCAATCTTTATTAAAATTGCCGCATGTATGTAAGTGCATTAATTTATCATGGTGATTTTGTTAATTCTTTTTCTGGTATATTCGCAATTACCAAGACAGCTCGAAGGATTTTTCCCATCTTACTTTTGTTCTATTTATAATAACCAGGACAACATTTATATAAACAAAAATTTGAAAAATAGATGTGGTATCTCCAATACAAAAAGCTTATATAGCAAACGATGAAAACTTGAGAACGCTTTAACTTGTTTCGTTGATTTTTTACGAACTCATAATAACCAGAGCACAGTTCCTATAAAAAAATTAAAGAATCTTTTTGCGACATCGCCCATTTTAATAAAATAAATTTTATTGCATATGTAAGAGTATTACTTGAGAACAACTCGACCTATGTATATATTTCATTGTTTCTTTTTATACCCTTCACCTGTGGTGCACAAGGGTATATATAGGTTTGTCATTCCGTGTGAAATTTCTACAGTTTTCATTTCCGACCCCATAAGGTATATATTTTCTGAAAGCTTATGAATAGGGAGTCGATTAAGCTCTGTCAGTCTGTCCGTCTGTCCGTGTGTATGTTGAAATCAACTTTTTGAAGCCAGAACCAGAAATCGCTTGGACCCGGGTGAGGTATTAAAATATCAGAAATATTCGGGAGTAGATCGGTATTAAAAATCAGAAGCATCGGTTCATAAACAACTGAGATAAGAGCAAAAACCCACGACCACCTCGATTTTTTTTTTCACAAAAACAACATTACAACAACATACATACATACAAACTTGTATATTGGTTAAAGTAAACGTGGGATCGAATCCCAGCTGAGCCAAAAAAAAAATTTTTTTAAATTTTTTTTTTTTTTTTGTTTTATATTTATTACTTATATTTTAATTTTTTTTTAAATTTATTTTTTAAATTTTTTTTTTTTTAATTTTACAATGGGATGTTTTTATATATGTATGTTTTTTATATGTATGTACGTATTTCATATGAGATGAATGGTGATACAAACTACTGGTATTGCATGACTACACGTTGTGAAGGGTATATAAGATTCCGGACAATGCTGATATTTGTGCTCAAAATATGAAAAAAAACATGGGCAATCGGTGTTTGTTTGCTCATATCTCAGAAAGTTATTGGGAGACCTTGCTGGATTTCAATAGCGATTCATCAAATCTCACTCTTATGAAACCGGGTCAAGTCTCTAGTTTCAAATTAATAATGTTTGTTTACAATTTCCATTTTTTTTTTTTGCTGAAAGATTTTATTTAGAGATGAAGATCACATCTTTTTTAGTGGCTACAGAAATAAAAAATCTGCTTAGGATAATGATAAAGTTAGTAGATTTGTATCGGCTGTTACGCATGAGACGACAAAATTAGTCACATAAATAAAACATGTTACTTGCTGTGACGCAGATATTAAAAAAACAAATAGACATTTGCAAGGAACTGAAAAATAGAAACAACAATTAGTTTTTATCAACTTAGATACACTAGGGCATAAAAAGCAACCAAAAGAGTTTCCAGAGCTGTTAACACTGTTTGGTGTAGTTTTGTAAAATCATAGTTACATGTTTGTTAAAGTAATTGTGAATCTATTATAATATTTCAAGGTTTTTAGTATCAAAAAGGTGGATCTTGTCACACAACAAGATCATATTTTTTTTTTGAGAATTCAAAATCACCTGTCTTAAAGGCTGCGTAAGAAATTTACAGCAACAATAGAACAATAAGAACAGAATATTACTCGTTATACTACCGGCCAAAAAATACCAACTATAATTACAACTATTTTAAAAACAACAACAAAAAGGGGTCAAATAGCGACATACGAATGCGATCGTTATGTTGCTCAACCTATCAAGTATGCTGTGATAATTAGATTTAAATAGGAATTCTAAAATTACGAACGTGTTCCTATGTTATTATTTGCTTCCATGGTGTCAATTTTCGTTCTGTTAAACTGTGAAAAGTTATTCATATGGTATGACACAAGAACAAGAAATTACATCTTGGGTTTAGGAAACATGTAATGTATTTTAAACTAAATATCTCAATATTTTTTATTATATTTTCAGTTGTAATATTATTTGATATAGCTTGGTTAATAATGGGGACATTATGGCTGACCAACTACTATTTAAAATCAACTGTTGTTAGTACGGAAAAGAAAATATTTTTTGGTATGTTGAAGCTATTAAACTATTTTAAAATTTCTTATTTTTATGAATTTATGATTTCTTGTTTAATGCTCTTATTTTTAGCAATTATTATATCAAACTGGGCCTTAGTATTTGTTACAATAACGACAATATGGTGTACCTTTGATGCAGCTGGTCGTTCTTGGGTTAAAATGAAGAAGTATCAAAGATCAATGCGTGAAACAGAATCTCGTTTTAATTATAAACGCAGCAATAGCATGAATCGTAATTGGCGTCAAAGGTTAGGTTGAAGAAAATGAAAATGAATTAAAATTAACTCATTAAATAATCTCGATTTTTTTCTATGCAGAAAAGTAATACGAGCCTACCAGGACAGCTGGGATCATCGCTGTCGTTTGTTGTTCTGTTGCATGGGTTCATCGGAACGTAATCGTAACTCGTTTACGGATATTGCGCGATTACTTAGTGATTTTTTTCGTGAACTCGATGTGGTGCCATCGGATGTTGTGGCTGGTTTAGTGTTATTGCGTAAATTTCAACTTCTGGAACGTGAAGCTATAGTAAGACAACGAAAAAATGGTACCTATGAATTCTTAAGCGGGGTGCCCATAACCGAGCGTACCCAGTTTTTGGCCTTAAATGATGCTAAAAATTATGATTTCTTTCAAACTGTTATACATTATATGTACTTTGCTCAGGGAGCTTACGGCTGGCCCATGTATTTTATTATAAATCGTTCGAGAATGTATAATTTAGTACCCGAATTAAAGTGAGTATGGCATCTAATAAATTTTATGGCTTGCTTTTTTAACTAATAATGACAATAAAAAATTGTTCCCTTATTCTAGGTGTTTTGGTTGTTGCGTTAATTCCACCACCGAAGCCGAAGTTATCAAAGATAATTGCTGTTATTGCAACTATGCGGCTTTAAAGAAAACTTTACAAATAGGTGATATAGAAATTGTTTATGTCACGTATCATGTTGATGTGGGCGAAACTCCATTTTTTGTTGCCATTGATTATACCCAAAAGAAAATTGTTGTCAGCATACGTGGTACCTTGAGTATGAAAGATATTTTGACGGATCTAAATGCCGAAGCTGAAGTGTTACCTTTGAATCCACCGCGTGATGATTGGTTGGGTCATAAGGGAATGGTTCAAGCGGCAATTTATATACGTAACAAATTGGAAGAGGAAAATATCATACGGAATGCTCTCAACAAGAATCTCGAACGTAATACTCACACGTTCGATTTAGTGCTAGTGGGTCATTCATTGGGCGCCGGCACTGCTGCGATATTGGCGATATTAATGAAGGCCGACTATCCAACGTTGCAGTGTTTTGCCTATTCGCCGCCAGGTGGTTTACTAAGGTGAGCGATAATTATTAGGTTTTGCTTACATTTATCTACAGTAACTTTTGTTTTTAAGCTAACTAGACGGCGTCAAAATATTCATCAAGCTTTTTAGTAGAATTTGTAAAACTCTGCTTGTATGTATGTGTTACACCAAAAAATCCAAATGTTTTCTTTTTCCATTAAGCATCGTCGGTGTAACATATACAATCACATTTTCACAAAGTCTACCACATTGCTTGTTTAGTATCGCTTTAGCTAAATTTTTAACTAGTTACGTTTTAGGACCGTCATATAGCTAGTAACAAGACTTTAGCAAAAGCGTCAGATAATGAAATATTGACTTAGCTGCTTTATGAACCTGCAGATAAGGTAACTAGTATGTGTTTAAAAATATACTAGTTGCTTTTAGTTACACATCTGCCCTGTTTTCATATACCAAACTATCGATTTTTACATTACGTTGTCATCGGAGCCCAACTAGTTAATTTGTATATACATAGCTTTATGCTAGTTTAAATACAAGTTATTGATAAACCAGTCGTAGACAGCAGTGAATGTATTCTCCCTCACACAACATACTGAAAAAATTGATATACTTTTTACATAGCAATTTAGGTAAGCAACAAGGGCTGTTACTTTTTTTCTCTAGGGTTTGAACAACAAAGTACCCTCCAATTGTGGGCGAATAAGAAGTTTGTTTATTTTCAGCCAATGCGTGTGAGATGTGCATGTGAGATTAAATGTTTGATGCGTTTCTAGTCTTCTTTAAGTAATTACTTTTTTTAATAAAGACAGAACTGTAAAATCCAAAAAATATTAAATCCAAAGGAAATTTCTGTTTTACGCCCATCGCGCGTTGCAACACACCTTAATGAATAAAAATGCATTCTGAATTTTAATTGAATATCAAGTGCAAGAAGCTAAAAATTAAATTTTTTTATGGGCGTGGCACTGCCCACTTTGATAATCACGAAATTGTATAATCATGAGAGTTCAATATGTGTGCAAAGTTTTAGAAAAAATTGGTCCAGTGCAAGTACCTCAAGCTCAACGAAAAGAAGAAAGTATTAGTAAAATGAAAATATTAAAAAAGCCAAAAATGTATTGTCAAAATTATTTTGCATCCTTTACAGGACATTGACAGCATATAATGTTTTGACTTATTAACCATTAAAAAGAATTAAGAGTTATAAGTTGACTCTATCAATAGTAGTTAAATATAATCTTTCTGATTACGAAACTTGTTTATTGATTTGTACCTGCTTAAACACAATGTACCATATTGGTCTCCGAGTGTGGGTGTTGGAGGCGGATCCTGCTTCCTGCATCCCCATTTCCTACCTACCTTCTTTGTCTGGGCGTGTCACTTAAATTTTATACGATTACCGGTTATTTATAAAACTTGTTTGTTGTTTTTTTTCTTTTAATTTCGATTTTGATTTAAATTGTTTTTAAATTGTTTTTAAATTGGATAAATGATAGCAAACAAGGCATATTACATACAGTTGCCTCAATAGATCAGCTAATCATCCACTGTTTTTTTAATTTAATTTTTTTATACATTCATTAATTGCAACAGACAAATTTCCTTTTTTTGATAGATGAAGTTTAACATTACAACTTTCTTTTTTACATAAGGATTTTCACGAAAAAAAGACACACATTTAAAACCATAAAATAAAAGATAACATAAAAAGCGGTATATTCGAAATCAGTTTCCGATTTTAAACACTCAAGACTACGCAGAAAAACTTATTGCTTAAAAATGTTGAATTGCTTGATTAATTTTTAAACTTGGATTATATTTTTAAATTATTCAATAAATAAATTTTTTAATTGGTATTAAATTTATTGAACTTAGAAATATCTGTCAGTTGGAAAAAGTATACGAAAAACAAGTAAGAGCGCTATATTCGGCAGTACCGAATTTGATAATACCCTTCACGGTCATATACATATGTAGGTATAATCTCACATCGTAGTTTAACCTATATTTCATGTTATACGCCATTTTCTTTATAATTTCCGACGTTATTATTTTGAATTTTTACACAGTTAATGCATTCTACTAATTAAGCCCTTTTATTTGATACCCATATTGTTGGGGTTAAAAAAATTTGTTACGCCATTTTGTTTCAGATGTCATATTGAGTTTTACACTTTTATTGGTTACTAATATTGTAGGGGTTAAATCCGTAACTACTCATATATTCGCTATTTAATCTAGGACGCCATCTTAGATTTTTTTTATAGCTAACTATATTTAAATACTCAAGAGTTTTCATTGGATTCCCATATTGGCTCCCTCGGTTGTATAGAAACTGAATAATGTCGATTTCCGTTCCGAGTTTTAGGAAAGACACCGAAGCAGTTGTACGTCGGTGCTTATATTTATATCAGTTCGTTTCAAACTGATTTGTTGGTTTTTCTTAGAAATAATTTCTGAGTTTGTTATCTTAAGCGTGGTCAAAAATTATTTAGAAGTTTAAAACGTTTTTATATAATTGAAAAATTATATATTTTTTCAACAAATTTTTGCCTATAACTTTGCCGATTAGTGACCAATTTGTCCAAAATTGTTGATGAGTATCTCCATAAATAGTAACAATCGTGTATATAAATTATCCTAGGTCTGGAAAATTTTAATTTTTATGATAAAAATAAGCGAAAAAACAAAGGCAGTAGTGTTTATTTGCTTCTATTTTAGAAGGCTATGGAACGATTTTGCTGATTTCCAATACCGATCTGCTTCCGAATATTTGATATTTTGATACCTTATACGAGTCTTGGCAGTGTCGAGAGGCTAAAAAAAACTTGATTTCAACATACACTCTATTCATAGGCTTTAAGAAAATATATACTTTATGGGGTCGAAAATGATTATTGTAGAAATTTCAAACAAAACAAAACTTTTCAATATTAACCTAAAGTTAACAGATTAGATAAGAAATTTATCTATAGTACAATTAATTCGAAGGAAATAAATAAAAAAAATGGGTGATAAATATATGTATAAACAATAACTAATATAATAATATCTATGTATTTATACAATGTAGTAATCAATAACAACTTTTGACATTTGATCATGTGTCAGATTTTTTCCAATAATTCGTATGGTCTAATGTATATTACAGTATGCCAGCTGTGGAGTATTCAAAAACATTTATAACTTCAGTTGTTTTGGGTAAAGATGTTGTACCTCGCATTGGTTTATACCAAATGGAAGCTCTGAGAGCTGATCTCATAAACGCTATACAACGTAGTATAGATCCTAAGGTATATATACCTATATGTATACATATTTAAGATAATGATTACTTTAAAATGCTGTTTTAATGAATGTTTTTACTTTTCAGTGGAAAACAATTTCATGCTCAATGATATGTTGCTGTTGTGGACCTGAACCCA